>OZ020192.1:86454780-86926090 GCA_963971165.1 Philopedon plagiatum | reverse complement strand
AGAAGTTGAACCATCTAGTAGTTGTCAGGTAACAGATCCTACCATCCCATCTCCATTTAAACGGGTGGTATTTTGGCCCGAGAAAAAAACTATTGTGTCTAAAAGGATGAAAAGGGAAAAGATACCTTCCACTCTTTCATCGCCCCAAATCATTAAATATTAGCGAAAAAAGGAAGTAAATAAACAACGGAAAGCTGAAGAAATGACTATGAAGAAAGAAGAAAGAGAACAAAAAAGAAAGAAAGCTGCTGAAAAGCAAAGAATAAAGAATAACGAATCAATCACTAAAAGGAAACAAGCAAAACACATGGACAGTGATTCAACAACTTCAGAATCATTATCATTCGGAAGTGATGATTCCTCTTCATGGAACGAAGATTTCGAAGATCTCGATGCGGATGATGATAATTTACCATTCGAATCATTAAGCTTTTGATCTTCTGATGGAAGGGGATTTTGTGCTGTGCGAATTTTTTGGTGGAAAACGCATTCAAGCAAAATTGGTATATCCTTGTGTTGTTCAAGAGAAGGGGTTTCAAGTTATGGGACTTAAATCCGGGGACAAGGCAAAGAAAGAGTTCATACCAAATGAGCTAGATATATCTTCTATATCCTTTGACCAGGTTATTGGTAGAGTTCCTCAGCAAGAAATTTTAAGCAGGGGGAAAGGATTAGTTATGTTTTTAAAAAATCACTGCCTGTTAACGAAATTTAAGCTAACTGTAGATTATTATTTTAATATATTTTTTTAAGTTCCTTATTATTGAAATTTTGTTTGACACGATGTTCCAAATTGTTAATCATTTATTTAAATATTGGGTACTCTAGAAAAAATAGTAGGTAGTGTCATCTATTGGTTTAAACCTATGTCATCTACTGGACTATTTTACTTTGGGGGTGTCACGTATAGGTTACTATGTAGTGTATAACTAATGATTTTTTTTCTCATATTCATTTTTAATTTAAGGCATTGATTGTGTTATAGCTAAATAGAAGAAGGGTTCTTCATACCGGGCCATATTTTTACTTTCCAAATTTTATAAAAAATTAAGCAAACAGTGATTTTCTCGATTTTTTGTCTTAAAAGTGTCATCTATTGGTACATATACCTAAGTTGGCAATAAGCTATGCTTTTATTTTTTTATTACACGATCTGAGAGAATGAGGAACTAGGGTATAAGGTCATTTGGTCACTGACCAACCTAAAGGGTCTCGCCGGGTTTCCATATGAAATATGCACTGGCGTCTTTCTTGACATTGGTGCCATTATTATATTGCTAGGTGTTGAAAATAACTTTTGGCCAATTATCAAACCCCTAACTTCATTCGTTTTTGAAAAATGGGGGTTGCAACCCCTAACTTCAAAATTATTTTTCTACGAAACTATGATAAATATTTGAATGAAACCAAAGCGACATGAAGGCTCCTAATTAGCTTTACATTACATATTTTTTTTTATAATTTTCCTAGTACTTATAAGGCTGAAAAAAAAATATTGAAAAAAATAGGGGTAGTTTTTAGTGGCTATTTCTTGAGGTACACCGACCAAAATAAACACGTATATTCAGTACGTATCCAACTACAGTACGTAACAATTACATACATGTGTGATGGGTGGAACATATTCAAAAAAATAAAAATTCTATGTAAGTAGCCATAATATGGTAAACTGATACTAGTTGAGACTCGTAATAGACCGCGCTATCGACAAGTTATGACAAGTTCATGAAACTGTGTTATTTTTATTAGTTGAAGTATCGTATTACACTACTCTCCAATTTTATTATTCCACTCATCAAGTAATCATTTCGTTTTCTTTAAAAAAAACAGTATAGTATAGTTTTTATTCGTTTGTGTATAATCTGAACATTTATTATATGGTTGAAACCTGCAATACTGCAGAATGGAAGACAACAACGACAGACCTAGAAGATGCATTAATTGTAATCGAAGTGAAAAAAAAATCTGTGGAAAATATAAACGAATTCGAACAGACGAAGAAGTTCTAAAATACCAAGCTATTTGCAAAAATACCGTTCAAATAGGCTCTTTATTTTGTAATAAGTGCAGATTATTAGTGTATAAACAGAGGCAAGCAGATGAATCGAGCAGTGATGATAATAAAGATGATCCTAGTTTTCACGTAAAGGAAAAAAATAAAACTTACTACAAAATAAAGAGCCTATTTGAACGGTATTTTTGCAAACAGTTGGTATTTTAGAACTTCTTTGTCTGTTCGAACTCGTTTATATTTTCCACAGATTTTTTTTTTACTTCGATTATAATTAATGCATCTTCTTCGTGTGTCATTTGTTGTCTTCCATTCTGCAGTATTGCAGGTTTCAACCATATAACAAATGTTCAGATTATACACAAACGAATAAAAACTATTTTCTGCTAAACACAACCCGTTATTTATTTGAAAGTCAATAAATACGCAACACTGTTTTTTTTTTAAAGAAAACGAAATGATTACTTGATGAGTGGAATAATAAAATTGGAGAGTAGTGTAATGCGATACTTCAACTAATAAAAATATCACAGTTTCATGAACTTGTCGATAGCGCGGTATATTACGAGTCTCAACTAGTATCAGTTTACCATATTATGGCTACTTACATAGAATTTTTATTTTTTTGAATATGTTCCACCCATCACACATCTATGTAATTGTTACGTACTGTAGTTGGATACGTACTGAATATACATGTTTATTTTGGTCAGTGTACCTCAAGAAATAGCCACTAAAAACTACCCCTATTTTTTTCAATATTTTTTCAGCTTTATAATTATTAGGAAAATTATAAAAAAAATATGTAATGCAAAGCTAATTAGGAGCTTTCATGTCGCTTTGGTTCCATTCAAATATTTATCATAGTTTCGTAGAAAAATACTTTTGAGAGTCTAGTGTCAGGAGTCAGATTGTCAAGTGTGTGCTCTTGGTTAAAACTTAAATTTCATTAGTCTTTTGACGAATTAAAACATAGTTTTTACACAGTGGTATTGTTAATATAGTCTGCTTTCAATTCAGTGGTTAGTTTTGAAAATTGTTGTTGTTTACTGGCCTAATTAACATATTGATGGATTGTTAGTCCTAAACTATTGAATATCTGATAAGAAACATCAACAAAAACTGTTTGTGTTGAATTCCAAACTTGTGTTGTTTATCATCGAAGCAATAAAAATTGAAGTGATACTGATAGTTTCACCACTGGTTGGAGTGAATCATCGATCTTTTATTGGGTGGATCCAACTGTACGTCGTCATGCCTGCGTGTTCTAGATGTAAGAACACTTTAACAACTGATGATATCAAGGCAAAAATTATTTGTGATGGTTGCCGAAACTCATTTTGTCAGGGATGCATAGGGCTAACAGCCTCCGAGGTTAAAGTTATGCAGTTGGTAGGAAAAAGAATTTTAAAATTCTATTGTAGCGATGACTGCAAGTACGTTGACAGGAATTTAACACTCGAACTGAAAGAAGGGCTGGAATCGTTAAGGACCGAAATAATGAGTGCGATCCATGGCGTAAAAATTGAGGCCGATGAGTCGGTTCAATCTTTAAAGACTGAAATTACCAACATAAGTTCGACTAATAAGGAAGTTATCCATATGATCGCTTCGGGAGATCTTCCTCGAGCGCGAAACTCAGCTCCAATCAACAGACGTGACTCGTCGGAGGTTCAGCTAAGGGAGCTGGATCGACTGGACTGTAATGCTCAGTCTAAAGTACCTATAATAAAACAATGGAACTCCCAAACCGAGATAAGCCCAACAGCTCGGTTGCGTTACATGGACGGAATGGTGTAGACAAGAGGGAAAGACAAAAAACTTCTCATCACTCTCTCAAAAATGACCACCAGTCAGCTAGACCTATGGTGGTTACAGGTATAGGCTCTGATTCCGCAAACTCTTTTGCTTCTGCCACCAAACGTGTTTGGCTGTCGGTTGGTAAGGTGGCAGTTAATACAACGGAAGAGGATATTAAGTCTTACCTGCAGAAGAAATTTCCAGCTCATGACTTTATCGTCCAAGTACAACCTAAAATACCAGAGGCTTCCAGTCTGGCATTTAAGGTGGGCGCAGACCTCAAACTCCTAAATGAGCTTTATAAGGTAGAGAATTGGCCAGTAGGTATTACAGTTAAAAGATTTACCTTTCGTAAACCAAACAACACAAATGAACAGTGGTACTAGAGTAAATAAACAAGCAATTCATCACAGTAAAAAGAACAAACCAACGTCAAAATCGCACTCAGATCGTCACCATCCAATGGTTTATTACCAGAATGCTGGTGGATTCAGAACAAAATTGGCTCAGCTGCAACAAGCTGTCTGTACCAGTGAATATGACATCATCATGTTCACTGAAACGTGGTTAAATAAGGACTACTCCAGTGCTGAATTGGGACTGTGTGATTTTGATATCTTTAGATGTGATCGGTGTGATGTTAACAACCAAACGGGCCGTGGTGGCGGTGTGCTAATAGCAACAAGGAAGTGTCTCGGTGCAAAGAATTTGTCTGTTACCCGAACAAATGTTGAGCAAGTGTTTGTTTCGGTGAAAATTAACTCTGATGTGGTGATACTGGGCTGCGTGTATATAACGCCAAACTCGAGTCCGGACTTTTACATTGAGCATTGCAATATTACCGAAAGCGTTCTTGATGCACATCGGGATTGTCGCGCTGTTATTGTTGGAGACTTCAATGTACCTGAATGTACATGGGGCAACGCTGAGTTTGGTCTAACTGTCCATGGGCCACCAAACTCACCGGGCATTATTTTGGCCAATTGTTATAGTTATTTAAATTTTTATCAGGTAAATGATGTGTTAAATGATAGACAAGTAGCCTTGGACCTTATGTTTGGCAATCTCGGCAGCATTGTATCACAAAGAGCTAATGAATTGATCTTTAATAATACTCAACATCACACTGCTACAATGTTTAATATATTATTCTCTGGTGCTGCACGGACGGCTGAATATGAGGAATATTATTATGATTTTAGGAATTGTGATTATGTTCAGATTAATGATTATCTTGCCTTGGTTAGTTGGGATGGGGTCCTCAACTGTGACAGGGTTGAGGATGCCATAGCATCTTTTTATGAGGTCTTTATGAAGCTATCCAACGATTTGTTCCCCTTAAGAGATACAGACCGTCTACCTTCCCTAAATGGTTTGACGCTGAACTGAGAAGTTTAGTGATCCGGAAGAAAATCACTCATAAGCAGTTTATGGAATCGGGTGATGAGGGTTGTTATCGCCAGTTTTCAGAGTTGAGAGAATGCTGTAAGCAAAGAAGAAAACATTGTTATGATGCCTATATCAGTAGGATAGAAGGTGGTATCTCGGATGACCCCAGACGATTTTGGAGTTTTGTTAGGTATCGTAGGGATGGTCATAATTTGCCGATAAGCCTGGAGTATGATGGTGCTACAAGTGATTCCGCTCCGGGGATGGTAAACTTGTTTGCCTCATTTTTTTCCACGGTGTACGCATCGGACGAGGTTCATTATTTGCCTGACTTCGGAATCGGTGAGTTGGTTTCCATTAATAACTACAGTTTTACTGTCGCAGAGGTTTTCGATGCAATTGCCTCACTACCCTTGCGCCTCTCGGCAGGCCCTGATGGGATACCTGGTTATTTTCTGAGGAAATGCCAATGTACGTTGTCCCTGCCAATTCATCGTCTTTTCAATCTGTCTTTGTCCATGGGTGAGTTTCCAAACTATTGGAAGATATGTTATTTAAAGCCTATTTTTAAATCAGGGGATAGGGATAAAGTGGTTAACTATAGGGCTGTATGTACTCAGTCGGACGTTCCCAAGATATTGGATTACTTGGTCAGTCAAAGATTATCATGGGATTGTAAACACATCATCAATAATGAACAACATGGCTTTATTAAAGGTAGATCTACTGCCACTAATTTGGTGGTTTATCACAATTTCATCACGGGTAACATGGAGGGAGGTCAGCAGGTTGACTCTATTTATTTAGACTTTGCTAAGGCTTTTGATAGAGTTAATCATCATTTGCTAATAGCAAAACTGAAAGCCCTGGGTATGGGCGGTCCTTTCTTGAAATGGGTCCAAAGTTATCTGAATGGCCGAACGCAATATGTTAGAAGTGGGGGCTCACTTTCTGAGCCCGTCCGGGTTCCTTCAGGGGTACCACAGGGATCACATTGTGGTCCAATCCTTTTTTCGCTGTTTTTGCTTGACTTAACATCTAATATTCAGAATTGCAATTGCTTGTTTTTTGCAGATGACTTGAAGATTTTTAAATCTATAAAGTCCACAAATGACGCTGAAGACCTTCAGCGGAGTCTTGACAATGTTTTCCAATGGTGTGAGACTAACCGAATGAATATCAATGTAAAGAAATGTTTTAAAATGATTTTTACACGTTCACCCTCACCAACTGTCTTCAACTATACCCTAAATGGTGTAGTTTTACCCCTGTGTAACAACATGAAGGATTTGGGTGTAACCTTCGATTCAAAAATGTCTTTAAGTTCTCACATTGTTACCATTGTCACTAAAGCATACAAAATGTTGGGATTCATTCAGCGTATTTCGACAGAATTCTCAGTACTGACGTTTAGAAACCTATATTACTGTTTTGTTCGATCACTGTTGGAGTACTGTTCAGTTGTTTGGTCTCCTGGCTATACCGTGCACATAGAGGCCATTGAAAGGGTGCAAAGAAAGTTTCTGAGGATAGTTGCCGATCGGTGTGGGTATTATAGGGGTGACTATCGGCATGAGGACATTCTTTTGGAGCTGTGCATGCAGACGTTGAGTAGTAGAAGGCAAATAGCGGATTTGTGTTTTCTGCATAACATAATTAATGGTGGCATTACATGCCCGGAATTATTGCTGTTGGTATGTTTCAATGTTTGCGTAAGGAGAGGTAGAGGTTCTGACGTCTTTAGAATACCATTTCACTCAACTAACTATGGCCAGAATGATCCTATCACTAGATTATTAAGAAGTGCAAATAATGTAAACAATACTTTTGATGAGGTTAATATTTTTGGTTCCAAACTTGCGATATTTAAATCTATGTTGAAAGGTTTGTTGTAACCTCAAGTATGTAAAAGGGAATGGTAAACTTGGTGTTTCTTCTGGGTTTGCATTACTTTAATTCATTGATTTAATGTGTTTAATTTGACTATGTCAGTGTCGTTTAGGAATGTATTGATTCCATTGTGTATGAGATTTATATTATTGAATTATTTTGTTATGTACACATATTTGTTGGTTGTAACCAAATTATTTCTGTAAAATTGGCACTGCCGTGGATAAATAAATAAATAAAAAAAAAAAAGTTAGGGGTTGCAACCCCCATTTTTCAAAAACGAATGAAGTTAGGGGTTTGATAATTGGCCAAAAGTTATTTTCAACACCTAGCAATATAATAATGGCACCAATGTCAAGAAAGACACCAGTGCAGATTTCATGTGGAAACCCGGCGAGACCCTTTATTTTTAGTGATCCACCTAATGATTTATTTTTTAAAACCAAAAAATAATTTTATTATCTTTTCGTTCAAAAACGTGCAAGTTGCATGCGAAAACTCTCCAAGAAAGAATTCAAGTCAAGCTTGTTCCGGGCTCGGCCGTATTTTAAATTGACCTCGTAGGTTTATATGGAAATAGAGAAAACTATATAAATGCATTAAAACTAAGAGAGAACCAAGCATATACGCGCTTTCGGAAGTTTAAAAAGAGACAAAAGAAATTGTCGACGGCCCATCGCTTTCGGCCCGTGCGTAACAGTCGACGCCTCCGGTTCTCGGGTTGTCCCGGGTCAATATGGAAATACACTCGAACCGCTCCGTGAAATACAGGGGAAGTGTGGATATGATGGCATACTTGATATGACGACACCCTTGTAACATTGGCGCTCTTTATTTAAACTGTTGTGGTTTAACACTGGGCCGCGATAGAGCAGACCGTCGTAGCGTTGCTGCGACAACTGCGTGCCATTTCAGTGCGTACAGCCGCTGCAAGAGGTTCTAACGTTCATTGGTAAGTAAAGAAATTTAATTCCACTGATTTTGTTGACTTGTGACCAACTGCGTAACTATTTTTAAAATTTGGTACGCGCATATGATGAGCATACTATTAAGTTTCATGTTTGGTTTTTGTTTTCCATATAATTTGGGGATAGGACACGTCGGTCCATGATATTTACAGTGTTGTTTTTTTGATATGATGGCACCCCAAATGCTTGTTATGATGGCATAGGGTGCCATCATATCAAATACCGTTTGAATTTTGTTTGTGACACTCATCTATTCTATTGCAGATTTGGTGCGTGTATATACAAAATGCCGAAATTTAAAAGTAGTGTGGCCACTCGTCAAAACTGGAACGAGAATAATATGCGTGAAACAGTGATTAACATACCGAGAAAAACTATGGGATGGAAGCTTGCTTCTAAAACCTTTAATGTTCCTGGTACTACTTTACGTCGTAGAGTTCAGAAGAACATAGGGTATGCAAAAGGTGATCTGGGCGGTTGTCGACCCTTTTTTCTAAAGACATAGAGGACGAAATTATCGCCCATATAACAAATATGGAAACTCGTATTTTGGGACTTACGACAACGGATGTAAGATCACTGGCTTATCAAATTGCAAAGCAAAACAATATTCCACATAAATTCTATGGTGAAAACGAAAAAGCTGGGTGGACCTGGTTACATTATTTTTTGAATCGCAATCCAAAAATAAACCTAAGTACGCCAGAACACACATCCGCTGCTCGAGCCCAAGCATTTAACGGAGTTAATATTGCGACCTATTTTAAAAGTCTTGACGAAGTTTTGACATTGTATAATTTTTCGGCTGAGAACATATTATATAATATGGACGAGACGGGCTTTTCCACAGTCCAGACTAAGCCTGACAAAATTTACGCTACCAAAGGTCGCAAACAAGTTGATGCTTTGACAAGTGCAGAAAGGGGGACAGCATTACACAGTAGTCTGTGCAATGAATGCTATCGGGTCTTTTAGTCCTCCGGTATTCATATTTCCTAGAAAGAATATGAAGCTAGAACTTTTGGATAGCTCCCTCATTGGATCGGTTTGCTTTTGTAAGGAGAGTGACATGATGACAAACGAAGTTATGCTTAAATGGTTGGATCATTTTATTCGGTTTAATAAACCAAGTCCGGAAAAGAAGGTGCTTGTTATGCCCAATGGTCATGCTAGTCATAAGCACCTAAGCGTTTTACAAAAAACCAAAGAAAATGGAATCATCTGATTTTGCTTCCCAGCACACTGTCTGTACTCACAGGTGCCAGCCGTTGGATGTGGGTTTTTTTGGACCACGTCAAACTTTTTACAACCAACAACTTCGTCTTTGGCTTAAGTCACAACCTGGTAGGGTAGTTACTGAGTAGGCTTCCCCAAAAATACTGGCAACCTGAAGAGGTTGCCAGTATTTTTGGGGAAGCCTACTCAAAATCAGCAATCCCTGCAACATCAATAAAGGCGTTTCAAACTACAGGAATTGTCCCCTACAATCCCGACGTACGTACGTACGTATTTACGGACTGGATGTACGCACCTGCGGAAACGACAAACCAACCTCTTTCCGAAAGAAAGGCAGATGATAATAATACCGCCGCCCTAGAGGATATCGAAAAATCGCAATCCAATCCTTTGACGTCTTGGACAGGTCAACTCGATCATTCACAAGTATTACGCACACAAAAATTATCTGTTCTAATTGAACAAATATCTCGTCTACCAAAAATGTCAATTATAACTATAAAAACCAGAAAACCTAGAAAAAAAAACAAGTGTAATAAACACAACACTTGACATTGACATGGGGAAGTCTGCGGAAAATGAAAGACTGGAAAAAGAAAGAGTAAAATTGGCAAGAGCAGCTAAAAAAAAGCTAAAAGTGGTGGAACAGGTTCAGATAAAGAAAATAGATACTCCTTATGCAGATAATGGCGACGACGATGTAGCCTGCTTGTACTACAACGAACGATATTCCTGGACTTATGAATTTTGGCTTCAATGTCCGTTATGTGGAAAGTGGGCCCATGGTGCTTGCGCGGATAAAAGTCCTAAAACGAAGAATTATGTATACGAGCTTTGCGATGATAAATAACATAATACTGAAATGATAACTTGTTATTTTTTCTGTGTATTTCTTATAATAATTATTGGGTGTCATCATATCAGGTGCTTTGATATGATGGTACCTGTGCAGTTAAAATAATAAAATTAGCTTTGAAAAAAAAAACACTGGTCTTTTTCAATTTTTGATGCATAATTTCATAACATTGACAAACCCAAACATGTAATTCTAATTTCATGCAAATCTAAGGTATTTTTGACTAAAAAAACTAATACCTATTTAAAAAAAGGGTGCCATCATATTCACACATCCCCTACTATTACGAAACATTTGGGTTAGACAAAGAAAAACTAATTACCTAATATGCGCATTGTATCTGCATAAACTTTTGTTTACATTTCATTACGTCGCGCCGGCTGACAAACATGTTGATATTGTGTGCTTGAGTGAACACTGGCTTACCAACCCGGAGGTTGCAGCACTGAACTAGGCAGGTTTTAAATTGGGTGCGGCTAAGGGCCGGAAGGACCACAGAGGGGGAGGATCGGTAGTTTTCTGGACTCTGTGTACGACTGTGAACCAGTGAACGAAATAGATGTCCTGACTGTTGAGAAATCTATTGATATGTTGTTTTTTAAAAAAAGCTTCAATTATTTATAATATCAGTTTACAGGTCGCCATCGGGATCTTTTGAGGTTGGAGTTGGTGTCTGAGCCGATCAGGAATGGCAGCTGCTTGGACAATGCATTCTCTGGCCTCGGTGGACACGGCTCTTTCTGATCACCTTGGTCAGCTTATTTAACTGCCAGTGCCCTGGGGTGGCAGTGACCCTGGGATAACGAAGATCACTTACAGACCTATATCACACAACAAGGTAAGAATATTTTTTTCTTGTGCATTGAGAGAGTGGACTGGGGTTTTTTGGATGGTTCTGGAACGACTGGGGATGTGAATTTTCTTTCTTTTCATAATACGTCAATTTAAGCATTCTCTCAGTCCACCTTAAAGCAGGCATACTTTTCACTCTGCCACTCCCACATCAGCTATGCAGTTGCAGTTTGGGAACATAGTGCTGGTGCTGGGGGGGGGGGGGGTCTTTTGAGTCCAGAGGAGGATGGTGAGGGTGGTTGCTGGCTTGTCCTATCGGGCGGACTGTCGGCATGCCTTTGTATCCCTCGGTATATTGACTCTGCCTTCCCTGTTCGTCTTGGAGATGCTTCTTTTTATTAAACGGCATCTCAGTGAACACCGAAGATATGAAGAGGTTCACGATCATGACACCCGCAACAAGCGAGGGCTTGTGCCTGTAGTTAGACGACGAGATGTCGAGATGGCCCTAACTCCCTGGGAGTAACTTTTTTTAATAAGCTACCTGTCATGATACGCGACCTGCCCTTATTCACATTTAAAAGGAAGGTCAAGGATTTTGTCATCAGTCAGGCATTCTATAGTATTGACGAGTACTTGAATTTTAGGGACTTTAAATTGTGGCATTGGCTGTGTTTGTAATAAATGTATGTTTGACTATATTATGTTGCTGGCCAAATGTCATTCAAATTGGCCCTTATTGTTACTTGTTTGATTCAGTTTGTTAACTATCTAGTGTTTGTATCTTACAGGAAAAGGAGCGTAATGTTAAATGTAATGTTAAATTTTATTTTATGACGTGTAAATGCATTGTATATGACATCAATAAATTATTATTATTATTAGTTTAAAAGTGTTTCGGCTTTCCTAAATTTGTTATATAATATGTTTTTGGATATCTCTATATGTATATAAAACAAGAAACTGACTGACTGACATATCAACGCACAGCCCACACCGCTGGGTCTAGAAACTTGAAATTTTGCACAAAGGATCCTTATATAACGTAGGCATACACAAAGGAAGGGGGAAGAAAAAATATTAGATGGTCCTATTAAGTCAAAACTTCATAGAAGTACTCTAAAAACTAACTGTTTAAGCACGTGCATTACAGTCCTTAATAAATCAACCCCTAAGGGGGTGAACTGGGGGTTCAAATTTTGTAATGGAGCAAAATTGTTATATCGCGGACGAAGTCGCGGGCGCAAGCTAGTTATTTGATATTATTTGTGTTGTGTCCTTTGTGTAGTAGGTAAGTAGTCTAGTACTAGTACTTCTGTTAACAATGGCTTTAATAGTGCAAGAAACTGTTTGCATGTAATTTTAAAAAAGTCACAGCAAAAATGCAATCTTAGTGTTTATAAGTAAATAATTTATTGGCAGAAATAGGCACATTATTAAAAAACATTCCTTAATTAAAAAGTGTTTTTGCTTGTTATGTTGATATCACTAGTTGCCCACAAAATTTGCCCCACCTGTAAAAAACTCACAGGCCGCGCCTGGTCTGCATAAGTGAAAACCAAGGTGAAAACAAAATGTTTATATAGGCTGGTTAATATATTTGCTCAAAAAAAACAGAACTTTTCTTGAGGCAAGGGCACATCAAAATTTATAAAATAATTCAGTATGTATATAATTTTTTTAGAATAATGTAAATTGAATTTTCTGGTAGTCAAAACTATTAGGTTAATTACATTGACCTTAAAATAATAAATGGTAAGCCCGCTATACCCGAAGTATTTCTGAATTAAGGAGATATTATTTGTTATACTATTTTTTTATAAATCCACTGAGCATTACTCAGCAAAGAAGAATAGCATGGCACATAAATAATAACATTAATTACTATTAATATTAATAGCTTACTTAATTAGTATATTTCAATATTATGAAATAAAACAAGTATAAATTATAAAAATACATCAACACAATCAGACTTTCCTTCCTATTCATATAAAATGTAGAAATTAAAAAATATACTACTGTGAATTAGTCTGGAAAAATATTACATCATCTGCCGCAATTGCTGTTGTGCCTCTTGTACTACCATCTTCCCCTTTAACTTCTCCATATGTTATCTTACCAGTTACATGAACTCTTTGTCCTTTTTTAAGATAATTCAATATTGATTCCCTTAAGCCTGGTTTAAAGCAAATAACTCTATGCCATTCAGTTCTTTGTAAAAACTCCCCGGATTCATAGCGATAATTTGTGTGAGTTGCTAATGAGAAGACCGCTATGGGGTGGTCATCAGTTCCTTTTCTTTGAGGATCTGCACCTACTCTGCCTAACAGCGTAACATTATTGATAGCTGAAAATAAAGAGGTGTATAATAGAAAACCTAACCTAGCCAGTATACCATTAATATTGCAAAAGTTTTTTTAAGTAAGAGCACTGTGCTTTCTCTTATGCATTTATTTAAATTTGGCAAGAACGAATTATAGTGTAGGTAGACAGATTTAAGTGTGAAGTGGAATTAAAAGAAAAAGTTTAGTTTGCTCAAATCTAAATTCTTAGAACTAGGTACTCAATCGAGTACTCAAAGAAAAAAATTAAAAACTTTATTTTCAAAAATTTATATTTGATGAAAATCACAATTTCATACACAATCGTGAGAAGGTTGTGTGTGATAGTCAGAGTTACTGATTTTTAAATATACTAGAGCACTGATGACTGAATCTGTAATCCTTAACACTTTCACTGCTGACCAATAAGACCGGCTATATCTAGACGCCAATAGGTTTTTTCATATTATTTTCTTAAATTGAAAAACATATTCTTATTCTCATTTATTCCAATGAAATACCATGTGAGAACTTTTTTTTTATAAAAAAACAATGACCGCGGCAGACGCGTTGGTGGCACTTTTCAACAAAAATCGTGTGTAATAATAATAAATGTAGTAACTTTATTTAAATAGAAAACACCATTGACCTGATGACTATGTTTTATTCAGCAACAAATCTGCAAAAAAGATAAATATTAGTCACTCTTTACATCTTATATTCACTTAAAACAATAAATATTTGCAACCAGAAATAAAATGGAGAAATTCGGAAACCAACACATATTTTTTAGGGATGTCGCGAATAGTAGTTTTTACTATCCGGCCAAACCGGATATTCGGCCAAACGCTAACCGCCGGATCCGGATATTCGGCCGAATATCCAACAGTTTAAAAGGACGAATTGAATTAAAGTTTGTAGCTATGTAAATCGAGCCGCCATGCCCGTCGTGAGATAATTTTTACTGTGTAATGCAGACCGATGACCTGCAGCAACATTTTTCCATCTTATCTGTGTATGCTTTCAAATACTTGTCAGCACCAGCATCCACAATTTTTAGCGAACGACTTTGTTCGGAGGCAGGCAATGTGTTTGAAGAAAAGCGGAATCGGCTTTCCTCCGAAAATGGCGAAATGTTAATTTACTTACAAAAAAATCTTCCATTAGTTAATTTTAAATATTAAAAATTTAAGTTCGTATTTTCGTTACATAAATTTACTGGTACTAGTACTAGTTTTCAGTATTATTAGGTTTTAGTTTTTATTTTTATCTAAACTTACATACCTAAGGTTTTCGTGTTGTATGTTGTTTATTTTAAAATAAAAAAATCATTCGTTTTACGTGCAGCATAATTATTTTTTATTATAATTTATAATAATAATAAACTGCCTCCACACAATAAAATACATCGGATATTCGGTCGAATATTCAATTATCCGGCCAAACCAGATATCCGGCCCAACCGGCCGGATATCCGGATCCGGCCGGATAGACCGAATATTCGCGACATCCCTAATATTTTTACAACACAATGTTTACTGTGTGCCAGTTCACAATAAACTAATTATGTAGCATGCCGGCAGAATCCGAGACCTACTTATTGCCACAAGTACAGAACGCGGGAGCCGCGTGGTGTGGTTGGCATATGACCAAGAACACAAGAACGCCGAAGCCGCGTTGGTGGCAGTGAACGTGTTAATATGCTTGAAATGTGTTGTAGTGAAATGGGATGTAGCGTTCAGATACAAAAACTTGTATATTACTTTGGAATAAAGTTTATGAACACTACTTCTCAACAGCAACTGTAAATCCTACAGAATAAACTCTTACTTTTTTCCAATTTAGAAGGTTCTTGTTGCGAAACGGAATTTGCTAACGTCCTTAGTATGTTTAGGTTGTGCAACGATTTGGAGCCCGACTTAGCGCAAACAACAAGTGGAGATAACACCTAAAAATTCAAAAGCGAATAGTTTCATGTTGTTCAAGATTGTATTACATTCTTACCTTTGATGAAATCATTGTTGAAAAATTTAAAAAAAAAACTAAAATCACAGAACCTGCAGAATTGAGGTTATATTATTGTTAGTAAGGTTATGTCTCATTTCTTCTGTCAGGTCATATTAGATATGGCCATATATTAAAGACTTTAAGCCATCATATGATATTTTGGGCGTGTACCGTTGTCAACTTCGGTTACGGTTTTGTGTCCCGTAAGTATCGGTAATCTGAAAAGTTGGCAGATTGGAAACGCAATATCTGTCATTAATGTCACCGAAGAAACCGGGCGGTTAACCAGGTTTGACAACGGTACACAGCCTTTGTCTGTCTCTATTAGGTATCTTCCTTTCACCCCAAGGAGGAGCTCCCGTACAGGTCCTGAGCCGCACACAGTTGTTCCATTCAACTGGGGCATCAAGCACCTGAACCGTTCGAGCCCTATCCCCCCTGCCCTCTCATGCATTACTTGAATTGAGCTTAATGTCAAACTTGTCAATTTGTTCCTTTCAGAACGGTGTCGAGTGACTCCGGGGCGAGTCGCTCCGGGGCGTCAGACACGGTCAGACACCTGAAAGGAATATTACTATTAGGTGGATTCCTAGCTGACCATGATACAAATATTATAAAAGGCGTTTTTTGGCGCTTCAAAACCATCAAAACCAAAACAATGTGCTCTCCTTGTTTATCAAACGTAATTAAACGTAAACAAACAAAGATAGTTCCACAAAAATCAAAACCATATTGTTATCCTTATTTGTACAATGCAGTCAAATGTAAATAAATAAAGACAACAATGGTAAACCCCCGGGTTTGGTTTGGATGGTTTTAAATCTCCAAAAAACGTCTAAGGAGATACGATATCGCGCTGGTAGGCGTGGCCATTTACGTCACCCCGTGCTCAATTCCGCAATATTTTGTAAACGAAACACGTCTTTTTTAAGATCGCGTTGTGTTTTCAACTATTTTTTGGTGTTTTTATATTACTTTTAGAAACTTAAAAGTAAAAATGAGATGTGCTGTGTATGGTTGTGATGTGGACAATCAATCAATCAATGTATGTGTTTATATAATTATTTTAAACCATATACTATAAAATTTGTATTATAAGCAGGAGGCAAAGTATAATGCCAATAGAATTTATATAAAATCGCCTTTAACTAACGTAAACTCTATATATTGCCCGTTATAAATTTCAAAAATAAATCACTTATTCGTGACGTATTGCGCGAACCCGGACGAATTTGACACGGTTTGGTATCATACCTTCTTTTATTTGTATCATGCTAGCTGACTGGAATTCACCACTGAACAATCGCCATTTTTGGTGGCAGCGTAGAGACGTGTTTGTTGCTTTTTTTGTGTGTTGTTCACGTGTTCGTCCATATTTTTTTTTGAATGTATATTTTGTAGAATTGTTAGTGATGACCTCGTTTTTTATTGTTCCTTGTTTTATTGTATGTAAACGTTTTAAAATAAATTTGTCGACAACTTTATAATTACTATAGCTTAATCCTTTTTTCCTTTATCTTCTGCCTTTTTTACTACTTTCCTAAGTAGAAAAGTTATAAACTAATTTAAAGTGAAAGACTGATGAGATAAATTTACTAATATCTCTTCCAACAAAAATGAGCAAGGTTCGTTAATCTGTAAGTACTGGCAGCAGAGATGTTCAGCTTCAGCACGTTTTTATAAAGAATAAAATGAACTGAATTTGACACGGTTTGGTATCATAGGTACTTGTATCATGTTTTATGTGAGAATGATGGCAGAAAAAACAATTGAACAAGAATTCACCCTATTGGTCAGTTCCATAGACAGTTTCCACCAGAACATATTTTAGTGATCACAATATTCATCTTTTCTTTCCTGATAATCACGGGGAGGAATTAGATTTGTTTCTATCCGTGTTGGCGAAAGTGCATTAGACAAAGACAAATAAAAAAAGAATTTGTTCAAATATTTATGGTACATTTAATGCTTGTGGAAGTATTGCTGGTTATATACTTCGAAAGATTAGTCATCGCAAAATTATTTTTTTTTCCTGATAAAATCCAACGGAATCCGATTTCTTTTCTATCCTTGTTAGCAAAAGGGGCATTAGTAAAAGACAAATAAAAACGATGTTGTTGCCAATAAAAAAGAATAATCAAACAACATTTCATCACAGGCGGTTTTGTTTGTGCAAGTATTTCTGGTTGCCTACTGTGAAAGTTTAATCGGAATTGTCATAAATAATAAATTTCTAACCTGACAAAATACTTACGTAAGTTTTATGATTTTATAGCCAAATACCTTTGTTTTTACTGAACACAAACATTTGCAAAAATCTCGTTTTTATTAAGCAAAAACTGTGTCAGCATAGCCACATTATCCTTCTTATTTTATACTACTTAAAATTGTTTCCTACTAACCAATAATTTGCAATAAAAGGATCGGTTTTATTATCACGGAGGAATCAGATTTCTTTCTATCCGTGTTGGCGAAAGTGCATTAGACAAAGACAAATAAAAAAAGAATTTGTTGAAATTTTTATCGTACATTCTTTGCTTGTGGAAGTATTGCTGGTTATATACTTCGAAAGATTAGTCATTGCAAAATTCTTTTTATCGTGATAAAATCCCAGCGGAATCCGGTTTCTTTCTATTCTTGTTAGCAAAAGGGGCATTAGTAAAAGACATAAAACGATGTTGTTGCCAATAAAAAAGAATAATCAAACAACATTTCATCACAGGCGGCTTTGTGCGCAAGTATTTCTGGTTGCCTATAGTGAAAGTTTAATCGGAGTTGTCATAAAACATAAATTTCTAACCTGACAAAATACTTACGTAAGTTTTATGATTTTATAGCAAAATACCTTTGTTTTTACTGAACACAAACAGCATTTGCAAAAATCTCGTTTTTATTAAACAAAAACAGTGTCAGCATACCTTATTATTTTATAGCATTTAAAATTGTTTCCTACCCAAATAACAATACTACCTCTAACCAACAATTTGCAATAAAAGGATCGGAGGAAAAGTTTTTAAATAAAGAAAAAATTGCAAAAATGAGTAAATATTTTTATTAAGATAAACAATTTATAATAAGGTTAAAAATATTCCCTATTCTCAGATATATAATGAAAATGGATCTATAATACAGCAGCCTACGTAAATTAAAGACGCGATAAAAATTGTTTAATAGAATATACCAAATAGTTTCACAATTTTTAACTGTAAATGTCGAGTCTTAGTTCCAGAAGGATAGATACACTTTGTAATGGCACTGTGACTTCAGCTATATACTGAAACCAAACGTTTCTAGGACGCAATTTTCACTACTTTCTCAATAACTAAAAAGAAATCTTCTGTAATGCCCACTATTCTCAACTTTATATCGGGTCGGCGTTCCTGTTACTCATTCTCATAACGCCCGGTCCAAGTAATGTAAAGGAGAACAACTATATGTACCTTGCGTAACATTTCAATAGTTGCTAGTCAGTCCCAGGTTCATAGAACACAGGAATTTAAGCTGATAATACTTTATATATTAACTTTTTAAGTATACACCCCAAAAACAACTTACATTATGGGACACGCTTCAAATAATAATAATATGTCATGTTTATCTTTCTCATAACCTAACTTTCTACCAGCTGTAAAAATTTTACGAGTATGAGAGAGAAAGACGAGAGAGAAAGAACACGAAAGATATAATTGATCTGTCCGTGGTAAAATGGGTTTCTGTCACCATTCTCAAAATTAAATGGATACCGTATAGTCGTGGGCGGGCCATCCAGTGGCGTGCCGTGCCTTTAGGGCGGAGGGGGCGCAGTGGCTGGGGGGCGCCAAATTATTTCGTTTTATTGGAGATTATATGTGGTCACAGTTGGAAGTGAATTTCGAGGGGGCGCCGTAAATTACTTTCCTTTTATTGGATAGTATGTGTGTGGTTCATAGTAGGCAGTAAACAGGGCCGGATTGGCAGATTTTTTTTACCGAGCTGAGTCCAGACCGGCCCCCAGCCGGCGTGGCCTCCTATACAAAACAGAAACCCCAAAAATAAAAGAATACTTTGTTAGCCTTAAACAGTAAAAATAAAATGTGATTGTGAAAAAAATCATAGTTAATAACTTTCTCATTGTCACTTTTTTCGACTATAAAATCTATTACATCTTGCGCTTGACTTTATTTAAAAAACACGGTTTTGACGCACAACGAATTGTCAAATGTGGAACAATGTTCTACATTCTACCTACAGTTTCGACTTGTAAATTTATATCCTAATACCCGAACATTAAATATAATTTTTTTCAAAAATCCTTTTAACAAATGTTTATGTTTTTCAGTGTCGCGGGTAATTTAAGGCCAGTGCTGGTATATTGGACACTCGAAGTGGGGCGTGGCCTCCTATACAAAACAGAAACCCCAAAAATAAAAGAATACTTTGTTAGCCTTAAACAGTAAAAATAAAATGTGATTGTGAAAAAAATCATAGTTAATAACTTTCTCATTGTCACTTTTTTCGACTATAAAATCTATTACATCTTGCGCTTGAGTTTATTTAAAAAACACGGTTTTGACGCACAACGAATTGTCAAATGTGGAACAATGTTCTACATTCTACCTACAGTTTCGACTTGTAAATTTATATCCGCTAATACCCGAACATTAAATATAATTTTTTTCAAAAATCCTTTTAACAAATGTTTATGTTTTTCAGTGGCGCGGGTAATTTAAGGCCAGTGCTGGTATATTGGACACTCGAAGTGGGGAAAGTTGGATGATTGCATGGGCAGAACTGAACGCGATTGCGTCGCACAGTGTAACGGATTTGATATTTCGTGCACATAGGGCAAAACAGCGACTATCGAATTTTAATTTGTTTTGCCCCGAGATTATTCGAAAAATATCTGGAGTTTAGTCGTTTACTAGTTTTTTTCAAATGTATCATCGTAAAGTACTTCCTTATTAAATGAAAACTTGACTTGTCTGAGAGCAATAAAAAAGATGCGAAAATAACTTTAAAAAATTTATATGTGTTCTATAAAAAATTCCTCTAAAATTACAAATTTTAGAGGAAATACTTGTGAAGTTTACTTACATAATTCCATATCATGGAATTTTAAAGAACCGTGGTCCCAGTCGAAGAGAAAACAAAGTTTGGTGTGGTTTTTAAAAAAATGCCTAAATATGCGGTCGTTGTTACATACATAAAATTACACAACTATTATACATTAGGAATATCCAAACATCCCATCCAACTTTGTCCGATTATTGAAAAAAAGAATATTTTTTTAGTAATGTCGCACATGCAGGAGTCCAAAGTTGCTTTTAAATGCCGCTTTGAAGATTTTCCAGGTATGTTATTAATCATATTAAATTTTCTAAGAAGTTACAAGTCAATTTTAACTAATTTAACTTTATCTAAGAAAAGTGGCTAGAATAATATTAAATAAAATATTCATAAATCTAAGTACCTACCTACATACTTAGTTTTAAAAATACCTTATTATACCCAATTCGAAAATCTTATTTTATTAAATATTATTTTATTCTAAATTATAAGAAGTAGGTAATAAGTTAACTCATTAAGTACGCTTTGTAATTTAGTTACGGATGCCACTACGGGTGAAACGAGAGTAATAAAAGTGCAAAGAAAAAAGAAAATACAAAATGAACTTGCGATACTAATTAAAATGGACGTTGTAAACAGAGTGAGGGCACTACAAACGACGGCAATACTGCTAGAACTTTTTTTAGACATTACGAAAAATCAGCAGCAATCACTGGATTGAACAAAAATGTAATTAAAAAATTTGCTGTAATTTTTTAAGCCCTTTCTTCGGGTCGAAACTTAAATGTTGATACTTTCCGAGAATATTTGAGCGATACTGTAAAGCTGTACGTGTCAATTATATAGTTGGTACTATATGCCATCAAGTGTTCACGTGTTATTAAAACCTTTCCTATATTCCAATTGGACATTTATCTGAAGAGGCACCAGAAGTTGGAAATAAAAAGTTTCGTAAATTCCGAGAACATTACGCGTGAAAGCGAGGACGGACCGAGAATATTCAGGACATACTGCACTACTTGTTAATTTCTTTGAATCTCCTTATTTCCTTTATTAGACCGAAATAAACTGCGAAAAAAATTATGTGTTCTCAGACACTGAAACACTTTTTAAAGTAACTAACGTTGGGGAAGACAATTCTGATAGATTAGTCTCCAGCTCAGATGGTGAAAATTAGGTTAATTAAAGAATGTTTTTCATAATTAATATTTAAGTCTATTTAACTTAGCTAGGTACTTTAAACCGAAAACAGTGTTTTTTTTATTTATTTTGTCGAAAAATAATTATATTTTTTGAGCGACCGATACCTAATAAGTTACTACACGTAGGTCTAAATTTAGTACAGTAATAAGTAATAACAAACTCCAATGTTTTATGTTTTTATACGCCACAATTTTTGCAAAACAGCGAAGTAAAGTGCCAAAGTCCACGAATTTTCGATTTCGTTACACTCTGCGTCGGTTTAGTAATCCCTCCCTGACGAGGAATCACTAATCGAGGATTTAGTTGTGGACGGCCCAGTGTTGCCAACTCGTGGGGAATTTCTCGTTTTCTGGGATATCTTTAACGAAACTGGGAAAATTTCCTGTTTTTTTTTTTTAACAAAAGTGGGAAATTTTCTATTAACAATTATTGTAACAATTTATGAGTTTTGGTTTGTAATTTACAAATTCTAAATCAAACAATTTTGATCCGTTTGAACGTTTGCTTTGCACATTCCTATTGAATAATATCCAAATATAAATTTGATAACTCATCCAATGAAATATCCCTGCATTTAAAGTAGAAGGTTCCTAAAACTTATTCATGTATACTTCAAGCCGAAATCGGTCCAGGAACCTTTCAATTTTGCAACAAAAATTCACATTTCTGCGAAATTTTGACATAATATCATCTTAATAATTTCGAGGAAATAAACTGCAATTCTTTGTTTTCATGGCAATCTTCGAAAATTCAAAAATTTTCAAATTTTAGATGTCCCCGATGCAAATAAATCTATTTATTTATAACTTTAACGAGAAAATGAGCGATTTGAATTAGTGGGAGGTATTCGTAGATAATTAACGGATAAAATAAACCCAAAAAAATATCACTAAATAAGGTAAAGAGTGTGGAGTAATGTCGGTTAAAAATAGGATTTGTCGGAAAAAATCAAGAAAATTCGATTTCTACCCCTTAAATACGCTCCTGGATGACCCGTTCAGTATTCATTTTAAAGTGTGATTATCCCTTTATAAGATAGTGTTGAAAAATTGTGAAGAAATTAAATAGGAAAAATACAGAGTGATTCAAATGTACCGATGTCGAGGGCAAAAAAATAAAAAAAATCGGAATTTAATCGGCGATTGCTCCCTTCTTATAGAGAATGAAGAAACTAAAAAGTAATGGATATTATATACTTCGACGAGGTCTTTCCGATGACGTATATGGGATTTTAAGTTGAACCATTTTGACCCCACAACAAATTAAAAACCGTGAAAAATTTGGGTCAAAAATCTAAATTTCGAGTTTTTTCCAAATATTTCCATTTTCCAGTGATTCTTTTAGGTAAATGTATTGCAAAAAAAAATATTTGAGATTTTAAAGTTTCACTTATGAATCCGTTTTTCGATCTGACGTTTTGTTTACGAGTTATTAAGTACCAAAGATGGTATTTTTCGAGCTAAAAAAATTCAAAACTTGCCATTTTCTGATCCTCACAAGTTTCAGTGGAGTTCTGAAGCTCCGGGTCCCATACAACCTCCGAAAATTTACATCGATTGAATTCCCTTTTGCGACCTGTACCCGATTTCAACGGAAATCGTGGAAATTTCGACTTTAACGTTTAATAGCTGCAAAACGAAACATCCTGTATAACTGAATTTTTTACCGAAGCTAGTTGAACTATTCCTCTATCAATCCAAAAAAATCGATTTCTCTCCCTCTGACTGTTTCCGAGAAAAACAAACCTGTTCGACTTTAGGTAAGCTTTACGTTAACATGTAGACTGACACTTATTTTTGCTGATCTGACGTCATTTTTAATTAAGGACAGATGGCTGCTTTTTAAATTGTTATAAATTATACCGAAAACTAAACATTTTTTTGAAGCTAAATTATCCTAGTAATTTTCTTCAAAATATTTTTTTTGGGATTGTAATGACTTCCTTAAACGATTAATGCAATACAAAAATATGTGAATATTCCTTATTTACATGGTTTTCAAGGTTTTTCCTCTTTATGTTTGGGGTTGGGAAATCTTATGATTCGAAGTGGGATAGAGTCTAAGTGGCTAGGCCTTCGGCCTTACCGGCCCCTTTGGGCCGGCGGCCCACATAGATTTTCTCGCTCGCTCGCCTGTTCCAATCCGGGCCTGCGCACATTGCGGATGACCCCAAAAAAGTTTTAATTTTAATTCTATTTCACACGTGAGGTAAATGATATTGAAAAATATAATATAAAAAATAAATAAGTATACATTAAATGCAAATAATAAATAATAATTTACATAGTTTTCAAGGTTTTTCCTTTGTATGTTAGGGGTCGGGAAATATTATGATTCGAAGTTTCGAAGTGCCCAGACCTTCGACCTCACCGGCCCCTTTGGGCCGGCGGCCCACCGAGATTTTCTCGGTCGCTCGCCGGTCCCAATCCGGGCCTGGCAGTAAATCTTTGAGGGGGCGCAAGGGCGCCGTTACGACGAGGGCCCTCCGATGGCACGCCACTGGGACCAGCCACTGTACTTGGCTAATCCACCAGTGGACCGAAAGCGGACGCGCCTTGGTCGAATCAGATATACCTATTTAATTTTGCGGTCCAGCGGAACCAAGAATATGTAATGCCGCTCAAACCTGTTGTTCAGCGATGCAGCTCATAGGCCACCAGACAAGACATGCTCTGCCTACTCGCCGCCGGGGTATTTCGGGCCGGACGCGGGTTTCGGCAATGCGGTTTCTGTCCGCTTCTGAAGCAGCCACCTTGTGTTTACTAGAGACCTATATATTATATTGCATTTAAAAAAATAAAAATATCTTAGCTACAAATGTATAAAAAGTGGGTTTGTTCCTTCCCCAAGGTAAATCTGAAATCGCGCCAGTGGCGGTCGCAGGATTTTCAAAGGTGGATATCTCTGTTCCTACTTACAGGACCCGTACCAAATTTAGGGGTTTTACTAGTGAGCCCACTGGGAATGTTTTGGTAAAGAAAAAAAACATTTTGTAATTTGCGAAAAAAAGTTGAGTTTTTCCAAGGAGGGGGCCCAGGAAAGTCAACTTTTTTTTCGCAAATTACAAAATGTTTTTTTTCTTTACCAAAACATTCCCAGTGGGCTCACTATTAAAACCCCTAAATTTGGTACGGGTCCTGTAAGTAGGAACAGAGATATCCAACTTTGAAAATCCTGCGACCGCCACTGAATCGCGCCCCTGATCGCATTTACTGAACAAGTGTGATAAGTGATGAAAATTAACATGTTCTTCCTTATTTTTCTAAACGGTAAAATAAAGTACTGGGCACTATTCAATACTAATTTATGTTACAGATTCTGTTTCTAGAACACACAACAGCGTAAAATTTTATAATAATTGCGACAAACAATATATAAACCAATCGAAATACTGTTATGTTGTTGAAGAAAATTCAAGTACAAGGCTGCCAATGTCTAAAAGTAACTGAAGGTTGTGCAGAAGTGTGCTATTTATAAAGAAGTCTTCTGGGATGTCAATAATCTATTTCTTTTTCGAGTTGCAGTGTGAGCATATTATGGCAGCAGAAACATTATATGTGAACCTAAATTTAGGATCAGACAAAAAAAAAACAAATTAACATTTGATGATTTATTTACTTCATTTCTTCAACAAATGCTATACTCTAATAGCGTTTACATATCATCTAAAAAATAACAAACTAAAATAATTTTACAATATATACATTTAGCTTCAGTAGTTCAGTTTTCATTTATGAGGAACAACAACACTGTACAAATAAACTTGAATGCCTCGTCGGGATCACAAGAAGAAAGCGTTTCAATGTGGAGACATATTCTCGTTAATTCAGCAATGACAAATATGGGATAAAATATGTCGAGGGTAAAAATATAGATAATGCAATTATTTTAATATTGGTCACACAAGAGCATTTCCAGTAATTAAATCAGAAATCTTTTATTTCTATAATCGCTGAAAAAATTATATAAAAATCGATTTCAATTGAATTTAACTTGGTGAACACTTTAGATTCACTAACCATTGTTGTGACGTGGCACAATAGAATTCAGGTGACTTTGAATACAGCTACGGTTGACAAGGTTCACGCTACTGTAGGCAAAGTTTCCTGAAAATAACCCAGAAAAATTTAAATTCCATTAACCGGAAGCCTTTCGGCAAACCAAATAAAATCAGTAATATTAAAATGCCCGAAGTCAAATAAACACAGTGTAACCCACACAAAGCAAGATTATATAAATAACAGGTACTTTTTGCCATTCAAAAATATGGAATAAATAATATAACTTACGAGAACAACGGGTTACATTGTGTTTATTTTACTGTGGCAATTCATTTAAGAATTTAAAATACATTTATTATATTGAGTAAATTAGAGCCATAATTAAGTGTTTGAAATCGACTATTTAACTCCCTGACAACTAACGTCCTTAATTTTTCTCAATAATGACGATTAAGGATGTTTATTACTTACAGCATTTCAAAACTTTCCATCGTTTTGATGTCAACTTGTCAAATTGACAAATCAAAACGCAACTTGTAAAAACTATGATGCGCAGTTCTGAAATGCTTTCAAAAATAAAAAAAAACGAATAGGAAAACAAAATTCTAATAAAAATATACAAGGAGCATTCAAAAAATAATGTATCTGCCCTTGTGATCCCACCTCAAACCTGTATTATAGATAATCATACAATCTTCCCGGTTTTCAGATTAGTAACATTAAAAATAACTGAGTAACTAAGTTCCAATGATTATACTTTTACTCTACGAATGGTAATACGTACAAAGTCGTAAAAAATACTAAATTACACACATGTTTAAACTCAGATAGATGGTGTTTACTTTTTTAAAGTCTTGTATAATGTAGGAGTTGATTATAAAGATAAGGAAAGAAATGCAAATAGTCTTATTGCAGCAAGTAGCCTCCTATTATTAAAACCTCCAAGTTTCTGGAAAGACAATGGATTTTTTACATTTTTATATTAATAGTGAAATAAAAACTAATAATTTATTTTGACTCAACCGCTATTGTCAGTTGACACTATTTTAGCCATGTCAATTGTGACTAGAGCTGTATAACTGTTCCCCATAACAAATAACCGCCGGCTCGGGAACAGTTATACCTCTCTAATTATGACTTTATATAAAAAATCCGCAATATTCGACGACTTTTCTTAAAACATAAGATTTCAATAACAGAGGAGTTTGCAAAATGGGCAAGTATTTTTCTACAACATAATCATTTAGCACAATTTTACGAGAATATGCCCCAGATCGTTCTTTTGCCAAATGTCAATAAAAACACATTAGTTACATGGAAACTTTTATCACGTAAAAATTACTGATTTTCATCAACAAAAACATGTATTAACAATATGTTTAGTCAGCTGTTTTAAGAAAAATTTAAAATATATTAGCATTCGACAAAACAGCGCTTAAGTAAAAAGATAAACTGCACCAACAATTTGAAGTAATGGGGTTGAAGTACAATAAAATACTGCACATATTCCCCAAATGTAATCCTAATGTGTCCTAGAGTTGTAATTGCCAAAAACAGTCACAAGGTGGTTACTTTAGTACCATTTCAATAGTTTACGACTGTTTGGCGGCATTTTTGTGTTACTTAAGGGCTATATCTCACTGGGACGCTAATGGCGACATTGACACTGGCGCCCTTGTGAGAGAGCTAAAGTAAGGTCATGCTTATTTTTGTGCCTACGAGAATGTAACACTGGCTCGCTGGTACAAATTCCTATTAACAATACCCTGCCTTATACCAGTTTTACAACAAATAAAAAAGTAAAATTTGTAAAAGAATTCTTACTGTACTCATATTATTTAAAAATAAATATTTACAAAGTATTTGTACCCTCTATTTGTTTAAATTACATTAAGGTGCACACGTAATACAGCGAAGTCCTTTTGGTATGGCGATGTGTAAATGGCAGTGCAACTACAGAAATCGCAAAAAATATAAATGGTGAAATTTCTGAAATTTCATTGGTGTTTATACATCGCCATGACTCCACCTTAATGCGTTACTATTACCCAAACTGTACAAGTATAAGAGCACCATTCCTCTTGTCATCTTAATCCGCGTTAATTGTCAAATTAGACTGATGGTTTTAAATATATAAATTGATAATAAATTGGCCGGATAAATTTTTCATGGTAAATATTACAAAAGAACTCTAGGACGTGTGAGATACCTTAAATCAGTCGTTTGTTTAGTGTTATTAAATATAAATAAAAACATAAAAGGTTTCGTTAAAACATAAAAAATATATTTGTTGTAATTATGGTTACTTACATGCATGCAGTTTTTAAATTTTACCTAAAATATTTGGTGCACTGTGTACTTTACTTATATTACTTATAAAAATTTCTGTGAATCAGTGTTCTAGCATTTAAAGATTAAAATTCTCTTCTATAATTTTTAATTTCATCAGCATATTGTAACAATAAGTTACCATGGATCTGAGAATTAGAGAAAAACGAACTATAATAGGTTTTATTATCTATTTTTCTTGGAACGTCTACCATCTAAATATTTCAATAAATAAGTGTTTCATCCCTAAAAATAAATAACATTACAAGAACGCTGAGATAATTTGTATTGACATACCATGTGGTCACAAAATAAATAACAATATTCAGTAATGCTTAGGCAAACCCTAAAATATCTTTGTACATTGGTAACTGCTTTTCTAAACAAACCTGACCAAATTTATGGTAGTCGACTTGTAGAGTGAAATTCGGTACACTTTAGGCAGTATATATTATGTAAATACTATGTTATGGTGTAAAATATCATTTTTGCAAAAATTAATTTGGGATAGACAGTCGTTTGTAAAATATTTAAATGAAAAGAGCAGCTTTGCGACACATCCATTGGGATAGAGTACCGAACCAAAAAAAAATCGGTCAAGTGCAAGCTATACTTGCACAATTAGTGTTCCGTGTCATCAGTTAACCTTAACCTGAGCAAACCTCGGCCGCCCGATCTCCGCTCATCTGGCGCGCTACCCGCCGCCGGCGGCACTAACACCTATGCGTGGAACTGAGTGTGACAAAAGTTATTCCTTACGCCGTGAGAAATATTTTTTGTCAAAAAACTTTTTCTCTAAGCAGGGAATAAACAGTTAAATTGTTTATAACAATTGATAACGCTAGAATTTTTTAATGCTGATAATTTTAGTTCAATCCGACGCCTAATTCTTAACGTTCATGATTTTTTAAAGAATTTTTGACCGATCCTTCCGGTGATAAGGGTGAGGGCAGTGTTTTCCCCAAATACTGTTAAAAAATGCATAAAAAATACACCATATATATTGTTGAATTCGTGCTTCAATAAGCTTTCACTTGATACCCTACACGATGCCCTTGATTTTTTTCCCGTGTCCCACTTTACCCCCTGAAATTAACCCACCGAATCAAAAATCCCGTAAGAAGCGAGATTTTCGGATTTAACCACCTGCAGGTGTATTTTAATCTCCGCCTAAACAATGTAGTTTTTGACGTGCTTCCATTTTGTTTTCAGTTCGAATGTTCGTATACCTACTCAAAGATATCTTCCCGATGACGCATTACAAAACCAACCTTTCCATTTAAAAAGTATTTCAAGTAGTCATCCTAATATTTGCAGCAACATTTACCAGAAAGGATGGTATTTATATGGTCATTAAAGTGTAACCAGTTTCAATTCATTATCTGGTCTGTATAAATAGAAACAATACCAATGTATAAAAACTATTTAAATTATATTTGTTCCTATCGGCAATATAAGGTTTGTTCTTTTGTGTTGCACCAAACTGCACTAACCTGCACTTTTTTTTATTCGTGGAAGATACCTTAAAGCAAAAAATTCGTGCAGATTTGTGCAGTTTCGTGTAACACAAAAGAACAAACCTCTACTATGTATAAATGCGCAACATGGAAAAAACCTGCGTAATTGGACAAATAAAACAACTATGATTGAGACTTTGTAAAAAATGATGTATAGCAACATGCTTCAAACATAAAAAAGATGGTTAGACTTTTCAGTAAAGACTACAGAGAATTTACTAATTGTAATTGAACAACAAATTAAAACATTTTTAAATTGTGAAAAATCGTAAATACTAAGCTGTCGCATTGTTCAAAAGGCCTTAACATAACTTTTTGAAATATTTTTTTTACAAAATCTCCACCTAGTTTATCGAAAAAAGTGTATGTACCACTAATAGCTATTAAACAACGCTTTTGTACTTGATACAAAACCAAAGAAAATCAATTCTAAATGGTTGTCTCCTTTAGCGATGTAATAACTTTGTTCTATAAGTTATCAAGTGGACAGGGTGTTCTTATATATCGGTATCCACTTGGAGCCTTTATCCAATTTGATATTGTGATTAACATATCTTCAAAATCTTACTTATTAAAAGCGATGTGATTTGCGAAAAAAGGTCATTTAACGCCAATTTGCCAAAAATAAGATCACAAAAATAACTCCCTTTGAATAGGATGCATAAAGTCGATCGTTTTAAAATTTAAAAAAAAGTTGTTTTGGTTAGCTGTTCCCATAGACATTCTACATTGTAGAATCGTAGATGTATTAGTTGCACGTATTTATTAGTATTGACTTTGTTTTAATTTGCTTTAAATACAGTATGGCCGACTTGGTTATCTTGTGGGTGCATTCGTTGTGATTGTTATAAAGCTTTATGTTGTTGCAAGACCAAAATTTCACTGCTAAGTAATATAGTAAATATAGTCACAGGTATGATGCTTATTAGTTTTAAAAACAACTCGGAAATAATATCCACAAGTAGCCAATTTTTTTGTGATTATTTTTTACTAACAAACATATTTGATACTTTTATTTTCAAAACAGCCGCCCATCAATTTCCAGGAAGTTAGCGGCTGTTACCTGCCAACACAATTTCTCGTGTTCCGAACTTACAAAAATTGAATACGCCAAACGCGCTTACCTCCATGCACAGGCAAATTTTTAAAACCTAGGCGGTATTTTACTTCTTTTAGAGATGTGTGCCTGTTTACTATTATGGTTTTATTTTTAGAAGCGTAGTTCGTTAACTGTCGGACATAGTTCAATGCTAAAGAGATAGTTGAACACAGATAAACAGGGCCGGCTAATGGGAGGAAAATATTCTTCATATTACGCATGCGCTACAAATGTCAGCGATTCGGTGTTTGTTGACATTTCTAACCTAAGATTTCCTTGATTTTCCGGATTTTTTTCGCACCGATCCCTCTTCGCCTGCGAGGAAAGACTTGTCAGGGCCCCTAACCAGGTGCTAACCCTGTTCCGACCTTAGGGTGCCCTAGGAGCTTGCGCTTTATGAACCGCACTTATTTCTGTTTCTGTTCTTAAAATGATAAAATACTATTCTAGGTGTCTATGGGAACTATGATCTGACTAAACCGATTATAAGCTAAGAATTTTTTATTCTATTCTCACAGATTTAAAAAAGAATATTCAATATTATCTGATAACCACGGTAATTTGATGTATTTCGCTACAGGCGCAAATCCTAATACACTACATACATAAGCAGAAAATGCTTCGATTGGTTAAAAAATCACGTTTATCTAAATTTGGAGAGTAAAAATAAAGTCTCTTACAGCCTAGAATTGTGGATCAGATATTGCCAGAAGAGAAATATTTCGCAGTGCGCAGGCCACAAGGGGAAATCATTTTTTATGCGCTAAGGAGTAAAGTTGCCATATTCTTTTAATTGTTTTTGGATCTCTATTGCCATATTCTTTTAATTGTTTTTGGATCTCTAGTGTGTGGCTATTCTTTTTGGACATAAATGTATGTAAGAATAAGATCGCGATGATCGCTAATCATGTTTCCTTTGCGACTTATCTTCTATGGTTTTGATAGCCGATGCACAAAAGAAATAAAGTTATCACCATAAAAGAAAATCCTTATCTTTTACTATATCGGGAAATTTTGGTAAACTTTCCTTAATCTTAAGAATATATTGTATTAATTTCAACTAGTTTCATCAACAAAGAATTATTCTTATTGTTTAAAGATATTGATGATAAACTGGAAATATGTTTGGTATCAGATGCGCTGACTTTGTAAAGCTTAAAACAAAGAGAGTCTCACGGAATACATTAGCAAAATGTCAACTTTTAAAAACGCATTTTAAGTACAACCTGTTCTAATTTTTACCAATCTGTTATTGGCATGTATCAAAGTAGCAAGCCAAAATTTGATGGCTACATTATTTGTCTAGATTTCGTTTTGGAGGCTACGAATTGGGCAAAAAATAAAATAATAAAAAGTTTAAAATCACCATAAATTCGTAAACACAAATCTTAATATTAACACAAATTTCACAAATCTAGGTATAATATTTTTACATCACATCTATAAAGATAGTTAAGAGAGAAAGACAATTGGAGCATTTTAAACCAAACACTCCCTTTCTTTTAAAAAAATCACAAATAAAACTTTGCAAATTAAAAAAATATTGCTCTCATGGTAAAACAAAAAAAAATAAATAAACATGTTGCACTAGAAAAATAATTCAGTCACTATCGTGTCTTTTAACATCACATTCGCTATCTACAATATAAATAAACTGTAGTTAGAGGGTTTCTCTCACTTAAATCACATAAAAATAATGTTACAACTGTTAAATCCTTTCCTTTAAATTATATTTTTAGCTAAGATTTATTGTCACCACCTAAAACAAAGAAAAATATTTATTTTTAGAACTTATTATTAATTCCCAATGTGAGAATTTAATGATATCAAGTTTATCAAGTTCTTTATGGCACCATACAAAAATACAATTTTTTGACATTGTAGGTTATTTTATGATTTAATTGCACAAGGGATAAATGTGTTTAAATTAAGTTCTAGAATAATTATTTTATCTTTAAGACAATCAAGTAAATTTGAAAGTGATTAATCGACATTGTAACAAACCTTATTTAACAAAAAAAAAAGGTTTTTATCATTCGGAGCGTAGCTAAGTACAGGTGACACAGATATCCAGCCAGTGGCGTATAAAGTCATATAGGCGCCCTAAGCCAGCTCTTAACTTTTCGCCCTATTCAAGTTGTCGATTTTTTTTTAACTAGACATGTACGGCCAGATTCTCCACAGTTAGTCCGGTCTAATTTGACAAAGAAAAGTTTTAAACTGACAAGTGTAAGAATAAGACAACTAAGTTTTATACTATGAATTTGTTTCCGAGCCTTTTCGCAAATTTATAAAGAAAAGGGCAATTTTTGTACGTACTTTCCACAAAATAGAACTAAATTTATTCTAGCAACCCGTTCCAAGATGAAAATTATTCGGAAACCAAGCAAATCGCTGAAATATCAGAATAATACTTGTTTCTTTATTTTCATTAACTTTTTTTACTTTGTCGTTTCTTCTCAATTTCTTTTTTATTTTTGAAAAGCGCTGGCGCCCCTTCGTATTTTTCGCCCTAAGTACTAGGCTTGTTGGATAATAAGGATAATACGTCACTGTATCCAGCTTATCTTTTTACCTATTTTGAACTTGAATAATTTTAGAGCGAAAAAATATATTGTGTCACGCAATACAGCTATAGAACTTTTCCATTATAACGGACCATCCTGTACACCTCCGTTATTTTTGATTTTTAAAAAATGCTGAAACACGGCAGTTTAGGTTTCTACGGGGACACATTCTGATAAAATTTGACCTTATCACGGTTACTCCATAACTCCACGTCAAAAATTTCAAATGGAAGGGGCGTCGAGTGACAGTTTATTTAAAAGATTTTTCAATTCTCTATTTAGCCACGTTTTGTTTGTTGACGAAGGATGCATACTTTCTTCAGAAAATAAAATTCGAGATATAACCAAGTTACCCACTTAGTTTTACTCGTAATACTTTGGCCAAGAATTAAAAAAAAAGTTCCCATTAACATGGGCCCGAAAACGCTTCTTTTCCGAGATACAGGGACAGGATGATAAGGTATTAATTTCATTCTGGGTTTTCTTATTTATTTTACTCGTTGCAGGGTGCAACCTAAATTTTGCCGCCCCCCTAAAAATTTTAATAGGTAAAAAAGTCTTCGAAATATATTTTTTACTAATCTCAGCTATTTTTGTTTTTAACTCGGTCCGAATAATTTATTTTTCTATGAGTGCAGGATATAGCTCTAATAAAAGTAAATTTTATCGGTAATGTCTATTGATCGGCCCTTTGGCGGTGCATATATATTTTTTTTTCTTTTAATCCTTTTAAATAGTGAAAATAATATATTTAAAAAATATAGGAAAATCAATAATATTTATCACTACAACAGATTTAAAGAATTACGAGCGGAAACTAATCAAATGATAAAAAAACCCTATGACCTTATTTAGTGAATTGAAGGAAATATTAAGGATGATCCAAAGTCATTTTGGAAATATATACAGCATAAGTGAAATTGCTGCTTTATTCCTGAAACAGTAACATATCAGGGAAGGGTATTTAAAGGACCAGATAACATTGTTAAAGCTTTCGGTGGATGTTTTCAAAGCGTTTATAGCCCGGTTGATGTTGATAGTGAGCATGTAATACTGATATAAATAATAATTCAGTGCCTGTTCCACACTTTGACGAGCAAGACTTTATTAGAATAACAAAGCGACTTAAACCTAAGATTTTCTTTGGACCCGATTTTGTTCCTAGTTTTCTTATCAAATATACCATTCACGTCCTGGCAGCTCCATTGTGTAAAATCTTTAATGCCTCCCTAAGAGAACTCATTTACCCGAACAGGTGGAAGGTGGCGGGTATAAGTCCGGTATTTAAATCCTCAGATAGGGCCAAGTACTTTTATTCATAACAAGACAGCACGGTTTCTGAGGGGTCGGTCTACATCAACTAATTTGGCGTGCTTTTCTCAGTTTGCGATGGACATTATTGATGCGAGAGGCCCGGTTGACGTGGTATTTACCGACTTCTCAAAGGCCTTCGACAAGATAAATCATAATATCATACTAGCTAAGTTGTCCGGACTTGGATTCGCGGATCTTTAGTTCCTATCTGGTAGGTATAACTCATTAACATTAAAAAAAACTATAGACGCGTTTCATTCATAAAATCGTTTCGCGCCAAATCAATCATCCGTTCAAAACATGCAATGGATGCGACTAAGAGAGGTAGACACAGCGGAAAAAATGGCAGCACTGTTCACCATTCCTGGCGGCTGCTTCTTCCAACGCCATTGGCGTGCTTTTTTGTATTAAATTTGTGTTATCCTAACATTACTAATATGTAGGTATATGTAAAACTACACCAATGAATTCGATACCAGTGAATACATCCTCACTACTTGTGACCTTGTGAAAAGAAACTTCTGGGCTTAAATAGTCCAATTTTTTGCAAATTTGACACTGCCGCACTATATTTAAATGTTCTTTCGCAAAATAATGTCAGCTTCTTCAAAGAAAACCCCTTAAACGCTTCTCGCGAACACAAAACAACACAATTCCACTTTCGAACAATGTCGCAAACGTCAACGAATTTTATGAATGGCCGCTTGTGTCAGATAAAAATTTATGATTAGGCTTGTGTCACTTTTCAATTCATAGTAAAACTGGTAGTAAACCGTCAAATAGCGTTGTCACTTTTACTTATTAATTTATAACAGTGAGAAAGGAATAAAAGTTTATTCGGCTATGTATGCATAAAATAGAACAAAATGTAAGTATTACTTTTTTTTATTACTTAATACTTATGTATGCTAATTTTATTAGATGAAGATATAGTCAAATAAATGTCGTGTAATACTGTATTGCATGGATGGCATCAATCAAATATTTTGGTCACTTTGGCAACCGTCTGCAGTTGCCCAGTCAATGCAATCCACCAGTCTAGTGCAAATTCAATGACTGATTGCTTTGAATAGTAAATAACTTTGTCTTTAGTTTTTTTAAAGTCTATGGTAGAACTCAATATGTTCAGTGTAACGGCTTCAGATCAGAATTTTTTGTCGCTATATCTGGAGTACCCCAAGGTTCAAAATTAGAGCCTATCATGTTCTTGGTTTTCATCAATAATATTATTAAAGTAGTTGATGTGGAGTATGAACTAACCGCTGACGATTTGAAAATGTATATGTCTATAAGATCAGTTCAGAATTGCGAGAGATTACGGAGGAGTGTTAATGCAGTGCAACAGTGGTGTTTAGATAATGACTTGTTACTCAATGTGAATAAGTGTTCAATATTAACATTTTGCCACAGGCCGTCACCTGTAGTATTCGATTACAATATAGGTCAGGGCTTGCTCAGAACAGTTGACACTGTCAAAGATTTGGGTATAACTTTGGACTATAAACTTAATTTTAATGTTCACGTTAATTGAATTGAATCAGACGCTAATAGAATGTTAGGGTTATTAGTCAGAAATTGTAGATCGTTTAGGAATATGGATAGTCTAAAAACTCTGTATCGTTGGTTAGGGGTAAACTAGAGTATGGTTCAATTGTATGGGCTCCAATTTATAATAAATATGTAACAGCTATAGAGAATGTTCAAAGAGAGTTTATGAAATACCTCTGGTTAAAATCTAAGGGGGTTAGACAATCAGTTTCTGTTGGACAGGTTTCATATGTGAAGCTTTCGACGGAGGCGAGATTTGCACGCTGTTCAATTTTTGTATAAGCTTGTAAGTGGAGGGATTGTCTATCCACAGCTTTTGGGGAATTGCCCTTTAACATGCTCAGATTGCATAATATTAGTGTCTTCTTTGATCTTAGAACGGCTAGAACAAATGCATTCTGTATGTCTACCGCCGATCGAATGTGTTCCTTAATAGTGTCGCCGATGTGCGATCTGAGCATGTCTTCCAATCAATTTTTATGTGGTAGTTCGTTATTAATCTAGTTTGTCTGTGATTGTAATTGTGATTATTTTTAATACAAACTGTAATTATATTAATTTAATTCTATTGTAAATTGTTATGTTTGTGAATGGCCCTATTAATTATATTGTTGGGCTTTTCGAATAAATAAATAGTCTCAAATTTTGATCGTAAATATTTCCGGACACTGCTAATATTTTCTTATACCATCATATCAATTATTTTATTATAATAAAGAAGTACCTACTTTTTTATTAAAAAAAAATATAATAAATATAAACATTGTTATTAATACTTTTATTAATATTTTAACCCCACACATCTGCCGCTCGCGGCAGTGTGCATCCTTGCACATGGTTGGCGTGGCCCTGTAATTTATTTCGAATGGTAATAAAGATATTTCATAGGACGCCACAAAGTATCGTATGTAGAAAATTTGAATGAATAACCATTAAAAACGTGTAAACTATATAAGAAAACTCAAAAAAATAAAATTAACACTTTATCACACGTGCATAAATCAGGTCGGATTTGAGATTTGTGAATTTAATAATATTCTTAAACGTTATCCAGCCAAACATACTTTCACATCATATGAAATAAGTGTATATAAAATATTTTGAGTTAAAATTTTCGATTTATTCAGTTAGCGTAGTAGCAGTCGTTAATAAGTTTTTGAATCAATTTTGTATTTCTTTTACAAATAAAGAAGCTATTATTTACTTACAAGTGTCTTCAGTGGACTGCGTTTTACTATCTTCCGATTCCTCTTTCTTTTCATTATTATTTGCTGCTTCTTGACTATCTTCATTCAAACCTAAAGCAACCTACAGAATAACAATAACGGAAAAATTAGTGGCATAATAGACCAAAAAATAGAGTGTTCCATTCTTGTATTAAAGTATGGGCATCTAAAGACTAAGAAGAAGGACCCTGGGCCATGTAGAATAAACTGTCACCCTTGTTGGGGGTCATCAGACTGCCACAACCCTTTGGGCAACTCCCTCAATAGCAATCTCGCACATTCATTGCAATGGTGGCCTTTACCGTTTTTGTCATAAGAAATTGAAATGAATTGCAAAATTGCTACTAAGGGAGTTGCCTAATAGGTTACGGCAGTCTGATGATCTCCAACAATGGTGAACGCTTATTGTTCTACCTGGCACGGGCTCTCCATCAGTTTTTGGATGAACGGAACACATTGTATTTTTCGGTTCATTACGCAACTAAGAGAGGCACCTTTTTCGTAAAGTCAAAAATAAAAAAAGTTTCTCATGTGTTAACATATAACAAATTATACTAAGTTATTTTAAATTAACCCTAAAAGAGGTTGAGCAACATGCATTATCTCCTTTCAAGGATAAACTACTCTCAGTGATAGATTAAAACTTTAAAAATAGTTGTACATAGGAACTATACCTTTTTTAAAACCTGATATTAATATTATACCTACACTTTATGAAAGAAAAATTAATCTTATGCACGCGCTAAATTATTTGTCTGAGAAAATGTCCAACTACACAAAATTTCCAAATTTTTTTAAGGTTCTGAACCACAAAATGCTTTAAATTTAAGATATTTTACGTGAATTTAATCGAAACAATTAATTATAATTAGTACGCATATTGCTTTATGTCGCTCAATATATGTATCTACTTAATATACCAACCTCTAAATCTTTCAAAATTTCTGTTTCTTTGGGATCAATAAGAGAAAATCGGTGATGAAGAGCCGTTAAATGGACAAAAGTCTGGTTTAGATGTGAGTGAAGTCCAAGCATTACAACTTCTTTAAAGTGTATTGCATAAAGGTGGGCCACTACATGAAAGAGAAGTCGGACTATTTTTCTTACTATAGATTCGAAGGACGACGGAAATTCATTAGCTGAAAAATTAATGGCCAATTAAAAAATTAATAGCTTCTAGTCTGCAAATTACAATTTAAGTAAATTTTATTCATAAATGTAAACTAAGCACGTTTAAACTCAGGAACGGTCAAACATAAAGTCATACGTGTTGCAATTATGTTTACATCCAGTCAAGTTTTCTTTTGTAATAAACAGTGACTGATAATCATTTATAAATAAAACTACAGTCAGGAAATTTATAAATTTTTACCGATTAATCAGTTACACTTAGATCAGTGTTTTACTTAAACTCATAATAATTATTCATATAAGAGTTGTAAACATATGTGAGTTCAGGGGCGTCTCTACACTATTTGGAAATTAAATTAGGATCCTATTTGAAAATAAAATACAAATATTTATTTACCTACAATATGTAATTTGAAAATGCGAAATACGAAAAGCCTTCAGTTAAATAGGAAAATATTTTACTCACCCAATGTATGGATATTGTCGCGCTAGGGGTCGTCAGGGTTGATAAATTAGGCTGCGGTTTACCAAAACACTTGTATAATTTATTCAGGTACACAATTCACTTACGTTGCTAGGTTGGGTAGCGTAGGGGGCAGCTTCTAGTACTCGGTCAGCCTAAAGGGCTGGCGCTATTCGTATTATTCGTGCGGCACCACAGTGACGCCTCCCCATCGGGACACGACGCCCCGTAAGATGCTAGCCCTACAACTAACAGTCCAGGATGTAAACATGTAAGTTAAGGTCCCTAAATCTTGTGATATTAATATTAAGTTTGTTGTTATTATTAATGTTAAATATAAGTGTTTTGGTAAATCCCGAGTATAAATCTACCAACCCCCTACGACCCCTAAGTGACATTTGGTGCTTAAGGCATATACGTAAGGCCAGTACGCGACATTTGGTGGAGGCGCCTGGTTCGTTCTCGTTGGTAAGTTCTTCCTAACTTGCCAAGGGCCTTTTGTGTTTTATAATTTTTTACTATCTCTTTCAGGTCATTTTAGTGTTTTTCAGTGCATTTTTAAAGTGTTTTTTTTTCAGGGCGTTATAGTGCATTTTTTTGTCAAAATTATTTTTTACAGTGATTTTTTTAAAGGGCGTTTTTACAGTGTTTTCTTTCAGGTTATTTTTTACATCGGTTTTTAAAGGGTATTTATTTTACAGTGGTTTTAAGGGGAATACAGTGCTTTTTACGTCTATATAATTTCCCTACCCATTCTTATCCCTCACACGTTTGACATAATTTTATCTTGTGCCCGTTTACGCTGGCGAGATTAAAATTATCCAAACAGAACTTACAATAAAACCCACCTCGTGCCCGTTCACGCTGGCGAGGCTAGGTTTTCTGTAGATCCCACCCCTAAGCGTCCTCTGTGGTCCTGTCTCGTGCCCGTTGACGCTGGCGAGATTAGATTACATAGACTGCTAAATATAGAAATAGTTCCACCTCGTGCCCGTTCACGCTGGCGAGGCTAGAGTTATTATTTATATATTGGGGTTATTCACTAAACTACCCTTAACCCTTTTATTCCTGTTACTCCTTTTATTTAAATTTTATGGCCCGTAGGAAGCTAAACAAGGTTCAAAGAGAACGAAAAAGGCAAGAGAAGCTGGGGGTTGTCAATAACGGCATAAATGTAAAAACGCAAAATTCGTTGGGTTTACCAAACACACTGACGGTAAAAATTTTTATTTCTAATGAGCAACAATTAAGGGCACTGAGATTAAAAAGGAAATTTTTACATTTATTTGGCGACAATGAAATATAATATTTTATTTTGATGACATTAAGGTCGTCGCTAGTGAACGTGATATACCCACGACCAAGTTCATTATTATTTATTTATACACAAGGTTCACGTACTCGTAATTAAAAAGTTAAACATGCCATTATTATAATATTATTAACAAAGTGTTATACAAATATTATCGTTATTTTTATAAACATATTTTCATATCTAAGCGCCATTCAAATATAAAGGTTTCCAATTTTTTAAATATTTTTTTTTATTATTATCTTGTAGGTATATTTTTACTGCCCTTTTAACGCCATTTTGATAAGGTACCATAGAGATATTTATATTTTATTATAATTTTTAGGTTTGATACCTAATATAAGTACTTAAATTTCGGCTGTGATGTGAGCAGCCGCCACGGCCGCTAACGAGGTCCCGTAGCAGCAAATACAAAACTTTATACCCGTTTTTAGGAGCATGCTCATTTCTGGTTTTTTTTCTAACTGACTAATCTATTTTTTATTTTTTTTACAGGGCCGACCTTCGAAAACATTTTTTTTTTCAAAAAGTCCTAAAAGTCGGCTGTGGAAAAAATGGGGCTAGTACTCTTTTGGGAAATCAAAGAAAGGGGTATTCTTTGTCATGTAGGGCTAAATGCAGTTTTTGTTTTAAAAAGGGACTTGAGAATTAAGAACAAGAATAATCTATTTAATTTCAAAAAATATATAAAGGAGCTCAACTGGATAAAAGAATTTTGGGAATTGATGTATGGTAAGATGGTAAGAAAGAACAAGCTATTCTTGACTGAATTTTAATTTTTCAATTTTTTTATGAATTCAATTTTAAAAATTATAATTATAAAGTTTTCAAATTTGTTTTTATAATTAGGTAAAAACAAATGGTTAGTATTTAAATGTGTGTTTTGTGTTGTGTCAGTGTGTGTTAGTATGAAAGAGGGTATACCCAAAATGTGTTTGAATGCTTTATGCTTGGAAAATTTTAGGTATAATTCACCCATATTGCGGTTTTAAATTTTAGATTAAGTAGGTATAAATCATATAGAATACTATTTATTTTATTTTATTGCCTTTATAATAAACAAACAAATTAAAAGGTAAAAATATTATCAAGTTCATTACTATAAATCAATCATGGAGGTAAAGGTAGACAGTTCACTATTTTATTTAATCAGCAGAAAAGTAAACAATTGATATTTAATATTAAAGATACCATTCACCCAGGAAAGTGTTATTAAAGTACGGTGTCTAATAAAAATAATTTAAACAAAAACATGACTGAGACATTGAAAAATAAATCAGGGTTAGAATTTTTTTTAAACTTCTTTAAAGTCGATTATTATTATTATTAAGTAAATTTAAATATAGCGTACAATAATGCTTACCATATGCATTTTATAATTGTGTGTTTATTTGTTTATATGACTGAAAGTCATATGTGTTCCAAATAGGGGGGCATGGAAGATGACTTTGAACACGGAGTTGAATGTCCGCCTATTTGATGGTGATATGTGTTATGTATATGATTATTTATTTTTTTATGACTAAAAGTCATAATATGTTTTCCGAGTAGGGGAACATGGAAGATGGCCCTGAGCATAGAGCTGAATGTTCGCCTACTCGATGGTGGTATGTATACCGTTATTTAATTGACTTACGGCGGGTTGCAGAAAGGATGATTAGCTAACAACGTGTTAAATTTGCGTTGTTAAATTTTAGTCAAGTTACCCAAGATTTAATAAAAGCCGGCCCAGGCCTACTCGAAACAGCAATCGCGCAACATCGCTTCCAAAGGTCGCAGTTTCGGGAAAACTCGAACGATAAACGTCAGATTTTAATGTCAACAATCAACAAAGCGTTTTGTATTTCTTATTTCTTGTAAAGCGAAGTTATATTGAATCAAAACAAATATTTTTGGGAAAATAGGCAAAGCGAATAGAAAATTACACAAATATAGAAGAAAATAAACTTGTGAACATATGTATATGTATTTCTAAGGTAAGTTGTATGAAACCATTGAACCATAAAATACCGTACAGATACCAGCCAAATTTGTATAATTTTTCTGTTGATTTTTAAAATTTGCGTTAAAAATGCTTTACATAAAAAATTTGCTGCTTTTCAGCTTCCTTAACTACAATCCTCTTGTCATTATTATCCATTTATATGTTTGTTTTAGGTGCATTCAAAAGATTTTAATATTTCTCAAGAATGAGAATTCCTAACCCTAAAAATCGAACTTTTGATGGAAGATAAAGCACAAAAACATACTTCCTGATAAACCTACATGTAAGGAATGGAGTTCTAAATGAATGTTATTTGACAGATTATCCTAGACACAATCAATATTCGGCGAAATACCTTACTGCCAAGAAAAAAATTTGGAAACAAAACCTTTGTTGTTAAGGTAAAATATTGCCATTAATATCTTAGTTAAATATGTAGCTATCACTACCTACGCTACAAAATTTTTGAGTACAATTTTGTTTCTTATTTTAACCTCAAGTTCTGTGTTTATACCCGTAATAGCATACTATATAACTTTTGTCCAGTTAAGCTAACAAAACATTTTTGTCTGGGTGGATATACTGGTCAATTTGTAAACCTAATTGCTGGTAGTATAACGATTATAATTTTATTAACCATGTGTCACGCTCGAACTCGAGCAAACTAGAGTATTTATTTAATCTACCTCAACTTCGTTTAAGTAAAATTTTGCTCTTTCTCCTTTAATAAACTCTTTGCTCAAGATTCATTAACTCTAATTTTTTTTGTGGCACGTTTACTTAACCACCATTTTTATCATGTGAATATAAAACCCATATCCCCATACACTTGTTAGTATTTAGAATAAGATATCTATAAACAAGTTATTTACTTGGGCTGTAGACAGTAGAACATTGTGCTTTTATTAAAATTATTATGTAATTGTGTAATTTTTTACTTTATTTGCTTTGTTTTTTTTTGTTACAGGTACCAGATAAGTCACAAGAAAAAACCTTGCAGATATTTTAATGTGAATATAGGCTTAACAAGTACCTACTGGTGACATCAAATCAAATCAATGCTAAAATAGTTTTTAAATAAAAATTTGTTATTTACATAAATAAAATGTGTTTTGTGATTTTTCAGAACATAAATTTACATCAGTTACTTTATATCTTTGTTCATTATTCCCTGAAAATTTGTGAAACTAGATAAAGATTCCATAATAAAAACTATTATTTTTTAAAAATAATAGAAATGCTTTTTTTTAAGTTTGATCTGTGGCATTAATGTTATTTTTAAATTTAAGAAAGTTGAATATGCACTCGAAACAAATTCGCATTTTTTCAAGTGCATGAACTTAGCCGTATTTTATTGACGAAAATTAGATTACTCGGGACCACGGTTTCTCGGGACCACTTCACGATACCTCAATGTTATTTGAGGCGATTTTAAATCGGTGACCTAGTCATGGCTACGTTACCTTATTTGGCAACGTTGCTCCATATAGTCAATGTTTAACCTAAAAAATCAAAGTATTAAGATTAAATGAGACAGTGTTGCCCAATGGTCTGACTGGGTAATGATTTGGTCACTGATTTAAAAATGGCTTTGTTGTTATCTGACGCCTCATTTTAAATTTATTGTATATTCGCTATTCGCTTAAAGCTCGTAAACTGATCCGGATCGATACATTTGTCAACACGCCTCAGATCCGGAGTCCGGATGGCAATTTTTAAAAAAACATCGATCTATCGACATCGGTGGACGTCACATCGATGGGTTCAAAACATCGAAAGAAAAACTTCGATGTATCGACATCGTTGGAAGTCACATCGATGGATCCAATATATCGAAAGAAAAACATCGATGTTTCGATGTATTCTCGCATAATATATAATATCAAAATAATAAATAAAACAAAGAATCATTCAAACTAAAATAACATTTATTTTCTACTGCGCCGCGATCGTAAATTATTGTGGCAACCCAGCGTTGACTCCCATTCGGGCCATTCATAGCGTTTTCCATTGATAAATTTAGGACACGTCAAATGTATTTCTATCATTCTTCTTTGTATATAGGTAGAAAAGGACACAAACGCACGTACACTCAGTTCGCGCTGGTTCTACCAATGGAAAACGCCATCAGTTTTATAATCGTCGCACATTCACACGAACACGTGTTGAATGGAGTTCGATGTTTGTTCGATGTTCCAGTTGTTACATCGATGCAACGAAACATCGATATTTAAAACATCGATGGAAAAACATCGAATTTTAAGTTCGATATATTGATGTTTTGAAAACATCGATATATCGTTGCCATCCCTAGTCCGGAGGGTGAAGTACTTCAAAAATTTGAGGTTAGGTTATAACGTCAGTCTTTTGTTTTTAGGATTTATTTTGTTTACGTACAAGCCCTTTGTTTTTCTGTTATCGAGAGAGCCTGACTAACATAAAAGAAATAATTAATACAAACTTGCTTGCATTCCAGTGTTTTGCTGTAAATAAGATAATTTTCGACGTTAGGACGAAAGTAATTCAGAAAATAACTAAGTACCTCTACAAGTTGTTATAGTTATTTTTATACCCACAAAAGGGTTTGCTATTTAAACTAAGAGAGATGTGAGGTGTTACAGAAAACTGTGTGATTGAAGAAAAGTAAGCAAAAGGAAATTTAGCAGAATATCTATATTTTTATAGAAGACTGTAGGAAAACTGTTTTAATATAATGCCATAAAAAGAATAGTTTATAACCATAGGCCTACAATAATTTCATCTTAGTTTATAACTAACAAGAATTTGAGCAATAGAATATTATGTTTGCATAAGTCCAACAACAAAATAATATTTAAAGAGTAATTTTGTTATGGTATTGAAGATGAAAAGTACCTACATTTTTTGGTAAAATCCACGTTATACCTAAATGGTGAACTTTATTTTTCCTACATTTTTTATGTGTTTGTAAAGGTAGGTACATGCTTATTTAAGCATTATGTTAAATAAGATGCCCATCTGCAATAAAAGTGTATAGAGTTTTATTTTAAAATATTGAAGGAAGGAGTTTTCTTTCAATCTCTTGTATTGGAACATAAAATTTTGCCAAAGTAACCAATATTTTATGAAAAATGTGAGCAAAAACATGACTTTAATCACAGCATATCGTGTAATTAGTTTAATTCATCGTTAAGTGCTCTCTTCGTTAAAAACAAATGAAAAAGTAAACAACACCTTGGTTTTTTAGTGGCTTTTGTCAGTTTAATCATTGATTAGCCAAACATTTTTGCTGTTGCAGAAAGAAAAAAAATTTAACGCTCTGTTAAACTGAGAATCATTTGTTTTTAATTAAGAATTAGGATTTAACGCTTGATTAAAGTTTTGTGCAACCTGCTGTAAGAGTCATATATTGTGAGTATAGGGAGACATGGAAGATGACCTTCATATAGGGTTGAATGTCTGCCTATGCGAAATATTAAGAGTTTTATGCAAGTAGTATTTGAAGTTTATGTGACTTATGTCAAATATTAAGAGTTATATGCAAGTTGTATTTGAAGTTTATGTGACTTTATTGATGAACAAATAGGATGGTCAATATGGTAAATATTTGATGATGTGATTACGCTATATTTGGGTTTTAAATTGTTATGTAAATGTGTATAATTTTGTTTTTCCACCTGATGAATTAGAGACCTATGTCTCACTGTCTCCAAAAATAGTAATACTTAGACACCAATAGAAGACGTATGTAAAAACCGGGTGAATGTTCATAGTCTGTCTACTTTTACTTAAACAGCATAACATTATGTAGGGTTTCATTATTTTCATTTTCTTTCTCTAAACTGTATTTTTCCTTTTAACTGCCGGTAGTCTTTTTCTGTTTTTCATGTACCATCGGGAGACCACACAACCTGGATCGAGAGCCACAGACACACCGAAAACCCAAAGGCCAGTCGCCGCTTGCATCCACACAGCCAGCGTCATGCATCAGCCACGCACGATCCACCATGTCTCGGCAGCCTGGTCTTCCCCCACTAAGACTGAACTGCTGCACAACGAGCCGTGATGACACTGGTACAACGTACATACCTAAGGAACTTGCAGCGCTGGTTGACCACAACTAGCCTCAGGATCAGCCCAGCAAAGTTCCCGTCACTCACGGCTCAGTCCACCCAAAGTCCGGATGGCCGCACTCTTCGGAGGAGGGAGACCCCTGCTGCACTGGGAGTCGGCAACAAAACTAGCCGATCCCACCCCCAGGACATAGGGACTAGTGTTGTAAATATCCGTATTCATTAGATATCCGAATCATACGGAATCGGAATCAGCTAATATCCGTATCCGAATACGAATCCATTTCTTGACCCGCGCGAAAGCGGTTACAGATCATGTATACGTATGCATGCAACAGACTAAAACATTTTCTATCCGGATACACGGCTAGGTAGGTCGATGCGGTATCGGTATCATACCATTCGAAGTCGAAGTTTAGGGATAAGAAGGCACCGCGTCGCGCCGTTCTCGTTTGAATTCGGTTCGGGTGAGGCGGGACTAGTTTAACCAATGGGTCTCATCTCATATGATACCCGTTACCCCGATAACTATGCCATCTTTTTTTAGGAAATGTCATTAGAAAGAGAAAGCACAATATCAAATATGCCAAATCGCAGACCGTGTTGTTCGCTTACACTCGATTCCGATTCCGTTTTCTCTTTGCACTTTGCATTAGTAACCACCCGATGCGAATTTATTTTGATTCCGAATCCGTATTCAAGTTCTCGGCCGGTTCCGGATAATCCGGATTCTTTTAATATTCGGATCCAACGGATACGTATCCTTACATCACTAATAGGAACCGTGACTGCTGCATCTGAACGAGAAACACATGACGACCAGCCTCAACGTGTGGCGCCTAAGGTGTGTCGGGTTTTGTCGGTGTGTAGGCTATTCGATCAGTAACGTGTTGGAACTCCCTAATAATAGAACTTTGTAAAGAAAATGTGTAAAATAATGTGAACCAGACTACCAGGACAGTAACCATTTTTATTCATTTTTAAACTACTTTGACCATTCTTCATTTCATCTGAATGTACTGAGCCTGCGAGCTCCAAATCGTTTGTTTATATTGTATTTGTTTATTGTATATTTTGTTTATGTTATATTTGTATTTTGTATATTTGTATTTTGTAAACGTGTGAGGTGTAAATTTTTAAAGCTAGGGGCTAGCTTTTACAGGCGCGGGGGAAATGTCATATTTTCCCATATATTCGACATTTTTTCCAAATTTCTATACATTTTTCATATTATTTATTTAACATTTCGGAAACCACTCTACGTGCTGCAATTGCATATCGCTGGCCTCGCCTTTATTTTATGAACCCTGACCAGTTTGTACTGTATGTATAAACTGTTCTTGAGGGATTCGTATAAGTAGCAGGTCTGCGGGATGCAAGGGGATCCGTAGTAGTGCATCCGTAGTTGCATATTAGTATCGGTACGACGGATCCATCGGTGCCGTTTGGCACCGATGCCATGAGCGTCAGATAAGTCAAGTAGCTACCCCAACGCCCCGTAAGATGCTAGCCCTACAACTAACAGTCCAGGATGTAAACATGTAAGTTAAGGTTAAATCTTGTGATATTAATATTAAGTTTGTTGTTATTATTAATGTTAAATATAAGTGTTTTGGTAAATCCCGAGTATAAATCTACCAACCCCCTACGACCCCTAAGTGACATTTGGTGCTTAAGGCATATACGTAAGGCCAGTACGCGACATTATCACAATATACCCTAAGGCCAAACGCGTGTAATCTAGTATTGAGCCTTTGTAAACGCCTGTAGCATTAAAATACCTTCTACCAGTGGCGGCTGGTGAAATTTCAAAGTTGTATATCTCTGTTCCTCCTTACAGGACCCGTACCAAATTTCGGGGTTTTAATAGTGAGCCCACTGAAAATGTTTTGGTAAAGAAAAAAAACATTTTGTAATTTGCGAAAAAAAGTTAAATTTTTGGTGTGCCCCTCCTAAGAACAAAACGAACACGTCTAGATATTTTATTAATTATTTTTTCTAAAACAATTTTACATCTTTTTGTCAACAGTTTTTAAATTTTGAGAGAGAAAAATGCATTAGTAGAAAGTTATAGTCATTTGAATTTCCTTAAGCCTAAAATATAATTTAAGAAAAAATTCAAATGACTAACTTTCTACTAACACATTCCTTTCTCTCAAAATATACAAACTGTCGACAAAATAATGTAAAATTTGTTTAGAAAAAATAATAAATAAAACACCTAGAGTTGTTCATTTTTTTCTACAGGCGCTTACACAGGCTTAAAACTAGATTACAGGCGTTTGGCCTCAGGGTATATTGTAGTATTCGTACAAGTGAGTAAAATATTTTTCTATTACTTTAACCGAAGGCTTTTTGTATATTGCATTTCCAAATTACACAATGCAGGTAAATATTTGTATGTTATTTTCAAATCGGACCCTCATTTTATTTCCAAATACTGTAGAGACGCTCCTGGACTCACCTATGTTTACAACTCTTTAAACACACTGATTTTAAATGTTAGTAACTCTTCCTATTAACATTTCTACCAGAGCAATGGCCCACAACTTTCATACTAACCAGCATGGTTTGTACGACATTTCAGCCAAAATAGCAAAAAATCAAGCTAGCTTAATACCTACGCTGTATTCGAGTAAGATTTAGATTATTGGCGATGTAAACTGCCACGGTTACTAAACCTTCTAGATAGCCAGTTTAGTTTTCTCCCAAAATTGTTACATATATTGACGAGTCATGAAACTTACCTTTAATTTTTATCATTTTCGCGTTTTTCTTATATTTGTCAATTAAAACTCATTATTGACAACTTATATACATATGGAACTATCAAAGGAGATAGGTTTTAAATGTTAGTGACTATCCTATTTAATTTCCGAAACTGTCACAATTTCCGTGAGTAAATACAAGCATAAATTTACAGCGCTACAGTTTACTGCTATATTTCACATATTTTTAGAAAACATTACAATACCTATATTTATAAATTTTAATTGAAGTGCATTTCAGAAGTGCTTCTCCAAGCAACCCTCCTTCAAGTAAAGATATTACAGCAAAAGCGCTTTAAGAGCCATCTAAGAGCAAATAGAGGTAAATAAATGATAATTTTTTTTAACTATATATTATTTTCTGTTCTCCTCAGAAAAATTGGAAACTATTTTGTAAGAGTTACTAACTACAATTAAATTTCTCATATACCATCGCCCACAGCTAATTTTCTATTGCATCAAAGAAAACGCCTATTTATTTAACATCAATAATGTTTGTTCTGTACTTACCATATTTTGTAGGAAAAATAGTTTCATCACTTATAGTTTTCTGTATAAATGTCATTACATAATCTATATACTGAGGGGCAGCAACTTTAGTTTTCTTCCCCTTCTCGTCAAACCATAAATAAGTTCTAAAAATTAATACATAATATATATATATATATATATATATATATATATATATATATATATATATATATATATATATGTTGCAGTAGTTCCTACAGAATAAAGTAGAAAACAACCAAATAGGTTACCCATGCCGAAGTTTTTATAACATAACCTGATCATTTCACCTATTAGTTATCCAATCTGAATAAAATTGTGAATTAGAGCTAGATACCACAAAGACTATCGCCAAATCACGATTGGTTTCAATTATACATCACAAAAATCAGACACACTGGTCGATTCAGTTAATAAAAATAAATAAATAGTATTTTATGACAGTGGCTTTGTATGCTAAATGAGATGTTTGGGATAGATCAACGGATTTCGAGGGGCTACATAGGTTGATCACCATGTTCCACTCCCGACGTATGACGTGTATGGACGTGTGACCAATTTCAGTCTAACTCTACAACTCCGAAAGTAATAAAATAAATATTAAACTGGCAATTCTGAACTATTTTTTGTGTACACCGGCTGTGATTTATTACTAAAAAAAGTGCCGATGTTTGGTTGTTTTGTATGTTGTGTATACTACTTCCCCGCGCCGTTCGGTGACTCGCGGACCCTTTGATCGGCAAGTGAATAAGAGCGCCTTTGAAAAAAGTTAGTCATTTCGTTATTTGACATTTGTTTTAAATAATAATAACAATGAAATTTTCCGGGAATCTCAGAAAACAGTTTAGCACTCTCATTCAGGTACATCGGGTGTGTGGAGTTTTTCCTTTTTTGAAGTTCTGATGTTTTTATTACTAATGTCTAGTAAAGAGTACAATTATGTTGTTGTTAAGGTTCCTAGGTATTACTTTTTATAAAACACCTAGGTATTTACTAAAGTAATTGAATTCCAGAAATCCAGAATGGATGCGTATAAATATAAATTAATTAATAAAAAAAAAAGTTAGAATTGTTTGAAACCGCAATTTTAATCGTCACTGAAACAAAAATTTTGAAAAACATCGACACTATTTCCAATCCGTTACAAAGTAAACAACAAAATATTGAACAGGCATCGAAAATGGTAATTAGGGCTTACGAAATTATTAAACAGATTCGAACCGAATTCAATTTAATAAAAAATGAAGCAATTGGATGCAGAATGGGGAACCAATACAGAATTTGTAAAAAAAGGATAACTAAGCCAAAACGTTTCCTTGACGAAAGAAATAATTTTCAAATAGAGTCAAACGAAGACTGGTTGAGAATGAAATGTATTTTTTTAAACATTGAACACCATTATAGCAACAGTTAAAAAAACAGAAGTTCCGGTCTAAACAAAGTTTACAATACTTTTCGCGTTTTATCTCCAGACGTTTTATGCTGTTTCTGACGAAAAATTATACCAAATGGACCAGGAGCTATTTGTAAAATATCCTGGAGATATTTCCGATATGATATCGTCTCAGTTATTATCATTTAGACAGTGCTTTAAAAACGATTTGCAAAAGAATTAACTAAATAAGGAGTTAATTTCTTATTAATACCGAACTTTTACTCCTGTAGTGGTTTTAGTGAAATTTTAAATGCATGCAATATTTCTCTCACTATTCCTGTTTCGGTGGCTTCATCACCAAGATCTTTCTCAGAATTAAAATATTTTTTTTTCTAAGAAACACCATGGGAAAATAAAGGTTGTCAAACCTAGCGCTTATTTCAATAGAAAATCAAATTGCTCGCAAAATAGATGTATCAAATGTAGTGTCATCATTTGCACAACTTAAAGCAAGAAAAAAAAACTTTTAAATAACATCATTCTGCTGGTCATGTTGTTAAAGAATTTTCTGGTTTGTTTTTTACTATACCGTATCCATTTACTTTTGAGAATGATGACAGACACCCATTTTACAACGAAGAGATCAATTATGTCTCTCATGTCCTTTCTCTCTCATTTTTTTCTCTCTCGTCTTCTTTCTCTCTCATACTCGTAAAATTTTTACAACTGGTAGAAAGTTAGGTTATGTGAAAGATTAATATGACATATTATTTGAAGCCCGTCCCATGATACCTATAAGTTGTTTTAGCAGTGTAAAAATATATTTAAAAAGTTTATATAAAGTATTAGCAGCTTCAACTCCTGTGTTCAATGAATCTGGGACTGACTAACAACTATTGAAATATTAGGCCAGGTACATATTTGTTATCCTTTACATTACTTGGACCGAGCGTTATGGGAATGAGTAACAGGAACACCGACCCGATATAAAGTTGAGAATACCGGGCATTACAGAAGATTTCTTTAGTTATTGAGAAAGTAGTGAAAATTGCGCCCTAGAAGCATTTGGTCTCAGTTTAAAGCAGAAGTCACAGTGCCATTACAAAGTGTATCTATTCTTCTGGAACTAAGATTCGACATTTACAGTTAAAAATTGTGAAACTACTTGGTATATTCGATTAAACAATTTTTATCGCGTCTTTAACTTACACAAACATCACTGTTCGCAGGTAGGCTATATTATTGATCCATTTTCATTATATATCGGAGAATAGGGAATATTTTTTAACCTTATTATAAATTGTTTATCCTAATAAAAATATTTACTCATTTTTGAAATTTTTCCTTTATTTATTTAAATACTTTTCCTCCGATCCTTTTAGTGAAAATTGTTGGTTAGAGGTAGTATTGTTATTTGGGTAGGAAACAATTTTAAATGCTATAAAATAATAAGGTATGCTGACACTATTTTTGTTTAATAAAAACGAGATTTTTGCAAATGCTGTTTGTGTTCAGTAAAAACAAAGGTATTTTGCTATAAAATCATAAAACTTACGTAAGTATTTTGTCAGGATAGAAAGTTATGTTTTATGACAACTCCGATTAAACTTTCACTATAGGCAACCAGAAATACTTGCGCACAAAGCCGCCTGTGATGAAATGTTGTTTGATTATTCTTTTTTATTGGCAACAACATCGTTTTATGTCTTTTACTAATGCCCCTTTTGCTAACAAGAATAGAAAGAAACCGGATTCCGCTGGGATTTTATCAGGAAAAAAAGAATTTTGCAATGACTAATCTTTCGAAGTATATAACCAGCAATACTTCCACAAGCAAAGAATGTACGATAAAAATTTCAACAAATTCTTTTTTTATTTGTCTTTGTCTAATGCACTTTCGCCAACACGGATAGAAAGAAATCTGATTCCTCCGTGATTATCAGGGAAGAAAAGATGAATATTGTGATCACTAAAATATGTTCTGGTGTAAACGGTCCATGGAACTGACCAATAGGGTTAATTCTTGTTCAATTGTTTTTTCTGTCATCATTCTCAAAACCAAATGGAAACCGTATAATATTTATCGTTTTGTTACACATTTTATATTTTGTTGCCTTAATCTTTAATTAAACATTTTTACAATGAACTACATCACTATTTTTCCATTTTACGAACCATATTAAAACCACAATAATTGAAAAAGAGGTAATACTTTTTATAAAAATAAGCACTTGCGCACTTTTGAATAATGTCCCAAAAGTGGCTTTTCTATCTTAATTATGGCAATCTCAATAATTCGCCAAAATTGATCAAAACTAACCCAAGATAACAGAAACCCCGCTCAAACCCGAAATTTTTTTTTTGTCTGCGGCACTTTTGCCTTGCAAGTTGCAATGCATGAGAGGCTCTGGTATAGCCTCTCGAACACAGGCCCGTAGCTACATTGTTACGCCGCTTCAGGCAACCTCTGTCTTTTTATTTTTTTTACATATCTTTATTTTGTATCTTATTTTGCGTCTTTTGAGTCAGAGTTGTCAAATCAAGACATTATTTTTTTTTTACTATTAGTTCTGCCTAACCGTTTCAGAGCTTAGAAATAAATTGTTAATTTGTTTTTGAAAATTTTCGTTTTATTCAACTTACCAAGCGGCGCAGTTTCAAGTTAGTTAATTTTTATTATGTTGGCTTTAGTTATCGAGAGAGTTGAAAGTTCCCAATGTTACCTAGGAGGGTTTTTGTTTTTAACCCGGCTACAAAAACAGTGGCGCCCTTTTAAATCCCCTCTACTCACCGGCATTTGAGCTGGGGCATTCTTTTTTGAACTTTGGATTTTAATTCTGAAGGGTAAGTGGAAGTATATTAAATTCTTCTTCATTGCGGAAAAGAGCGTGGCAGTGGTAATGGTAACTATTACCGGGGGTCTAAATGCTTATTCGTGTTCATACTAAGTTCTACAGTATTTAAACACCCGTTTCACGAGATCATAAGAAACAGCAGATTTGTCAAAAATATTTTGTGAGTTTTCATAAATTTGAGTCAGGCTCAAGGGGATCGACACATATACAGTGTGTCTGCTTAAGTTCGCAGCATATGGGAAACTTTTTTATTAATTTTACGAAAAAAAGGTATTCTTCATAAAAAGTTCTGCATGGTCCAAAACCTAAAATGCTATCATCAGATATCGAAATTTCCCAGTCATATATGGGGTCTGTCAGAAAATATGAATTTTACCCTACAGTAAAATACTTTTATTTTTGACAATATCGAAAACTTTTATGAAGAAAATTTATTTAGAATTGTAAACTAATTTCAACTCTTTATTCATTAAAACTTTGATAAAAATAAAAATTGCTATGATTTTGCATATTTTCCCATTATCTACCCTACAACAGTGAACACATTGATATGAATGCATTTCTAATTAGTTTGCCATAATATTTACATACCTGCTATTCAAAACAAATATTATTAACTTATTCCGTAATTATTACAATATTAGTGCTGTATTCAAGTTGATAATTGTAAAATAAATTATTTTGTTATGTATCAATTATTTTAATGCATCATAAAAATACTGCAAGACAGAGGTTAAGTAACGTAAGGGTTATCAAATTTTTAATGAATAAAGAGATAACTGTTTATTAGAAATTAGTTTACAATTCTAAAAACATTTTCTTCATAAAAGATTTCGATATTGTCAAATATAAAAGTATTTTACTGTAGGGTAAAATTCATATTTTCTGACAGACCGCGTATATGACTGGGAAATTCCGATATCCCATGGTTGCATTTTAGGTTTTGGACCATGCAGAACTTTTTATGAAGAATACATTTTTTTCGTAAAATTAATAATAAAAAAGTTTCCCATACGCTGCGAACTTAAGCAGACACACTGTATAAACGAAATAGTTCTTGAGGTATGTTGAAATAGGATGGTATTAAATGATAACAAAAAACCTAAACCAAAATGCATTTAGAGATATTGGTTACTTTTGAAAATTCTACACTCCACCCAGTTTTCACTCATAGTGGATAAATGAGAGTTATAAGATGTGACTAAGCTGTATTTAATTTCAAAGTAACACTAGTCTTAACTAGCTAGTAAGAAATTTAGGTCAATACATGTACATACCTTTGTCCTGGTCCTGTCATATCAGGACAACTGCTTGCTGTACAAAATTCACTAACTGTTCCATAGACTAGATTGACATGTTCAAATAGGGCCATAGCTAAAACGAAAACTGTATAAACATCCAAGTAAACATATATTTTACCAAATTAGACATGTGCAGACTCTGTCTATGACATATTGGTTTATTTTTATTAATATTATTTTCGCATCTGCGAACTATGCAAATTGTATCAAAACAACTATTAACAGAACTACTTAAGGTTGGTAAAGGCAATGTTCAGGTTTGCCGATGTTAGCAACTGATAGTACACCACAAGGATTCCCGGTAATGAGTTGCTGTTTGCAGTGGGGCAGTGTAATCAGTGCCGGTTCATCCATTGGGCGCTTGGGGCTGGCGCCCAGGGGCCCGGGCCCCGGAGGGGCCCGGAATTAAGTTTGCTTAAAATAAAGTAAAGTGGTTTGGGGCTCTCAATTATTTTTCGATGCGATGCCCGGCTTCCGGCCCATCCACCACTGAAACGAAGCATGGGATCCTAAATACAACAAAAATTATCAAAATTTGCTTCGACTTGCAACGCCACTGATTAAACGAATACGTGAATACCCAAATGACCTGATCAAAATCAAGGCCTGGCACGCGGAACAAGCCGATCACCATAGCAACGAGCGATGCGGTTCTTTCGGGCGGCCACCCGCCATTTCGCAATTGAAGAGTTAAGCGTTGTTGTCTGGTTTAATAGTTTGGAATTCTTTCTAAGGCCCTGTGTTGCAAATACTAATACTATTTAAAAAAGTTAATTCTTTCTTACATAAGTGAATACTGAATTTAGGGATAGTACTGGCTTAGAAATCAATCGTGATTGTATCTATATTTTATTTCGCTTAAAAAAGATAATAAAGACAATAGGAGGCAATACTTTCTGAAAACTTGGCAATATAGCCCGCTCGAATGTTTCCACATTCCGTTTGTAGCTTATAACAAGTGGGTAGTGGATCAAACTGTGTACTGTACAGTCGTATAGTTTATTATTATTATATTGTTATGAACATACGGGGGTGCGACGTTGCCAAATTTACGTTTTCCCTTAGTCAGGGAAATTGTGCACAACTTGGCAACACCGCATGGGGGGTGCCTGGGGGTGACCCCCAACCACGAAGTCTAAACCCCCTAGGGCCTAAAATAACCGAGATACCCATTAAACCCCATGTATTTTTGGTATCCACCCAGCCTCTCAGTAGTCTCAGTCGTCGAAGGGGTCACTACTAAAAATGTTTTATTTCTTTGTTTGTTTTTGTTTTGTATTGTTTGCAATATTCTGTTTTTTGTATTTTTTGAAATATTATTTTTTGGAATTCTTTTTTCTTTTTGTTTTGTTCTAAGAAATGTACCTACATTATAGTTTATATAATAAACATTTAACAATTAAAACACGTTTTTACTTGGTGAAAAAAACCAACAGCAATGGGGTCCCCTATGTCTCCAGTGCCCAGGGCCCGAAGTTAGGTTAAACCGGCACTGAGTGTGATCGTGTTTATGAAGCCCCGTTAAAGTTGTATTCTAAGCGGCCACGTCAAAGTTTTACAGACCAATACAGGTAAGCTTTTATGTACTTAAATTGATAAAAAACGATTTTCAATATGTAAGTTGTGTTTCTATTATTAATAAGTGCTTCTGCAAATAGTAGCTGCCAAAAAATAGCAAATTTTACACACACACACTGTGATAGTTCACAGTTAAAACAGTACTTACTATGTGAAGCTAACCATTCATTGTAATCCAGACCAGCAGGAAGATCAACTAATAGCTTCATGTCCATTTCTGGCAATTTTCGTTCGAGTACGGTGGCCTCAAGATATAATTTTGAATCGGTTGATGAAGAGTCTGCGCCTTCTTTTTCTTTACGCCTCGCTTTTCTGTAAAAACGAAGATCTTTGGATATTCGTAGTATTATTTTCAACAATACACATTTATAGTAATATTCAAATAATTACAATTTGTCGCTTGGTTCCTTTTCGAATAACGCTATCCATATAAAACACCGAATCCGTTTTGCCAGCTTATTCCTGACACATGAATTGGTACAGCTGGTATGAAATTCATTTAGAAAAAGAATACGAAAGTGTTCGGAAGTTGAAGGGGGATATTCTCAACAAGTTCTGAAGCATGGCAGACGATAAATAAGTTGAAATTAAATGGTAAATGATTTTTGTTTTATTTTATAACCTAATAAATAAAATTCCGAAACCAAAAGAGCAAATCAAAAAAAAAATGTTTAAATATGCCCCCGTCCCATCTACCGATTATTCGATACCAAAATTTCATAAAAATATTTTAAACCGTTTTCGAGATACCGTCTTGTAACACTTTAAAAAGCTCACTCTGTATAGTGAAACAAAATGAAATAACAATAACCATTATTTTGAAGTAAAATAAGACTGCCGAATGGCGGGGGCCTGAATTCGGCCGAATTGGTCGTCGCGTGTTCGTGACGTTACTATAAATTTCGGAACTTTTGAGGTCCCGGAGCCGTTTCTAAATGTGTAACTAAATTAGTAAACATTTTTTTTTCTAGCCTTCTGAAATTGCAAGGAAAACTAGAAAATCCAATAGTCAAAAAATATAATTAATTTAATATGTATATGCGCCCGGACTAAAATGTTTACCTCGGCTGGCGATTTTCTGCTCGGGTATGCGAGTTATTTTAGTTTTTTTTATAAATGGTAACAATAGTTGACGAGGGCTATAGATAGAATTTTTATGGCCAGATATAGATGAAAATTTTGATTTTTATTATGTGCTTATAAAAACAGACTTTTCTCAAAAGCGCAAAATACAAAATACTCAGCATCAACGAGGACCTTAACATAAGAAAGGATTTTTACAGGGAAAAAACTTTTCATTTAAATCATGTTCAGGCACATCGTGATTGGCTTTAATCTATGATGTAGAACGTCCAGTGCGAGCAAAGTGCATAAATCTAATAGAAACAATCGCATTAATGTCGCTCAACTAAGCTGACGTAAATCTAGCTGAATTTAAGCAAAATTTACTACTTCCCTTAAAATAATATCGGTTTAGAAGTATTTATTTATAGCTTTATGGCCATATTTGCCAAAATATTAAACATATATTTTCGTGAGGTTTGATTAATTGTCCGATCCAGTACACCGCGCAATTAAGTCGTGTTTCATATAAACGTAATTTGCGAATATTGTTCTAACTGGTCAGAATTCTAATATGAAATTTACCAATGGGAATAATATTCGCAATCCGCATTCGGGTTTATAATGATTAATGAAACAAGACTAAAGATTTCTGGAACTGGTTTCTAATTTTTGATAAAACATTGAATTACATTTTTTAACCTTTTTATCCTAATAAAAAATAAAAAAGCAATAGATAACAATTTACAGTTAAATAGAGAGGCACCGAGTTTAAATAAACTGGGCAAAACGAAATAAATCCACCTTCCGGTTGTGCAAAATGGCATAGATCCATAAAAAAGTATAAATTGTAAATATTGCAAATTCAGATAAAAAATTTAAAAAGAACGTTTTAGATCATTTTCTAACAGATAAAATTAGTAATTTTAATAGCTTCTACGTTCATTAGTTTTTCACCTTTTTTCAATAATTTTGGATTTGCGGTGTTTTGCCTGGTTGTTCATCAAATTATATTCAACAGTTTTGTTGATTGTTCAGAATAATAGTAATTCGAAACTGCAATGGCGACGTATTTTTTTTTTCAAATAATACAATAGCATGAAATTTTTTAGTGTATTTTAAGACTTGTACGTATAAAAAAACTACTAAAAAGATGTTTTTTGCATCTGCTTGTAGCTGCTCTACCTGCTCGAACCAGACAAACAAAAATGAGGAGACAATAATAATAAAACCGACAGATGGAAACTCTTATGCCGACATAATAAAAAGCATGAAAAAAGATGTGAATACGGAAGGAATAGTAATAGATAGGATTAATAGGACAAATGACGGTAACATACAAATTAAAATAAAAGGAAAAGAAGACAAGAGTAGAAGGGATTTTAAAGAGCTCCTGGTTACTAAACTAAACCAGAAGGCGAAGGTAGCAACGAAGCTAAAAAATCAAACAATAATGATTCTGGACATAGAAGAAACTACCCTAGTGGAAGAGGTGAAAGAGGTTATCGCACGAGAACTATTTAAACATGGTGAAAAGCAAGGGGAAATTCAATTAAAATTAGCGGGAAAAGCGAACGAAAGGGGATTGAAGCACGCTTTTCTGACATTGGAAGTCGATGCAGCTCAAAAACTGATATCCAGTAAAAGAATAGGTGAAGGGTGGAACAGATGGCGAATAAAAGAGCTAGAGACCGCCCCTAAGTGCTATAGGTGCCACAGGGTAGGACATATAGCGAACAACTGTGGAAGGAAAGACCCAAAAGAGCTGTGTCACAAGTGTGGCCAGCAAGGACACCAAAGAAAAGACTGCCAGAATGAAGAAAAATGCTACCTATGTGGAACTACTGGACACAGAGCTGAAAATATGAAATGCCCCGAATACCGAAAACTGATCCAAAATCAGAGAAAGGAGAAGAAAGGTAGGCTAACTAGTGTGTCAATATAAAACTCACTATCCTTCAAGGCAACGTAGACAGAGGCAAGGCGGCTATGGACTTGGTATACAGATTTGCAGATGAATGTAAAGCAGACGTGATTATCATGGCGGAACCCAATAAGAAAAAAATTCTACAGACACAGTGGGTAACAAACGTTGACATGGACGTGGCAATTAAAAAAATAAACAAAAATCTGAAAGTCTACCGTACAGGGCAAGGTCCAGGATACGTATGGATCGAAACAGAAACCGTCGTAATATATGGCTGCTACATTTCACCAAACGTAAGCCTTGAGCAGTTTACTGATTTCATCTCTAACCTAAAAGATGATATGAGAACACACAGGAAAGAAATACTGGTCGGAGGGGATTTTAACGCCAAATCTTATATGTGGGGCTCCAAAACCGAAGACAGAAGAGGAGAAATACTATCCGAATGGATAATGGAAGAGGACCTAATAATCCATAACCTGGGAAACGTACCCACATTCGTGAGAGGAGACAGTGCATCTTTCATTGACTTAACCTTCAGCACTAGAAGAATAGCCAGAAAAATAACTAACTGGAGAGTTATAGAAGAAGAAAATTTAAGTTACCATCAGCATATTTGCTATAATATTGTCGAAAATATACCAGACCAAGGAACGGTCAAAACGAACAATAAAGGCTGGCTGATCAAAAAAGAGCACATGGAGAAAATGACGAACGAGGTGGGACAATTAATCGCAACAAAAAATGAAAAGATCGAGGCAAGAGAACTAACAACCATAATAACAAAGGCGTGTAATAAAGCCTTTGCTAGAAAAAAGCACAAACCAAACAGGAGACCGGTTTACTGGTGGTCAGATGAAATAGCGGAAAAAAGGAGAAAATGCCTCCTACATAAAAGAGCAATGGTGAGAGCGAATAGGAAAAAAGAAGAACCCAGTAAAACAATATGCACGAACTCGTATAGGGAAGCTAGGTCTGAGTTGAAAAAGGCAATCACCGAGGCCAAAAAGAAAGCATGGCGGACAGTCGTCGAAGAGATAGAAAATGATACCTGGGGAAGAGGATATCAGATTGCTATGAAGAAACTTAAGCCTACGCCAATAATTAGCTTGACAGAAGAGAAGCAGCTGGAAGTAGCAAAAGCACTCTTTCCGCAACACCCTGCACCAAAATGGCCAAGAATCCCTGTAAATAGAAGCGAGGTCCCAAGATTTACTAAACAGGAATTGCTGGAGGCAAACAACAAAATCAAGGAAAAGAAGGCTGCGGGACCAGACCAGCTACCACCTGAAGTGATAAAAGCCGTGGTGATATCATACCCTAATACATTCTTGGATTCCTTCAACCACCTACTAAGAGAAGGAGAGTTTCCGGAAGGATGGAAGGATGCAAAACTGGCGCTGATAGAGAAGAGCAAAAATGACCAAGGAGAGAAGTCATATAGACCAATATGTTTATTGAATGTAATCGGTAAACTATTCGAGCAAATGATCTTACTAAGAATAAAGAGGGAGATAGAGAGAACGGGAGGGCTTTCTATAGAGCAGTATGGATTTAGAGAGGGAAAAGCAACAGTCGATGCACTTGAAAAAGTAAAACATTTAGCAGAGGAAGCAAATGAAAGAACATCAAGAGAAAGATGCATCCTCATTACCGTGGATGTCCAGAACGCCTTTAATTCGGCTCCGTGGGAAGGTATCCTTGACGAAATTAGAAGAAGAGAAATATCACCCTACATATACAATATAATTGCCAACTACCTGGAAGATAGAACACTGATTGTCGGAGAAAGCGGAAGCCTGGAAATGTCGTGCGGAGTTCCGCAGGGATCGGTCCTGGGACCCACCCTCTGGAATCTCTATTACGACGGGGTGCTTAGGCTGCCCGTTCCTAGAGGCGTCAACCTTGTTGCGTATGCGGACGATTTAGGAATAATCGTCACTGCAAAACATGCCGACGAGATGGAAGAAACTGCAAACAGGGTAATCGAAAAGGTAACTGAGTGGATGCACCACAACAAGAAACTGAAGCTAGCCCCACAGAAAACGGAGGCTGTGCTCCTCGCGCGGGGCAGACTAACAAAGAGAGCCTCAGTTAACATTGAAGGTATTAGAATAACTACACAGGATTCTCTTAAATATCTAGGAGTGTTCCTCGACAGGAACATGACTATGGGTAGACATGTGAGGAACATGGTGGAGAAAGCGAGTAAGGCGCTGGGGCACCTCCTCAGGCTAATGCCAAAAACTGGGGGACCAAAAGAAAATAGTAGGAGAATCCTGTGCTCCGTCGTGCAGTCGATCGTGCTCTACGGCGCCACTATATGGAAGAAAGCAATGAGGAAAGACATATACAGGAATATGGTCCTAAGGGTACAAAGGAAAGCCGCAATTGGCATAACCAGCGCATATCGCACAACATCTACCAAAGCACTCTTGGTAATAGCCCGTACACCGCCAATAGACATATTGGCAGAAGAGAGAGAACAAATACGACGTAACATAAAAAGAAAGGATGCACGCCAAGCTACCATTCAGGCTTGGCAGGAAAGATGGGAAATGAATGAAGGGACTGCAGAATGGACCAAGAAGTTGATAAGAGACCTGAACCTATGGATGAGGAGGAAACATGGAGAGGTAGATTTCTACCTAACTCAACTCCTAACAGGACATGGAACATTCATGTCTTACCTGCACAGGTTCAAACTAAAGGACCAAAATGAGTGCTTATACTGCAGATCAGACGACACGGCGGAGCACACATTTTTCGAATGCGTGAGATGGGAAAAAGAGAGGAAGACGATTGAGGACAAGCTAGGGAGGATAACACCAGAGAATATAATCGTGAAAATGGTAGAAAAGAAAGAATACTGGGAATTAGTGAGGGAAGCCGCCATGATAATCTTATCGACAAAAAGGAAAGACATTGACAGAGCTAACTAGAACATCGGAGAGCACCAGAGCAAAAGGCGAAAGAAGGGCAGAACATTTTAACATCTTTAAGACACCCTCTTCGAAGTAATGCCGGAAGGTAGTCCCGAAGGGGAAAAACACTGTGTCCAGGGGTGGTTTTAGTGGGTATACCTGGTTGTAGTAGGCCAGGGGACTCCCACAGTACCAGGTAGAAGTACCTGGTCTCCATAAAGGATTCCCACCCATAAAAAAAAAAAAAAAAAAAAAAAAAAAAAAAAAAAAAAAAAAAAAAAACCTGCTCGAACCACAAGTTTCTCCATAATGGGGATGTTTTCTAAATTTATAATAGCCTAAACGGCATTGATTAATGCAAGAAATAAAGCCTGATGGCAGCTATATCCGAAATATCCTGAAATAAATTTCCGATAGGATCAAAAAGAGCAAACATCATCTCAACCTTTTTAACCTATGGCTTTATTATATGGGGCCATTCATAAATTACGTAAAGCTAATTTTGAGTGATTTTACCCCCTTCCCCCCTTGTAACGATCCGTAACGCAGCCTTTGACCCCCCCACCCCAAGTTACGTAACGACAAAATCCTATCATCCCTAATTTTATAAAATGAATGTGTAGTGTGTATATATTTCTCCATTCCGCGCTTATTTTCTTATAATTAGACAGAGAAACAAGCGACTAAGGCAAACTTTGCTATTTACTATACCTATATAGGTACCATATACCGCATCCATCAAAAAGCGCGTACATTCACATAATAGTATACATATAAATAATTAATCTTTTAATTTCTTTTTTAGTATACAGTGAGTTACATTTATTAAAAAACTGCAATGAAGGAGAAATATAAATAATAGTAATGACAGTACCATTAAGGAACACGTTGCATTTATTGAAGACACTGATCCTTTGTCAGCAGATAATATCACGACTACTCTTGAAGATAGCGAAGCAAGTGAAAGTTACTGAAAGGCAGAATAAGATACATATTTTAACTATACTTGTTTTTTCTTGAATTCGGTTCCTATATATTCTTTTTATTAGCTATTACAAATGATTATATTATTTATTTGAAGTATAATTAATACTGTTAATATGTTATTCTGGACGCACAAGTTCAAAAGTATTTTTCTAGTGATTTTACAATAGAAAATAAATATGTTTTGTTTTAAATATAGATTTAAATATAGACAAATTTGTAGTAAATAAATTATATGATATTAATTTGTTTCCGAGTTCTGATTTTTGTCCCACTTCTCCATAAGATCGCTGCACTGCGCGACGTACAAGGTACCCGAAAAAGGACCTAAATATATTTGTACCTTTGTTAAACTGTTAAACTTAAGCAACTTTGACAATTTGCTTTTGAAATAGTTTTTGTAACAAAAAATACGAAAAAACTAGGAAATTGCTTCTGAGAATGTGAGATTCCGCCTTTTTATGCGTTACGATCTGTAGTATTCTCACTTTTAGTGCGTTTTACGAAAATTAAAAAGGAATTTTTAGTAATATGTTTTACATTTTAATCTCAAATACACACCCTAATTTTTTCCATAAGAAGATTCAGTCCGAAATAATCCCATACAAAGTAATAGGGTTTTAAACTTTAACATTGCTTTCCCGAACATTTACATTTTTTGACATTATTTCGTCTTTGCCTGCACCCTTCAAATACATGTTTAACTTTAGCTAATGTACTGGTTAACTAGGTATTGTTGACATTACCGAATGTAGAGTCGTTAAAGTGCGAAATTATATAAATGTTAGGCAAATGTAGGTATTATTTTCTTTATATTGAAACCGTTAATAAAATGACGATAAAAAAAACAAAAGAGCAACCTAGAGAAACCTGACTAAACCCAAAAAAGGCGAACATTTGCAAGTTTATTGAGGTTTGCTCGGGATCTTTCTTCGTCTATTTGTCATAAATATTTTCCAAACTGATAAAGTTCAACTCAATTTTCAAAGAATCATATTTTGAAAAAATTGTATTAAATCCCATTTCGAAAAAGCACGTGATCTATGAGTCAATCAGAAGTCGTAAAATAACTAGTACGGGTAGACCGCCTAATCGCCCCCCGAGGGGGCTCTATAAGGTCGGTAATATCATCATTGTCATGCCCTGAAAATTTCGTGTTTCTATGCCATGTATTTAGGAAGATATCACACTCCTTCGGACTGATGATGGAGAATAGACCGCCCTTCGTGACCCCATCGCTACATACATACAAACACCTACACGTAGAAACTATTTTTGCCAACAAAAATACTTTTCGGACACCCTGTATACATATATACAAACATAAACACATATTAATACAAATATATTTGATTTGCTTGAAATTCGACCTAATAAAGTTTATCTAAGTACTAATAGGAGTATTTGCCCATTCCAAGAATTTTTGGACACCCTGTATACATTCAATCTAACACTCACACGTTTAAATAGGAATATAGACGATTTTCTTGAAATCCGCCTTAATTACGTTTATTTTGGTCGTATTAAAATGAGTTGCAAATACTAAGACTTTTCGGACACCCTGTATACACACGTACAAGCATAAACACATAGTAATACAAATATAGACGATTTTCTTGAAATCCGCCTTAATTAAGTTTATTTAGGTCCTAATAAAAGGAGTTGCAAATAATAAGACTTTTCGGACACCCTGTATACACACGCACAAGCATAAACACATAGTAATACAAATATAGACAATTTTCTTGAAATCCGCCTTAATTAAGTTTATTTTGGTCCTAATAAAAGGAGTTGCAAATAATAAGACTTTTCGGACACCCTGTATACACACGCACAAGCATAAACACATAGTAATATAAATATAGACAATTTTCTTGAAATCCGCCTTAATTAAGTTTATTTTGGTCCTAATAAAAGGAGTTGCAAATAATAAGACTTTTCGGACACCCTGTATACACACGTACAAGCATAAACACATATTAATACAAATATATTCGATTTACTTGAAATTCGACCTAATAATGCTAAGTACTAATAGGAGTATTTGCCCATTCCAAGAATTTTTGGACACCCTGTATACATTCAATCTAACACTCACACGTTTAAATAGGAATATAGACGATTTTCTTGAAATCCGCCTTAATTACGTTTATTTTGGTCGTATTAAAATGAGTTGCAAATACTAAGACTTTTCGGACACCCTGTATACACACGTACAATCATAAACACATAGTAATAAAAATATAGACGATTTTCTTGAAATCCGCCTTAATTAAGTTTATTTTGGTCCTAATAAAAGGAGTTGCAAATAATAAGACTTTTCGGACACCCTGTATACACACGCACAAGCATAAACACATAGTAATACAAATATAGACAATTTTCTTGAAATCCGCCTTAATTAAGTTTATTTTGGTCCTAATAAAAGGAGTTGCAAATAATAAGACTTTTCGGACACCCTGTATACACACGTACAAGCATAAACACATATTAATACAAATATATTCGATTTACTTGAAATTCGACCTAATAATGCTAAGTACTAATAGGAGTATTTGCCCATTCCAAACTAAGACTTTTCCAACACCCTGTATACAAACATATAAATCCGTACACATAGAAATGCAAATATATACCTACGATTTGCTTTAAATCCGACCATCGAGTTACTATTTGTACGAAAGGCAAAGGTATTTGCCCATTCAAAGACTTTTCGGACACCCTGTATACATACATAAAAACACAACACAACACGACACATGGTAATTTAAATATTTTCGATTTTCTTGAAAACCGACCCTATTAATTTTATCTTCGTACTTATGACAAAGTTATTTGCGCATATAAAGGGTTTTCGGACACCCTGTAGGCATATACAGAATCACCCACATGCCGAAAGGTATAAAATGTACTTTCGAATCGTTCAGGTTACTTTAAAAGGGAGTCAATTCATTTCCCTAAAATTAAATTTGGCAAAGATATTTCCCCATACAAAGACTTTTTGGACATTCTGTTGTGTGTACCAACATATAAACAACCACACAAAGGAATGAAAAATTTACGATTTCCTTGAAATAAGACTCATTTAAGTTTTTCTTCGCTCTAATGACAAAGATATTTGCGCATACAAAGACTTTTCGGACACCCTGTAGACATATATACAATCATGCACATGCCGGAAGGTATAAAATGTATTTTAGAATCGTTCTGGTTACTTTAAAACGATCCGAATCAAGTCATTTCCCTAAAATTAAATTAAAATTATTCAATAATAATTAATATATTGCCCCAAAAGTATACACGCTCATGGTTAGAAAATAAAATGCATATTTTGGGATTTTTTCGATGCCACTGAGCTTCATATTAGAATCTTCAATGATGCTTTGTAGCGTCATAGGAAAATCGATTAAAATGGTATTTAATCGGTATAATATGAAATGAAATGTCTTTCTACCGAAAGTATAAGGTCCCTAAATGCATTGCCCGGTAAATTCGAGGCCGAAGTTGGTCCGGACTCCTTCCAATCACGCATCAAAATGCTGACATTTTAGCCAAATTGTGACATTTCATACATTATAATTAAATGAATAAATTTCCCCGTATAGAAATTGATTTTTAAATGCCTTTGCAGGACCTCAGCAAAATTAATGAAATTGGTATTTAATGCTCAAATCGTCCAATGAAATGTACCGCTATTAAAAATATAAAGACCATTTTACCTTTGCCATGTATATTTCAAGCCGAAATCGGTTCAGGAAGCTTCCAATATCGCTACGAAAACTGTTATTTTCATGACATTTTGACAGGTCATATTTTAATTTCGATGTAAAGAGGGTCCGTTCAATTGTTTTGTCAAGGCACGGCTTTTATATATGCACTTTTTAAAATTTTTCCTGCAGCGATGCAAAAAAAGGTATTTATTTATAACTTTAACGAAAAAATATGGAGTTTTAATTGGTTAGGAGTGTTCTTAGATGATCAGGGAAGAAAATAAACCAAAAAAGAATCGTTAAATAAGAGAAATAATATATAATAATGCCTTTTAAAGATGACTTTTGGTTGAAAAAAACCGAAAAAATGAGTTTTTACCCCCTAAATGCGGCGCTGGATCACCCATTCGGGATTTGTTTTAAAGCCTGATTATATCCCCAACGGATAGAGTTGAAAAAGTTAGAAGAAATTAGATAGGAAAAGATACAGAGTGATTCAAATGTAGAGATGTCATGAAAAAAAATCGTAAAAAATCGAAATTTAATTATCAATTGCTCCTTTCCTATTAGAAATAAAAGAACTAAAAAATACGTTTCCAACGTATTTCGGCGAGCTCTTTCCGATAGGGCACATGGAATTTCGATTTGGATCCATTTTGACCCCCCAAAAAATTCAAAACCGTCAAAAATTTGCATGAAAAATCGTAATTTCCACTTTTTCCCAAATTTTTCCAATTTCCAGTCGTTTTAGGTATAGGTAAATGTATTGCAAAAAGAAAGTATTTGAGATTCTTTAGTTTTAAGTTCAAATACGTTTTTCTGTCCGATGTTCCGGTTTCGACTTATTCGGTGCCAAAGTGGGGTCTACAAACAGCATTTTTCGACATAAAAAAATTCAAAAAAATTGCTTCCCATTTTCCGAATACCGCCAGTTTCAATAGGGTTCTGAAGCTCCCGGTCCTCCACAACCTCCAAAAATTTAAATTGATTTAATTCACTTTTGCGACCTGTAATCGATTGCAACGAAAATCGCTGAAATTTCGACTTTGACGTTTAATAGCTCCGAAACGGAACACCCTGTATAACTGAATTTTTTACCGAAGCTAGCCGCACTATCCCTCTATTAACCCAGAAAATTTGGTTGCCGCCACTCTAACCATTTTCGAGAAAAAAAATTGAAAAAGTGAAAATGTCGAAACGGACAACATACGCACGCACGCACGCACGCACATACGCACACACATTTTCTGACCAAGGGCTCGGTATATAGACCGAGCCTGAAAGGCGGTCTATAACTAGTACGGGTAGACCGCCTAATCGCCCCCCGAGGGGGCTCTATAAGGTCGGTAATATCATCATTGTCATGCCCTGAAAATTTCGTGTTTCTATGCCATGTATTTAGGAAGATATCACACTCCTTCGGACTGATGATGGAGAATAGACCGCCCTTCGTGACCCCATCGCTACATACATACAAACACCTACACGTAGAAACTATTTTTGCCAACAAAAATACTTTTCGGACACCCTGTATACATATATACAAACATAAACACATATTAATACAAATATATTTGATTTGCTTGAAATTCGACCTAATAAAGTTTATCTAAGTACTAATAGGAGTATTTGCCCATTCCAAGAATTTTTGGACACCCTGTATACATTCAATCTAACACTCACACGTTTAAATAGGAATATAGACGATTTTCTTGAAATCCGCCTTAATTACGTTTATTTTGGTCGTATTAAAATGAGTTGCAAATACTAAGACTTTTCGGACACCCTGTATACACACGTACAAGCATAAACACATAGTAATACAAATATAGACGATTTTCTTGAAATCCGCCTTAATTAAGTTTATTTAGGTCCTAATAAAAGGAGTTGCAAATAATAAGACTTTTCGGACACCCTGTATACACACGCACAAGCATAAACACATAGTAATACAAATATAGACAATTTTCTTGAAATCCGCCTTAATTAAGTTTATTTTGGTCCTAATAAAAGGAGTTGCAAATAATAAGACTTTTCGGACACCCTGTATACACACGCACAAGCATAAACACATAGTAATATAAATATAGACAATTTTCTTGAAATCCGCCTTAATTAAGTTTATTTTGGTCCTAATAAAAGGAGTTGCAAATAATAAGACTTTTCGGACACCCTGTATACACACGTACAAGCATAAACACATATTAATACAAATATATTCGATTTACTTGAAATTCGACCTAATAATGCTAAGTACTAATAGGAGTATTTGCCCATTCCAAGAATTTTTGGACACCCTGTATACATTCAATCTAACACTCACACGTTTAAATAGGAATATAGACGATTTTCTTGAAATCCGCCTTAATTACGTTTATTTTGGTCGTATTAAAATGAGTTGCAAATACTAAGACTTTTCGGACACCCTGTATACACACGTACAATCATAAACACATAGTAATAAAAATATAGACGATTTTCTTGAAATCCGCCTTAATTAAGTTTATTTTGGTCCTAATAAAAGGAGTTGCAAATAATAAGACTTTTCGGACACCCTGTATACACACGCACAAGCATAAACACATAGTAATACAAATATAGACAATTTTCTTGAAATCCGCCTTAATTAAGTTTATTTTGGTCCTAATAAAAGGAGTTGCAAATAATAAGACTTTTCGGACACCCTGTATACACACGTACAAGCATAAACACATATTAATACAAATATATTCGATTTACTTGAAATTCGACCTAATAATGCTAAGTACTAATAGGAGTATTTGCCCATTCCAAACTAAGACTTTTCCAACACCCTGTATACAAACATATAAATCCGTACACATAGAAATGCAAATATATACCTACGATTTGCTTTAAATCCGACCATCGAGTTACTATTTGTACGAAAGGCAAAGGTATTTGCCCATTCAAAGACTTTTCGGACACCCTGTATACATACATAAAAACACAACACAACACGACACATGGTAATTTAAATATTTTCGATTTTCTTGAAAACCGACCCTATTAATTTTATCTTCGTACTTATGACAAAGTTATTTGCGCATATAAAGGGTTTTCGGACACCCTGTAGGCATATACAGAATCACCCACATGCCGAAAGGTATAAAATGTACTTTCGAATCGTTCAGGTTACTTTAAAAGGGAGTCAATTCATTTCCCTAAAATTAAATTTGGCAAAGATATTTCCCCATACAAAGACTTTTTGGACATTCTGTTGTGTGTACCAACATATAAACAACCACACAAAGGAATGAAAAATTTACGATTTCCTTGAAATAAGACTCATTTAAGTTTTTCTTCGCTCTAATGACAAAGATATTTGCGCATACAAAGACTTTTCGGACACCCTGTAGACATATATACAATCATGCACATGCCGGAAGGTATAAAATGTATTTTAGAATCGTTCTGGTTACTTTAAAACGATCCGAATCAAGTCATTTCCCTAAAATTAAATTAAAATTATTCAATAATAATTAATATATTGCCCCAAAAGTATACACGCTCATGGTTAGAAAATAAAATGCATATTTTGGGATTTTTTCGATGCCACTGAGCTTCATATTAGAATCTTCAATGATGCTTTGTAGCGTCATAGGAAAATCGATTAAAATGGTATTTAATCGGTATAATATGAAATGAAATGTCTTTCTACCGAAAGTATAAGGTCCCTAAATGCATTGCCCGGTAAATTCGAGGCCGAAGTTGGTCCGGACTCCTTCCAATCACGCATCAAAATGCTGACATTTTAGCCAAATTGTGACATTTCATACATTATAATTAAATGAATAAATTTCCCCGTATAGAAATTGATTTTTAAATGCCTTTGCAGGACCTCAGCAAAATTAATGAAATTGGTATTTAATGCTCAAATCGTCCAATGAAATGTACCGCTATTAAAAATATAAAGACCATTTTACCTTTGCCATGTATATTTCAAGCCGAAATCGGTTCAGGAAGCTTCCAATATCGCTACGAAAACTGTTATTTTCATGACATTTTGACAGGTCATATTTTAATTTCGATGTAAAGAGGGTCCGTTCAATTGTTTTGTCAAGGCACGGCTTTTATATATGCACTTTTTAAAATTTTTCCTGCAGCGATGCAAAAAAAGGTATTTATTTATAACTTTAACGAAAAAATATGGAGTTTTAATTGGTTAGGAGTGTTCTTAGATGATCAGGGAAGAAAATAAACCAAAAAAGAATCGTTAAATAAGAGAAATAATATATAATAATGCCTTTTAAAGATGACTTTTGGTTGAAAAAAACCGAAAAAATGAGTTTTTACCCCCTAAATGCGGCGCTGGATCACCCATTCGGGATTTGTTTTAAAGCCTGATTATATCCCCAACGGATAGAGTTGAAAAAGTTAGAAGAAATTAGATAGGAAAAGATACAGAGTGATTCAAATGTAGAGATGTCATGAAAAAAAATCGTAAAAAATCGAAATTTAATTATCAATTGCTCCTTTCCTATTAGAAATAAAAGAACTAAAAAATACGTTTCCAACGTATTTCGGCGAGCTCTTTCCGATAGGGCACATGGAATTTCGATTTGGATCCATTTTGACCCCCCAAAAAATTCAAAACCGTCAAAAATTTGCATGAAAAATCGTAATTTCCACTTTTTCCCAAATTTTTCCAATTTCCAGTCGTTTTAGGTATAGGTAAATGTATTGCAAAAAGAAAGTATTTGAGATTCTTTAGTTTTAAGTTCAAATACGTTTTTCTGTCCGATGTTCCGGTTTCGACTTATTCGGTGCCAAAGTGGGGTCTACAAACAGCATTTTTCGACATAAAAAAATTCAAAAAAATTGCTTCCCATTTTCCGAATACCGCCAGTTTCAATAGGGTTCTGAAGCTCCCGGTCCTCCACAACCTCCAAAAATTTAAATTGATTTAATTCACTTTTGCGACCTGTAATCGATTGCAACGAAAATCGCTGAAATTTCGACTTTGACGTTTAATAGCTCCGAAACGGAACACCCTGTATAACTGAATTTTTTACCGAAGCTAGCCGCACTATCCCTCTATTAACCCAGAAAATTTGGTTGCCGCCACTCTAACCATTTTCGAGAAAAAAAATTGAAAAAGTGAAAATGTCGAAACGGACAACATACGCACGCACGCACGCACGCACATACGCACACACATTTTCTGACCAAGGGCTCGGTATATAGACCGAGCCTGAAAGGCGGTCTATAATAACGCACTTAATGTTGATGTTACTTAGGTAAAGTCCGAAATTATTTTTATTTCGCATTTTAACGTATTAAACCCATTAAAGTAGGCATTACCTACATAGGTAATGTCAGCATTAGCGGCTTTCGAACATTACCGTTAACATATGTATGTAGTTATTATTACTTATTGACTGTGTAAAGACAGACATACGGAAATCAAACAAAACCAAAACAGCTTCTAATAAATCAAAATAAACTTTTTGTCACTGGAAATGTTAACAATTATTAATTCTAAACACAATTTTGCACTTAATAAACCATAAAATTACCTGCAAAAGCACGTAGTTAACGACTGTTCATTAAAAACTAAAACTTTAGTATTATCAATTTTAGACTTGTTTGAAATCGCTCTAGTAAGCCACATTTTCCAGTCTAATTTGGTACTGACATTCGCCTTGCAAATTCGCTATAAAGGTTAAACTTGCTAAACAAAAATTGAAGTTAATTAAAGGCCAAAGGAGAAGCCTCATAAAATTAATGAGACTAGTTATTGGATTTTCTGTAGTGTGGGATGTTTAGCTCTGATTTTTCAATAAAACTTCTAATTTACGGGGGAACTAAGGACAGTTACTTTTTAAATTACACGAAAAATAATTAAATTAACATGACCTTATTAAAGTGACACAATTTACTGGGAGATGTAAAGATTTGGGTGATTTATTTTTCTACTTTTTTACTAGCTATTGCCTGAGGCTTCGCTGGCATTTATATTTCTCTAAATATTTCTACTACAGTAATGGACAAAATTAGAGCTACTTGTTCATTTAGTAGTTTAAAAAAAATCCTTAAAATGTGAATTTTTTGTTGCATGATATAAAAAGTAAATTGAAGGGACATTTCCCATTCGACGCCAAGAAGTATAACATATTTCAATATATTGTGGTCAATCTTCAAACCCTGTTTAATATGATAAATAATTTAAGAAACAACAAACAAAGCACGTTGTGTTTCATGATATTTGTATATAAAACAATTTTTTAGAAAACCCGCCTTCAGCATCTACACATGCCAACTTCTACACATAAAAGCTACTTATGGTTTTATTATAATGATTGATGACAATAAAGCTTTAAAGCAAAATTTTGTCGTTGCTGTGGAAAAAACACGCATGTTAGCAAGTTTTTATATAAAAAAGTAAGTAATTACAGACAAAATGAAGAGATCACCCATGCCTAGCTTGTAACAAAATCTCGTAGGTATAATACTCAAAATTTAAAAGAGAATTAATTGTGTAACCAAAAGTACGTTTTTAGTTCACCCTGACTAAAGTAAAAAAATCTATTTCACACTAATAAAAATCCTAATTAAAATAAAACTAGCATATAAAAACACAATACAAAAAATCGGTCAAGTGCAAGCTATACTTGCACAATTAGTGTTCCGTGCCTTCAGCTCCCCACTTAACCTGAGCAAACCTCGGCCGCCCGATCTCCGCCATCTGCCGCGCTAATCACCGCCGACGGCATCAACGTCGTATCACATCGCGTATGTGCGGAGCTGAGTGGGCCAAATTAAAAATTTTGAAAAACGTGTAAGGACAAAAGTTATTCCTTACATCGTGAGAAATATTTTTTGTCAATTTTTCTCTAAACCCAATGGTTCAGCAGTTATAAGAAAGTAAACAATTAAATTGTTTCTCACAATTGATCGTCCTAGAATTTTTCACTCCTGATAATTTTTGCTTAATCTACACCTAATTCTCAATGTTTATGATTTTTTCAGATTTTTCTGAGAGATGCTTCTGGTGATAAGGGTGGGGGCAGTAATTTTTAAGCGTTTTCCCGAAAACTGTTTAAAAATAATGCATAAAAAATACATCATATATATCGTTGAATTTGTGCTTCAATAAGCTGTCATTTGACACCCTACACGATACCCTTGAAAATTTTTTTCCACTGCCCAATTTACCCCCCGAAATTAACCCCCAGAATCAAAATTTAACTTTTTATACTTCACGTCTACAAGAATTGGGCCACTACACTCTATATCTGTGCTAAATTTCAAATTTTTATATTGAATAGTTTCAGAGAAAATCGCCTGGGACAGACCGACGGACGGACGGACACCGAAGCGATTCCATAAGTGTTTCGTTTTTACCGAACACTAAAAATATCTTGGCTTACGACAGATTTGCGAAACATTTGTCAGATTGGCACATTAGAAATTGTGAAGTAGAAAATTTTGAAATAGAAGCTTTTTCTGGTGGGTTTTTTCACGGAACATTAAAAATATTTGCAGGATTAAAAATTGAATTACAATAGTAGTTTCGAGAGTAGTTTGGTAAATTCGCTCATTAAAAATAAGATTATTTTAACTTGCAATAGTACCTACATGTTTTTTTTTTAATAATAACTGCTCAAGTTTCTACTTTACTTCCTTCTATTATCCTCATAATCCCCAAGTTAGAAATAACTATCTGAATGTAAAATGTCCGAGTAGGTAGAAGTATGAGTACATCAACAAAAATAGAAAATACCTTTGGTGTCTTACAAGATAGTGTGTAAGGGGCTTTGCTTTTCATGTTACATTAATGAAATAACCTATGTATGTACTTAGAGGGGCTGGAATTCGTTAATGGGTTTGCAAATGATACAACAATGATCTCATGCAGTAGTAATTATTTAAATGAAGTTGTTTGGATAATGAATCAGCTACTTCAAAAGACTGAAGAGTTCTTTAATTCTTTCTGACTGAAACTTAATAATAGTAAAACCAAGGCAATGCTTATAGGACATAGTTTTAGAGCTAGATACAGCAATATTTTAAATTATAAATTAAAAGTAGACAATAAAGAGATTAAATGAATCAGTGAAATAAAATCGGTCAAGTGCAAGCTATACTAGGACAATTAATGTTCCGTGCCATCAGCCATCACCATAAGGGTAGGGGACAGCAATTTTTTTAACATTTTTTCCGAAAAATATTTTCAAAAATGCATAAAAAATACATCATATATATTGTTAAATTCCTGCTTCAATAAGCTTTCATTTGACACCCTACACGATGCCCTTGATTTTTTTTTATTTCAGAATTTACCCCCTGAAATTAACCCACAGAATCAAAATTCAACGTTTTAGACTTCACGTCTATAACTAGGCCACCGCACTCTATCTCTGTGCCAAATTTCAAATTTTTCCGTCGAATAGTTTAAGAGAAAATCGCTTGTGACAGACGGATGGACGGACGGACACCGAAGTGATTTCATATGTGTTTCGTTTTTACCGAACACTAAAAATATCTTGGCTTTACGACAGATTTGCGAAACATTTGTCAGATTGTCACATTAGAGATTGTGAAGTAGAAAATTTTGAAACAGAAGCTTTTTCTAGTGGGTTTTGACAAGACTTCGTCCAGAATGTTGCAACTTCTGTCTCTCATGTTGTCGCTCCCTTTACACATATCAGGTGCTCATTCAAATCGGAAATAGTTTCGATTATGTGGAGTCATGCTTCAGTTAAACCCATTCCCAAAAAAGTAGATGTATGATCAGATTATCATAATATTTGAAGAAAATCAATAAGTAATCCCTGATGTTCAGTCTGCCTATCAAAATGGTTACGGTACCAATTTTAGGCTTTGTCGTGTGGTGGATGATAGTTTAAGAGCGACCGACTCTGGATGTGTGATATCTTTAACCATCTTTGATATGCCTAAGGCGCTTAATTCCTTGAATTTTGATTGTCCTTTGGTTAAGCTGCATTAATATGGATTTAGAGATGTAATTCAGATTGGTTTTGGAGCTATCTGAGAGAACAATTATTGAGGCTCATCAGGTGGTTGGGTCCCCATTCTTTTTGCTCAGCACAGCACATCTTTGCGATGTTTTGAGAATTTGCAGGCTTTTTTCACCTGTTTCTTGAGGCTGATCTGGGTGATAAGCAAAACACGTGCAACAAGATCTAGAAAGAATTAGGATGTGGCCAGATGAAAAAAATAGTCTTTGTTTGAATCCATCAAAATGTAAACACACATACATACGTTGGTTCTAGTAAGAATAAAAAACATTGGTTTATTTGAAATCAAACTAGATCAATAGCCAATTGTGGAAACCAACCGTGTTAAAAAATTTAAGCTTTTATCTTGGTCTTTATATGGATGATAACCAAAATTTGACAGGTCACTAAAATCTGCAAAAAGGCCCAATTATGTATTCTTGGAAAATTCCCATTTAACAAGTTGCTAAATATGAACAAAAGGGTGTAGCTGCGACTTGTCTTGTCCCACTTCAGATATTATAGGTGACATGTACTTAACTGTCGAAAATAGGAAGCACCTTCAAAAAATGCAAAACCAAGGTATCCGTTTTGTTGTGGATGTTCCACGCTTCTCACAAATCACGCTCTTGATGGGCGATCTCAATATGTTAAAGCTTAGAGATTTATACACTTTGTATGTTTTATTAACCAAATTCTTGTTAGCAAATCGCCTAAATATTTATACAACAAATGAATTCCAAGAGAGTGTATCAATTGTAGAAACTTAAGAGGTATACTGAAAATATATAAGGTGCCTAAGTATCATACCAGCTCTACTAAGTTTAGCTTTTTATATTTTGAAACAGTCATTACCAACAGTCTCCATGGAGATATCCTGACACGCGCGTTACTCTAAAAAATAAGTGGTCGTGCGATGTCGGAGCATGGATCTGAGACTTTTTTTAGCATTTTTTTCTTTAAATCTCATATGAAATCAAATTTTATTAATCCATAATAAACTGATCATACACATAGTGCCGCTATGAGGTCTCCCACCGCCTGGGGTTTAAAAGTGTGAAGCTCCCCAACCCCTAATACAGGGGGCGTACCAAAAGCACCATGTTTAGGGGTACAGTGAAGCAAAGGGAAAAAATGTTTACCCTTTGTGGAACATGATTTCAAAACGTCAAGTCGTCGACCTTTATTTCAAATCCTCCCCGAACTACACTGTCGGAAATTTTTTGTAATTAGTCGATATTTGAAAAGCAGCTCGGGGCTTGTCGCCATAATCGAGGTAATGGTAGTTACTTAACACTAAAATAAATAATTCTATATTGACAAACACGATTTAACAAAAGCAAGTAAATTCTGTGGCTTGGTGCAAGAAGGGTCAATGTCAAATTTTGAGCAAAATGAGTTATTATCGATATTGTAATTATAGTCACCCATAGTTTCTATACACAAAATATCAGAATCAAAGTAATCAGAACTGGACATAATGACACTAACTAGTACCCATGTCAATAATGTTCAAGGATATCCAAATAAAAGTGAACAGGCCTTATACCCTTTTTATCCTTAAAGATGGGAAAAAATGTTAGATACGAAAGTTTTGGGGATTTTTATGGATCATTCATATATCTTACCAGCAAAACAATTGAGCATCGAACAAACAAAATATAGTATGAAACATCGACATTTCGCATAAATATACTACATTAAACGCAACTATCCAGGTTGTAAACGAAATACCTCCTACCTTTTTAAATTTTCTTTGTAGGTAAGTCAAAGTCAACAAACCATGAATTTATAATTTTATTTTTATGCAAAATGAGTTAATATTCTATTAAACAATAAATGTTGATTTTTATTAGGTAGTTATTAATATTTGAAAGCACTAACCAGTGATTATAAACAATAACAAATGAATTATAACATAAAAAGATAAATGTTAACATTGGCGAATAAATAACAAAAGAAATTTTCAACATGTCTGTCATTATTTAATTCCTCTCACTTTTCATACATTCTTCTCTGCCTCTGAAGTCTGTTTACAATACTTTCAGCATCATTTTCGTTCAGATTTCTTACTTCATTTCTCACCTTCCTTTGAATTTCTACAATATTTTCATCATGATTGCTGTAGAAAGTTTTCAAAAATGACCCAAAAAAAATGTATCTAAAGGTGCGAAGTCTGGGCTATTTGCAGGCCAATGTAACGTTCCATATCTACTGATCTATTTGTTATACTGATGGTTTAAAAAATTGCGAACCTCAATTATATTATGGGGAGGCCTGTCCATGTCCTGTCCTGTTGCCATATAATACGTCGATGTTCTTCAAGTGGCAATTTGTCGTTAGGTGGAATATATTATATCCTGTTCATATTATTCCCTTTCATAATAAGTCCATTTAAGGTAACAAGTTCACTTTGAAACCGATTAAAAATTTTATCCTCAGCAGACATTTCCTTTAAAGATGGCCATACATTTTTAATATATCAAAAAATACGTTTGGTCTGAACATCTTCTGCCTGTACCTCTCGAATTTTTAAGAGTTGATAATCTAATACAGGTAAGCTTCCCAAGCAACACACGATTAAGCCTTATCGTTGATTTTACGTATATTCAACCATTTTTTGGTAATTATTTGGTTATGGTGTATTAATTAAACGTTAACGATAAACGTATATGTTTTCAACCATGTAATATACGTCTATATTATACTATTTTGGTAATATATTTGATTATGGTATATTAATTAAACGTTAACGGCAAACGTATATGTTGTCAACCATGTAATATACGTCTATATTATACTATTTTGTTTTAAAAATAATTGTACAAATATGAACTTTCGCATATTCATATGAGGTTAATGCTTTTTCATGGTATACAGCATATGGAGCCACTTAAACCATCAAAAGTCGTTAAACAATATTAAGGGTGTTATTAAAAGGTATATGGTATACGTTTTATACACCAAATTTTCTACTTGAATTAAACGTGTGCGTAGACTTTATTGTTTCGTCATGTTTCGGGAAGAATCGCGTATCTCCGCGGCTTTTTGGGCCAATCCGTAATCCCGACTTTGTCTGGTGACGATACACGCGGTTCCCATTGGCTTCGTTAGTTTGCCACATAAATCAGACAAGATAGTCAAGATACCTAGAACAAACGCCGTTTTTGGATTATGCAGCCGCCATTGATTTCTATAAGTAATTATTGTTTAAGTTTATTTTTCGTGTGTGATTGAGAGTCATTGTGAGCTAATAAGGCAAGTACCTATTTACAGTTCAGGTCATCTGTTTTCATTAACATTTTTGTGTTATAATTGCCCAATTATTATTGTTGCGATATTTTTTTTTGCTTTATTAAAATTAAAGGTGCTGTTCCACAGTAGCTTGGCATAGGGCTTTATTTGTCCACCCCTTTGCAAGATCATTCTAATTATACCTAGAAAAACGAATAGCATCTAATTTTAGTAAAAAAATAAGAATAATAAAATAAATGTTAAATTTTTGATTATTGCTGGTATAATTTTGGTTGAGTATTAACCTTTATTCCACTATAGAAATTAACTATTAAGTATTATTCTCAAAATTCGCCGAAAACCAAAATGGTAATTATCCGGATTAATGGAATTTAGTAAGCGTGTATAAATTTTTTCATGCAAAATTTTGTTTTTTACTCTATTTGTCGAGCTGTTACATGTATGTATATATTATATGTATGTATGTATGTATGTATATATTATATATGTTATATGTATGTTTATAAACGCATATGGTGTTAGTTTGTACAATAATAAAATATGTATGTTCTTTCTTCCTAGGCTTTTATTTTTTTCCTACATTATAGTTGTTAGGAAGAGTAATATTTTCAAAGAATTCAAAATAGCTAGGCTTTCTTATATGAATAATATGCGAACTTTATGGGATACATCGCATAAACGTATTGCATCAAAAAGTATTCCATGTGTCCTTTAAGCGTAAACACTTTGTAGATCTTATATTATATTTCAATGTTTGTGTTTTACCAGATATCATCGTAGCGTATCAATCACTATTAAACGTGTATCAAAAACGTTACTAATCTAATTACCATGAACTATATTTTAACGTTTAATTTATACCACATATAATCGTGATTCTGTACAAGATTATTATACGAATTTTATAAACGTTTTTAATTTGGATATAGTCCACCATACTGAAACGTATATCGCGCGGACATTTTATTCTTTATCGTGGGTAAACTTTACACCATAATTATACTTGTGGTATAAACGAAAAATAAATGTTTATTCAACTATTGTGTGTTGCTTGGGTTCTACATACATATTCTGCAAAGCATTCAACGCCGTCAATGAGTAAAGCATCTGTACCTGAATCAGTAAATGATATCAGTGCTCTTGACAAAAGATCTGGTATGAACATTTTTGGACCAGTAATATATTCTACAGCCAAAGAAAACTGCATCAGTCGCATTCTAAACCTCTGAATCCTGGCTGGAAGATCTACAATTGATTTGGAACCAAGAAGCTGTACCAAAGGTGTGTGATCTGTTTGAATAACGAAATTTTGACCTAAGTATTAAAAATTGTTTAAATTCTTCACATGCCCACGTTGTAGCAACAGCTTCTCTTTCTACTTGTGCATATCTCCTTTCTGTATCTGACATTGCTCTTGATGCATAATATACAGGACGCCACGGCATGTTTTCCATTTTCTGCTCCAGAACAGCACCCAATCTATATGAAGATGCGTCAGCCGCCACCTGTGTAGGTCTACCTGGAGCAAAATGAGCCAGAATCGGCGCTGAGGTAAGGGCTTGTTTTACATTGTCAAAAGCTTGTTGATGAACCTCTGTTCAACAAAAATCCCTTTCTTTATTTAAAAGTTGATGAAGAGGTTTTGCTAAATCAGCAAGTTTAGACAAAAATTTGGCATGTATTTGTAAACAACCCAAAATTTTCCGCACACCACTGACATCTGATGGTGCAGGCATTTTCAAAATTGCTTTTAACATATCAGGATCTATGGGTATTCCATCTTTTGAAATAACATGCCCTAAGAATACTAATTTCTGTACACTGAAAATACATTGATTTTTATTTACTTAGTTTTAAGCCTCTGTCTTCAAATCGTTTTAAAACTTTATACAACCTTGCATTAAGATGTTCTTTTTTATTTCGACCGAATACTAAAGTATCATCTGCCACATTTACAATTCCTTCTAGACCATCTAAAATGTCAATCATTTCTCGCAGAAACCGTTCAGGTGCTGACATTTTACCCATTGGAAGTCTGAGGTACGCATATCGCCCAAAAGGTGCTATAAATGTTGTTAGCAAATGTGATTCTTGATCTAGTGGTATATGGTAGAAACCTTATGTAGCATCTAATTTAGAAAAAAAATAGGCTTCAGGGTCAATTAGTGCTAGAGGTTCTGTTATTTCTGGCGCAACTTACCAAGCTGTGAAGTGAACTTGACAAAACTCTTCTCCTGCTTGTGGTCATCTATCCAGGTACCTGTTAAAACTGGTCCTTGGTATACACATAATATACAGGGAATATGTTATGCACATGACTTTATAACACAACCTGTCAGCCCTATTTTGAATCAGGAGTCACATAAGCAAAAAGTCAACAGAAATACATACAAAAATGCATTATAATCAGATCTCCAAACCTGAAAACTTTTAGCAGTTTTGCACGCACACATAAAAGAAAGAAACCTTTCATGGTGCTTAACATAGTTCTTGTATTTAAAAAGTATTAAATCTAAAACTTTCTTCACAGCCTTCTCACTAGAAATTGAAAATAGAAAAGTTTTGTGGTGCTAGTCATAATTTTTCCTTTAAGAAATACCTCGAGAAATACAGAGTCACATTGGCAAAAATAATTAAAAATATGTAGAGTGCCAGGGAATGTTCCTTTGTTTCATGAGAAACTAAAAAAGCTGCAGAGATTTTTTAGTTTCGCAGAACACCTGTTTTTAGCTCATGTTTGTGGCTGCCTAGAGGCAAACTTCACCTACATTCTACAAGTATAACAATATAACAAAACTAAAATTCATGTAAGTTTCTCCTACTTGGTACCTCTCAGCTTCATGTTGTCTAGGGACAGAAAATTAATTTCTTACTATTCAAAATGTTTGAACATTTTGCATATCTTAACTCTGTTGAGTATATAGTCAAAATGAAAAGTCCGTAAACGATCTTAATGACATCTGGATTCTGGTTTATACAAAAATAAACATTAAAACAAAGAATCTTCTCATAACAAAAACATTTTTGCTGGAATGCAAAAATAAAAATGAGTCAACAGGATAATTTAAATACCTTGTGAAATAATTATAATATGCTCTTTGAGCAGCCTTGTCTACAGCTCAGCAGGAAGTTATCTGAATGTGATAAACTTCATGATAACAGGGAACATGCGGTAAACTGGATTTGTAATACAAAGCTAGAATGTCTGAATACTTCTTGAACAATCTGAACCACTTTAGGTACAGATGACTGTCTTATAGTCTTATTATAATTAAATAATATCAATAACAATTTAAAACCATTATAAGTATTTGTAAATACAAACTTACCCAATGAACCAATCCACGGTATCGCGGAGATAATCTGGTAGACGATCCAGTTTGGCGGCTTGAAATAAACTTGCGAAAAGAAATATTACTTACAAATTATGAAAAATTTTTAAGACCGTAAAATTTGTATTGGAAACTCAGCTGATCAGAATGGCTGAACTTGGTAAATTAATCAAACTTTTAGCGAGACCATTGCGCAAAGCTGTTATTGATATCACTAACATAAATATCAGAGACTAATATTTAATTTAAAAACCAAGACACGACAATTTTTCTTGATTTTTTACGTAAATAATTAAAAATTAACGACCAATTTTCTCTTATCACTCCATCAATCCATCACTTTTCACTTTTTATACAGGAGTGCCAACAGCAACTTGGTAACTTTTGGGTAAAAATTACAAACATCTTTTAGGCAGTCGCCAAAGAAATTATTATTTGATAACTTTTGATTATAATCTCTAGATACCTATTTGATACTATGTCGGTATCTAAACTAGAGTTGGGAGATATAGTGATTTTTCGATATCTGTTAGAACAGCGATAGTGATTTAAGAATAGCCGTTATTTTTAACGGTGATTTTTCACTACAGCGATTTTTATTTTTAAGGCGAAAAGGAGCAGCATAGTTGCTTTTACAAGACTGATACTCGGTAATGCAGCTACAATTGGAAGTAAAATTAAAATTATAACTTGACTTGGTCAGTAAGTTATTAGGGTAAAAATAGTATTTTTTCGATACGGCCAGTGTCAGAGACGTGGCGAATATTAATCGAAAATAACCTTTATTCTTGATTTTTGCGCTAGATTAAGTTAAAAATATTACATTTTTTCCGAAATTAGAATTATAATGCTTTAGGCAACATTGAGTATACCTAGGTATACCCGAAAATGTTTTTGTGACGCTGAATCTAAATACGACAATAATTAATAAAATTATAATCTCTTAGATACTTTTCACATTTGAAATTAACCATCTAAAACTGAAAAAATCCCATTTAATAGCTTCAAAATGGGGGCACACGGAACCTAAGGGAGATTACAAAATGCTTAATATAACCCACAACATAAATAATAACAAAATAATTAGAAACAATAGTATAAGACAATATAATAAAAAAAAACATTCTCGTTTATATTTAGCTAATATAAAAAATATAAACAAAAAACATTCTCTTTTATATTTAAATACTTTTTGGTAAAATTCAAAATTCAGGTACATTGAGACAGAAGGATAACTTGACATAATATGTTATTTTAAATTTTAGTGGAATGCTTTATGTGAGTATTTTTTTTGCAAATATTGCACTTTTCAGAAAAGTTTCATCTTCAATTGGTTTAAAAAGATTCAAAATTTCACTGGTTTTCTGTTTTTTGGACATTTTGTGAATCTAAATATATTGCAGGTGTTGAATTTTGCTATAATTAAAAGTATTAAAACTAATTTATCGGTTACTCTATAATCGTTACTACGCGCAATGAAGAATAAATGGCTAATTCACCAACAATATCGACTACGGCCGACCGAACCGATAAACGACAAATCACTGAACATACGTGAATATCTAAAGAATCAGATATATCAACAACGCAAGAAGCGATAATATCTGGCGCAACCGTTCAAGCAGCGATTTTATTTATCAATATCTCAATAACCCGAGAAATATTTATTTTACAAGGGGCGATTACGCGGTCGGATCGCCGTGATCTATTTTGTTTCGGTGAACCGTCCGTGGCGCATGCAGATTTGTTAATCACTGAATACTGAATAACTGGGTTAGCGAGATTTCGATCGCCGCTACCGATAGTGATTTGTCTTTCACGGTGATTGGATCATGGTGATTGATATATCTCCCAACACTAATCTAAACTTAGAAATACCTAAATAAAAGTCATATATTTTAACAATTTTAGGGACTTTTATTCCACATTATTGTAACTTTCATTTTTGACTGATATCCATTGGGGTGTGTTCATGTTTAGATTCACTATTCACGGAAGGAAAGAGTAAAAAGCGACAATGGGGTGATCTCTTGACACCAGCAGTGCTACACGGGGTTATAGTTTTCTATAAACGAATCAAAGCGATCGTGTTGTTTTTGCCTGCCGATCATTTGACAGCGAAAGTAAAACAGAGCGAAAAAATATTGCTTTGTCTCTACACAGAAAAGAAATGTCCATGCCCGTGGAACGTAATGCCTATATGACAAGAATCTAGGGAGCCCCAGTCGGATTGTCCACTTTAGCTTCCGCAAGCGCAGAAGATACATAAATGACGGTTAATATTTTAGGGGAATATAGAGTGAATTAGAACTAAAGAGAATCATTAATAATTATTGCCGATTTACATGTGATGTTCTATTTTTAATTTAATAATTATATAGATAAACTATTTAATGGATTCCTTTTTATCTTAAGGATTTTAGAAATTCGTATATTGAAGAATGTGGGACGCGCTGTTTTTTTAAGTATTTACGTTGTGATTAAATTAGCAATTATTATTTTTTAATAAAACACTTTTACTAATAATATTTATTTTATTAAAATATAAAGTAATATAATATGGGAAATACCTACAATAATGCTTTTAATATATACAAATAATATATATTTTCTAAACAACGTAAGTAGTATAAATAAAAGTAATATGGTATGGGAAATATGGTTAACAATTATGAAGCGTACCTAATTGCTTCATATTTGAACATTTCAAATGTCTTTCGTTTTAAATAATAGAGATAACCACTATAACGTTAAAATAAAAAATATATTCTATTGACAAAAGTGTAAAAAATACGCAACTTGTAATGGCTGAAGTTTGAAAAATATATTGTTTGGAAAGAAACGCCTTTTATAAGCTAAATTTATTTTATATTTTTATTTAGAATGTATTAATGATATTGCCAATGTCTATTATATTGTCTATGTCTGTGCTGCCTGGTAATTGCTGATTTTCTTTCTTCCTCTTATTTTTTCTTACAATCGCCTTTGGGGCTCGATATTATTTATTAGCTGATGTGCTTGCAGTGGCTATAAAACTGAAAGTGAATTTTGTTGTGTTTTGTGTCTTATGGCCGTTAAAGTGAACTGGTCCACGATTCCATGCTTATGTATCTTTGTGTCTTATCGCATCTTAATTTAAATCAAAATTTTGCTCTATGTTATACAGGTCTTTTCAAGTCAGTAAATGAAGCCTTTTAAGTTTACAATTGCTAACAGTCTAACAGAGTCCCTTGTTTCATCCAAGATTACATCAAATGGGATTTTTGCTGCAGTTTTGGCAGCTATCATTGTCCGTTCTGTCATGGTTCATGTTAAATGAGCTAATTCGCCCTCATGACCTATATGAGTATGGCGCCAAACAGATGGTCTAATGAACAAATAGAGAGTTTCTTTAGACATTTATGTAAGATATGGATGTTTATAATATAGAACGTTAGAAGTGCTCAATTTATAAATAAAAATGCTCGTGACGCCGAATATGAAAGAGGTGTTGGTTTGGTTTAATTTTCTGCAGTATAATACGTAATTCTTCACCTAACGCATGCCATAAAACGTTATTTGATTGAAATTAGCAATTTCTCGTATTTTCATTTCTAACCAGACATCAACATGTGTAAAAAATAACTTAGTCTACAACAATCTTACACAATTAATTGAAATATGTAAACATAAAATTTTATGTTACAAGTAGTTGCAATCAAGCACTTATGCAAGCAAAACTTGCATAATATAAACGCGCCTTAATTTATTCTACCCCTAAGTCATTTTCATTTGCTTCGCTATCTTCAAGGGTAGTCGTGATATTATATGCTGACAATAAAGGATCAGTGCCTTCTGTAAACGCAATGTACTCTTTAATGGTATTGTCATTATCTAAAAGTTTTTTTATTGTTTATTTTTCGATAAAAAGCTAGTAAGGGATCCGATCTAGGTATCAATAGCGATTCATTAAATCAATATTTAATTTTAGTCGGGAGAGTTTTCTGGTATATATTAATCTTTCTTTGCAAATTTCTTTGTGCCTATAGCTTCCGAACACTCTTCTGACATTTCGCCAATTGTATAATAAATTGAGAGATAACCTCGCAACCATGAACAAGTATTTTATGGACACTGATGCAAACTTAGCTAGGTCTGTGCGATTTCATTTGACAAGGTTTTGTTTGAGTTTGATCCGTTTGGGTAAGAATTAAATTTTACACTCTTCTAAAATACAATAGGTTAAAGTTGTCAGGTATCCAATAATCATGTATATTATTTTTATAAAGTTAACAAAGGTCTGCATTGCTAAAATAGCACAAATATAACACTTTCCAAAATACAACTGTCCATAGCTCAATCAAAATTGCAACTGATAGAATAGCTAAACCACACAAGAGTCTAGGGGATGGGTGCTACTTTTTATCCCGGGCTTCCGCATGCGCAGAGGAAAGAACAGAGTGGACAATGAGCATGCACCAACTTTCAAACTCGATTAGTGTTTTGCTTGGAACCTTTAAAAAGAACCAAAAAAGATCCTGAGCAACCCTAGATCTGAGCAAACCTGTCCACGAACGTATTTCTCAGTACCATGGCCACAAAAAGACATTATATTATTTCTCAAACAAAACATAATTTTTAAGGTAACTCACGATTAATTTTTTGCTCGTGACCTTTAAAAAAAGACAAAACAAAATTTTTATCGAGGAAGGAGTGCTAACCCGTTTTCAATACACCTTTTAGAGATTTCCTAATTCTTTATATAATATTTTAAATGACAAAAATTAAAAAAAGATGCAGCCGAGCACGGATTCGAACCAATACCTCTCGACCAATAAGCGGATTCTTTACCTCTGGACTACGTGGCTGATGCTAGGAAATCGGTAAACTTATTACCATGTGCATCATTTACTTATATTTTTGAGGTATTTACGCATGCGGAAGCCCGGGATAAAAAGTAGCATCCATCCCCTAGACTCTTGAGCTAAAGCACCAGCTGTAAGTTACCTTTACTTGACAGCCATAAAACTGAAAAGATGCCTGATAATTTAAATTATAATTATGATTTCTTCAAAACTCTTAACTGAACTGTTTATTACACTATTAGCTTACATCTATAATAAAAGGGTCAATATTTACATTTTTGTCCACGGGTCGGTGCACTGTGCGGCGTTTGGATTTTGGATATGTTTGAACGTACGTTTAGAGTTCAATTTATGATAAAACTCAGCGTTTCGACATTTGACAATCACAGATGATATCAACAGCTGATATTGATTCTTTCGAAAAGTCCCTAGATCAGTAGTGGGTTGGTAGTGGGGCGTATCAAGCTGGCGCGAGAGGTCGCGTCGTTTTATTTTTTTTTGATGATTTCTGTGGTGTTTTTTGTATAGTGTGTCTTTTAAACATTTACTTTTGTATTTTATAAATTTCAGATAGTTGATTTTCTGGGTGTTTATCGTTTAAGTTGAAGGGTGAGTACAAGTCCGGTCCTGTTTTTTTAGCCAACCTTTAAACGTAAAATAGACCAGACTTCAACAGGGTGCCATAAATGACAAGTGACTTGGCCACCATATTGCGAGATTTTTGGCGATTCAAAACCATCAAAGCCAAACCCAAGGGTTTACCATTGTTGTCTTTATTTATTTAGATTTGACTGCATTGTACAAATAAGGATAACAATATGGTTTTGATTTTTGTGGCGCTATCTTTGTCTGTTGACGTTTAATTACGTTGGATAAACAAAGAGAGTACATGGTTTTGGTTTTGATGGTTTTAAATCGCCAAAAAACGCTATTAATACCATAGTTTTTTAAACGTCTATGATGATTACTATTTCGCCGATTCGCACTTTTACGGGAGCAGGAACTGATCTGTTCCGTGGTTCGTGTACTTGGTTACAGTGTCCCCTACTCCAGTGCAATTTTTAAAGGAATAAGGTTTACAGTAAACTTGTCAAGAGAGTGCCAAATCGTGACAGCTGATTTGTATTTTTTTCTGCTTGACAGTTTAAACAAGCCTTTTGACATTTCTGTATTAGTATTTTGTGTATTTTTGAATTTTGTTATTAAACTTCCTCCTGTTTGTGATAATTTGAAAGAAAATAAGAACATACACAATAATATAATTAACTACATGGTTTTTTACTATGGGTAATTTTTAAATTTTACTTCTAAGGTTATAAATACTTTAAAATTAAAAATATATTTTTAGAGAAGAGCCAAGAAGTGTTAGATTTATCGAACAGTAAGCTTAAAAAATTAAGTAAGTCTAGCCCGAAGGATAGTCAAGTCACTGAGTTAACACTTGATGACAATGAATTACAGAGATTAGATAATATTGACTCCTTTATAAAATTGCAAAAGGTAAGTCAGTAGGTATTTTAAGGCCGGGTACTTTTCTTTGTAATTAACTTGGCTCTGGGCTCTATTCCTAAAGCAAGTGCTATATTTTTAATTATGTTAACAGTAGATATGATATTTGGTTAATGAGTTGAGTTATTATCTTATTACTATATTTTACTGCTAAGTATAATGACTAGTTAAATGTAGATGTTTTGAGTCGAACCATACACCAGAATTTATTTTCTGGTTGTCACCTATTTAAGTTCTACATACCACAAGAAGATCAGATGGTAGATTTATACTTCACAATTTGGATACCTATGCAGATCTGATAATATACTTGATAGGGTCTGTTGAGAAGAAAAAATAAAACGCTATTTTGTTGAGTTTTTTGGAATGACTAACTTTTTGTTTATTCAACAAATTCAATGATTGCTAGATACAAAAACAACAATAATTAGTACCAGTACATTTTTGAAATACATCCAACACCCCCACTATATCAAAAATTTACTAAGCCTAAACTATTAACAAAATTACTATGCTTTACATTTGGCAAACTTTTTGTTAAGATATCGGCTGTCATTTCATCTGTTGGAAGGTACCTAACTTCTACTAAGTTATTCGACACTGCTTCCCTGATAAAATGATATCGTACATCGATATGTTTTTTATTTATTTATTTATTCATGTTATGGTACAATAAGCACTTACATACGTCAATAGGTTGTGTAAATCGTTAGCATGTAGTTTGGAAAGAAAAAGCTAAAAGAGCTAACAGATAGGGCTAAAAATACACATTTAAAAAAACACTCACAAATACAACTTAAAACTACATACCAAGAGTTACACAAAAGGTTAAAAATTACAATTGAAAGTCAGTAAAATTACAATTAAAATACTCATTAATACTATAGAAACCCCTACTGAGAAGAAAGCCCTTCACAACCCTCCTGAAGACAACCGGAGTCATCTCCCTGACTCGGTGTGGCAGTCTGTTAAAAAGACGGACTCCAAGAAAGCCAGGACCATCCTGACACCTCCGAAGCCGTCTATATGGGGGTACTAGATGTGAACGGTTGCGTGTTTCATAAGAATGAACATCCTCATGTCTGTTGAGGTTATTTATTTATTTATTTATTTATTTAATTTAATACAAACTCAACAGGCTGCTACAAACAACCCCATTACAGAGTAGGAATACACTAAATTTCTAAATGCACTTAATCCATAATTAAACTAATTATCTAATATTATGCTCTTAATTTGGGCTACAGTGACATTAAATATATCACATACATTTTGAATTTCGTTATATTTCCGACACATCAAATTAACAGGAGAGTTATTAAAATAACTCGTCCTGGCATTTCTTACATAAAATGTCAATGGATCCCTTGTCCGATAGCAAGGAGCATTAAAGTTTATTTTTGACAAATAAGATGGATCATCTATTTTATTATTCAATAATTTGTACAAGTATAGTATGGACGCCAACGTTCTGCGTTTTTCTAAATCAGGTAGATTGTATTTTTTACTCAGTTGCACTTTTGGTATATCATAACTATAAAACCCAGTTTCCTTATAGTAAAGATATCTTAAAAACTTGTTTTGAACTCTTTCAATACTATACTTGTGATTTTCATATTGTGGACTCCAAACAGTTGATGCATATTCCAGAATACTCCTGACATATGCAATATATAGTTTTCGTATACACGAGATGTTCCCGAATGGCTTTGAATTCCTCACAATAAATCCATACATTTTTAAAGCTTTGTTAGCAATGTCAGACATGTGTAACCTAAATGACAATTCCGAATCAAAAGTAACCCCAAGGTCCCGCATATTTTCCACCCGAGCCAGTGCTGTTCCAATCATCTTGTAATTAAAGTATATTGGTTCTTTCTTTCTCCGAAAACTTAGTACGTAACATTTGCCAAAATTAAATCCAAGACAATTTCTGTTTGTCCACTCTACCAATCTGTCCAAACTACTTTGTAAAATTATACAGTCTTCAATATTCTTAATTTTTGAGTATACTTTAAGATCATCTGCAAAAACCAAAACACCGCAATTGGAAATCTCGCCAACAATATCATTTATAAACAATAAAAACAACAGCGGTCCCAAGAGGTAGCTGTAAAAAAATGGGAATGATGGCCTTTAATGACAACTCTTTGCTTTCTGTGCTGTAAGTATGATACAAAAAACTTAATAAGATTGGAGTGAAATCCAAATTCATTACCCAACTTTTTTATGAGTATAGCATGTGACACTTTATCAAAAGCCTTAGCAAAATCTGTATATATAACATCTATCTGATATTTGTTGTCCAGATTTTCAGATATATATTGGGTAATGTTGCTCAAGTTACTAACTGTTGATCTTTTTTGCATAAAACCATGTTGAAATAAAGAAATTCTTCTAGAAACAGATTTATATATGTATTTGTATATTATAGATTCAAATAGTTTAGCTACAACAGAAAGTACTGCTACTGGTCTATAGTTCCTTATATCTGTTTTATCATCTTTTTTAAAAATTGGGCAGATTTTAACTTCCTTCCATAATTCCGGAAAAGTGCATGTTCTTAAAGACATATTAAACAGTGTTTTTAAGGGATTTGCTAAGTATCCCACCAAACCCTTAATGATATATGATGGAATGTTATCTGGACCAATAGCTTTGTTAACTTTAAGACTTTTGACTGCGTCACACACATCCTCATATTCGATATTAAGCAGAGATACTACCTCGAATGATTGGCCATTACCAGAGTCCTGTATGATGTTGCTGGGAGCATCATAAACTGATCCAAAATAGTCAGCAAATGCACCACATATAGCCCCACCAGTTTCACACTCAGTACCATCTAAATGCATTTTATTTGGAATACCACCTAAATCTTTTTTATTCTTTAAATATTGCCAGAAGGCCCTAGAATCTTGGCCAATATTTTGCTGTATCTCGTTTATGTAATCCGTGTGGGCTTTTTTAATATCTTGTTTTAATTTAGATCGCAGATTGATAAACTGGTTTGTTATATTTGGATTTTTTGTTTTTTGAGTTTGTATTCTTAATTTATCTTTCCTTTTTAAGTCATTTATAATTTGTCTGTTAAACCACACAGGATACTGTTTTGCTTTCTTAGTTTTTGGAACACAAACAGAAAAAATTTCATACACTTTGTCATAAAAATATTTTGCCGCAGCATTCACATTGGTAAATGAGTCTAGTTCATCCCAATTAATATTTCTGAACATTTGAATCATGGCTTCAAAATTTGCTTTTTTAAAATTGAACTGAGATTTATTGTCAGTAGTCAAAGCCTTTTGCTTTGGTTGTTTCAAATTTATATCTACAGATAGCGTAGGATGATGTAAATCTTCATCAACGAAACTAAATGTACATTTTTCAACCTCACACACCACATCCGAAATCACCACGTCTAAAATACGACCATTGACATTACAAACTCGGTTGTACTGGTTGCAACCAAAAAAATTCAAAAAGTTTAAAAAAATGTCCACATCATTATTTCTAAAAGTTTCATCCAAGTAGTGATTACTTAGGTGTGAAATGTTGAAGTCTCCTAAAATTATGTAATTGTGCTCATACAGAAATTCTAAGTTTTCAAGGAAAGTAAAAAATTCGTCCTTATCGGCCACAGAACAATTAGGAGTAATATATACAACTATAATATACAGAAAGCTGTTTGCATTAGTATACACTTTAACTGCAACTATATCAAACGCAGGATTTCTTAAATTTAAAGACACAAAACTACATTTATATACATTTCTTACAGCAAGAAGGACTCCACCCCCTCTTAAGTTGTCTTCCCTATTTCTATTTCTAAAAACCAAAAAATTACTTGAAAATAATTCGCTGTCGTAAATTTTGCTAGATAACCATGTCTCTGTTAAAGCCACTGCATCATACTCATTATCTGTAAGAGATACTGCATTATGAAATTCGACGGTTTTGCTATTCAGTCCCCGTACATTCTGATAGGATACTAAAAATTTATTATTGCTAGCATTTGTTGCCAGAACTTGAAGAGAGACACGGTCTACATTCGCAGCTGCATCGGGTAAATCACTTATAAAAAATGTTCGTTACTATTATAATTTGTGTATCGCCGGAGCCTTTCGATTCTGTGTAAATAGGCCCTACAATCTGGGTTTCTTGCAGAATGGTCTCTGTTTGGATTCCCAAGCTTTTTACAGTTAGGGCAATCCAGGATAGTTACGTGGCAGTTCCGACTGTCGTGAACACCTCCACATTTATGACAACATTCACTTCCTTCACAGTATTTAGCCACATGACCAAAGCTACAACATTTATAACACATAGCCACGTTTACATACTCTTGAATATAGGCTGTAGTTAAATCAAGGGAGATCTTGTTTTTCATAAACCACTTGAATATTTGAGGCTTTGTTTGCAGTATCCAATTTTCTTTCTGTTTGTTTCGGCATTCTTTTTTGGTTATGATTTTAATGTGTGTTTTAATGTCTTTCCCAAATGTATCCGTCAAGCCTGGATTTTCAGCACATAGTTCATTAAGAAATTCGTCTGGAGTATAGCCTTTTATAACTCCCGTTATCATAAACATGGGGTCCGTGGATTGTATATTCTTTAGCTGAAACTCCTTATTGGCCAAGCCATCCTTTAACTTTTTTTGCTGAGCTTCATCCTGACACTCTATTACAACAGCTCCACTTTTTAACTGTGTAACTCTTTTGAAATTTTTATCAATATGATCTCTGCTTATATTCTTCTTAATTTCTTTTAAAACTTCTCGGGAGTTCTGCTGATCCTTTATTCGGACTACTGTTTCCAGTTTCGCCTTTGTCTGTGGTGGAGTGGCCCATGGTTTCTTTGCGACGGCACTGTAAGTTTTGTAGCTTTCTGGATAATCCACATTAAGGCTCTGTGGGGATGCTAATGGTTTAGAGTTCACTTTTTGATTCTGCACTACTGCATCCTTTGTAGCATATTTTAATTGACAGTTTTCCTTTTCAACCTGCCCTATCTTATAAGCTAAAGTCGTCACATGCTTAAATATGTCAAAAATTGCACTGTCAACTTTATTTTGGTCATCTTTTGTTAAACTAATGATATTATCATAGGTTTCCTTAGAAGCTGTTTTTTGGATAATGTATAAAGCACTGAGAATATTTTGTAGTAATCCTTCAGCATTGTTTTGGAATTCTTCTGGGTTTTCTGTATCATCATTTTTACTAATGTCCGCATTTTGCAGGTTGTTTTTAACAAACAACAAGCATTCAAAGATAAATTGTGAAGGCAAGGTCAGAATCCCTAAGGATATAAATGGGTGTCTGCAATCCTCACGGTAAGATAAACCTGAAATTATCCTAACTGCACGTCTCTGGACCCGAAAAACATCCACAGCGCCAGTGCAGTGACCCCAAATCAAGATGGCATAAGAGATGTGAGAATGCAGAAGGGCAAAATACGCCTGTCGCAGGATAGGTTCCGAAACACTATCCGAGAGCCTTCGTAGTAAAAAGGTATTGGAGCTTAGCCTGGAGACCAGGGAAGACGTATGATGATTCCACAATAGTCTGGAATCTAGATTTATGCCTAAGAACTCAACACTCTCCCCTTCATCCGGAAGCCATCTCATGGAGAAAACCATTTTTTGCGTTTTTGCTATGTTCAGGAATAGCTTGTTAGCCATGAACCAGGCTTCAGCCCTGTCCTGCGCCTCACGCGATGCATTAATAGCTTCTTCATAATCTTGGCCAGTACAGGCAACGGTAGTGTCATCCGCAAAGAGGACATAGTGGCTGGTGGGATCTGCCAAAGGCAAATCGTTAATATATATTAAAAATAAAAGAGGCCCTAAAACCGATCCTTGGGGCACACCAACCATCACCTCCCTCTCCGCGGACTCCACACCGCCAACCCTCACAACCTGAGGTCGATTTGACAAGTAACTGGATATAATCGCAATGCTATCAATAGAAAAATTATACTTCTTGAGTTTTTCTAACAGAAGTTCACGTGAGACGCAGTCAAAGGCCTTACTGAGGTCGCAAAAAGTACTCGATAAGTAGTCTCCATTTTCAAAGGATTCCTGAATCTGATAGATTAAATTCAGAACAGCTGACGTTGTACTGAGTCCACTCCTGAAACCAAACTGACTATCCGTGAATAGGTTACCCTGCTGGAAGAAATTTAAAATGCGCATGGCCAAAAACTTTTCAAAAACCTTCGACAAGATTGGCAGCAGTGATATCGGCCTATAATTTGAGGGATCACTGGTATCCCCCTTCTTATAGATCGGGATCACAACTGCTCTTTTCAGAGCTGACGGGAAGCATCCCTCGCTAAGGCACTGATTGATTATTTTGGTCAGTGGAATTACCATCAGTTCCCTAATACCCTTTATGATTCTAACTGTAAAGCCGAAACAGTCTTTACTCTTTTTGTCTTTAATACTAATTATTATATCTCTGACCTCATTATAGGTTGCCTCATGGAAGTCAAATGTGATATTAGAATCATTTTGAATAAAGGAGAGGGGGTCGACATTCGAAGCGCCAATTTGTGACTGCAGTTCAAGTGCTATATTAATAAAAAAGTCATTGAATTGATTTGGTGGAATATCTGGTGCCTCAGATGTCACCTTGGAACCATTACGTTGTTCATTAATAATGTTCCACATACATTTTACAGGATTTGAAGCACCGCTGATAAGGCTATCGTTAGCCTGTATTTTTGCTGCCTTAATGGCTTTTTTGTATACCCTCTTATAGTCATTAAATTGCCGCTTCGTCTGTGCTGATGGGTACTGGTTTTTAAGCTCTTTCAAAGAATGTAAAATTTCTCTCATTGATTTTAAATCATTATTAAACCAATTTATAACTCGGTTTTGATTTTTGCGATTTATATATGACTTTTCTGGAAACGAATGTTCCAAAGCCTGTATTAAAAGATTTACAAACATAGAAAATTTATCATCAGCCGATACCTGAGCTTGTGTGACAAAATCCCAGTTAATTCCACTGACATGTTTAGATCTTTTGTGAAACACTGGATTTAGGGATAGTTTCTGAGCACTCTGATTATCATTAAATATAGTAATGCTGCTACTATAACCTAGCAATTCAGACATAATGTTTCTTAAATATATCGCTTCTTTGGATGCTTCGCTTAGACCCATGTACTCAGCCTCTGTGCTCGATAATGCCACTGTTTTTTGTTTATTACTTTCCCAAGCAACAGCTGCCCCAGAAAGCTTAAAAACAAACCCAGTATAGGATTTCCTATCCTTTTTGTTACTGGCCCAGTCAGCATCAACATAGCCCTCTAAGTTACAAGCATCTTTAGAAAAACACAATGCATAAGACTTACTACCTTGCAAATATCTTAACACCCGCTTCGCACATTTCCAATGCAATTCTGTATAACAATTATTAAACTGGCTTAAAAAACTTACAGTATATGCAATGTCAGGACGTGTTAAGACTGCAAGATACATCAAACTGCCTATAAGTCTCTGATAAGGTACATTTTTATCACATGCACTGTCATTTTCATCATTTTCAAAACAAACATTATTGTCCATGGGTGTACTAACACTTTTACAATCTGTCATATTAAATTTTCTCAAAATCTGATCTACATAAGCTTCCTGATCTAAAGTTATTACATTTCTTTCCTGATCATGTATAATCCTGACACCTAAACATTGCTTAGCCTCACCAAGATCTTTAATCTTAAACTCAGCATTTAAACATTGCTTTAGAAAATTAGTATTTTCTATGTCATTTGAGAAAATAAAAAAATCGTCAACATACAAAGTCACGATAGTTAACGAATCATTCTGCTTTTTAGTATACAAGCAAGGTTCAAGTTCTGATTTTTTATATCCTAACTTTAACAAAACCTCATCCACTCTCTTATTCCAAGCTCTTGAGGACTGCTTAAGACCGTAAATAGCCTTTTTTAATTTACAAACTTTGTTCTCAAAACCTTTGAGAATAAAGCCTTCAGGCTGCCTCATGTAAACATTTTCCTCTAACAAGCCATTAAGAAATGCAGTCTTCACATCTAAATGTGTAATTTTTAAATTTAACTTAACTGCTAATCCTACTAATAACCTTAAAGTAGAATGTCTGACTACTGGTGCAAAAGTCTCACTATAATCTATACCTTCTTTTTGAGTAAAACCTTTTGCTACTAACCTGGCTCTGTAACTAATCTGATTTTCACTGTCACACTTTACTTTAAATACCCATTTACAGTCCACTATGGTTCCTGCTTCTGGTATCTCAGTTAAGTCCCATGCATCATTCTCTTCAAAAGATTCCATTTCGTCCATCATTGCTTGTCTCCATTTCTCACCATCAGGTCTCGACAAAGCTTCAGACACTGTCACTGGTACGTCATTAATGTCAGTTTCACTTGAAGTTTCACTTGCACATATGTAAGTAACGTAATCATCATAACTCTTGAGTTTACGTTGTCTTTCTGACCTTCTTACAACTTCTGGCACTTCATAAGGCATAACATACTCACTATCACTGGAAGTCTCGATAGTCGTATCATACTGGCTCTCATCCCCCACTGAAACGGATAACCTTTCTGCATTTACTTGACTGTCATTTACTACCACATCAAGCTTATTCACGATATTCTCCATGATAACTACATCCCTACTAGTGATCACATCTTTACTGATTGGGTCATATAGCCTATAGCCTTTTACATGGTCACCAAAACCAACTAAATACATCTGCTTGGCTTTCTTGTCCCACTTGCTTCGTTTTTGTATGGGTATGTGTACCATAACTTTACTTCCAAAAATACGAATATTGCTTACATCTGGTTTCTTGCCTGACCATACTTCTACTGGTGTTTTGTTATCAAGCCCTGTAACCACTGACCTATTACGTAAGTATACTGCAGTATTTACAGCTTCAGCCCAAAACAACTTGTCAAATTCAGCATCACAAAGTAAACATCTTGCTTTTTCTACTATGGTACGATTCATACGCTCCAACATACCATTTTGTTCAGGAGTATATGGATTGCTCTTCTGGTGTACTATGCCATTTTTGATTAAAAAATTCTCAAAAATTGTACTGCAAAATTCTCCACCATTATATGTTCTAAGAACTTTAATCTGCCTACCTTTCTGGTTTTCTGCAAAGTTTTTAAAGTCTTTAAATCGTTCGAAGGCCTCATCCTTACTTTTTAAAAAATATACGAAGGTCATTCGGCTAAAATCATCTTCTAGTAGTAAGAAATATCTTGAACCTCCTAAGGATGTAACTTCCATTGGTCCACTCAAATCTCCATGCACTATTTCTAGCAACTCAGTTGCTCTACTACCTTTGTTCTTGAAGGATAATCGTGTTTGTTTTCCTTCACAGCATACTACACATGCTTCATTACTATCAATTTTGCCTTTACAATTTAAACCATTAACAATACCATTGTTCATTAAATTCAGGTCTTTATAATTAAGATGACCAAAACGCCGATGCCACGTTTCACCTGTTACTGCCATTGCTGCCAATAAATCATGTTCTGATTTGTCGAAGACTAGTCTATACACATTATTCAGCAAATTTGCCCTTGCCACTAATTCATCCTGACGATTGTAAATTTCACAACCAGTCTTCCCAAAAAACACTTTGTTGCCATTTTTTATCAGCTGGCTAACAGACAATAAATTCGTAGTCAATTCTGGGACATATAAAACCTTGTTAATCACCACATCATGTCTTTTTCTGTCAACAATTGTAGTTATTTCTATGTCACCTTCACAAAGTACAGCAATTTTGGTCTTATTTGCAACCATTATTTCCTTTAATTCAGGTTCCTGCTGGACATTCTTCAGCCAGTCCTTTCTAGCAGTCAGATGAACACTCGCACCTGAATCTATGTACCAATCTGTATTTTTAAAATCACCATTTAAGAATACGGCACTAAATGCATTCGTCGATTTCTTGTCATTATACTGCGATCGTGAACCCTTATTTTTTTGTAATTTCAGGGCATTGACTCATAAAATGACCCGGTTGCTTACATTTGAAACACAAGTTATTTCTGACGTTTTGTCGGTTGACATCTCGATTGTCACTGACATTGACATTACCGGTGTTGACGTTTCTGTTTTTCTTCTTGAAATCTGCTTTACCTACAAAAGCTCCGCCTCCAGATCTTCTTCTTTCGCCATCCATTTTCATATCGAGCAGCTTTGTCTTTATGACATCCGTTTTGATGGAGATCCCTGAATGTTCGATTGCCATAATCATGGGAGAAAACTTCTCTGGCAAACCTGCTAACAAGAGAGAACCAATCCACTCATCATCAATGTTGAATCCTGTACGACGTAACTTTTGAGAAGTTTCAACAACTTGGTTAACGTAGGATTCCATGGATTCACAATTTTCCAAGCGTAACGATATCAAGGCACGAAGTAGACCTATTTTTCTTGTAAACCCTTTGTCGTCAAATAGGTTTTTCAGCATAGACCATAAATCTTTTGGCGTCTTCGCTTCTTTGATATGCACGTACAGCGAGGCATCTATAGTTAGGACTAACTTGGCTTTGGCTTTTGCCAATTTATCTTCATCCCGCTCTGTACCGTCGATGCACTTCGACAAACCATCTAGTACTAGAAAATTTTCCACGGCGAACGCCCAGTCGTCGTAATTTTCTCTGCCCAATAACTTTGGCACACTAGACATCTAATTTACCGCCATTCTAAACCCGTACTACAAAATTACTACTTTTATCGATCTCAGCGTGGGTCTGGGCCCATAACCTGTTGAGAAGAAAAAATAAAACGCTATTTTGTTGAGTTTTTTGGAATGACTAACTTTTTGTTTATTCAACAAATTCAATGATTGCTAGATACAAAAACAACAATAATTAGTACCAGTACATTTTTGAAATACATCCAACAGGGTCCCTGCCAAATATGAAAGGGATATTATTGAGGATATTATACTTAGGTATATAAAAACCTACCAGGAATATTGCTAGGGAGAAAAAGTTATTTTAGATTCACAAAAAATCATAATAAGTACTTACCTATATTACTTAATTGTCTCCTGTTAAAAATTTATTTTTAAATAATTAGAAGCTTTTTTTGTATTCTGTTTTACCTACATTATCTCAAATGTTATACTAGATTATATTATAGAAACAACAATAAAGATCTGATAAACTTTAAAAAATGTAGAGTAATTTTTTCGATTTTTAAAGACCAATTTCCATGTTGCACATATCTAAGTAAATAATATTTCTTAAGTAGATATCATAAACTTCATTAGAATAATATCGAGTGTCCTGTTTAAAAACTTTCATTCCTATAAAATTTGTTCCTCAGAAAGTTAAAAGCGAGGGGTGTTTCACCCGGGAAATTTAGTGTACACTTGAGGGGAAATAGTAGGAAATTATGTGGTAAAGAAGGGAAATTATTGCTTATATGGGGAAATTACGAAGAAATGAGGGAATTATTAGGAAATTAAGGAAATGATTAAGAAATTGCGGGGAAATTAAGGGAAATAATGGGGAAACTATGATGAAATTACGTTATTTTAGTATGTGCACATTACTGATCATGCGCCGGCCCATGCGCGATACGTCGCCAGTTGCGGGACTGAAGGATGCTCGCGAGGATACCTAACTTAACTAAAATTTAAAAAAGGGAAATTATAAGGTAATTAAGGAGAAATTAAGGAAAGAAGGTGAAATTAAGGAAATAAAGGTAAAATTGGGGAAATTATAGAAATAATATTGACAAAGAAAATTGGAGTAATTTTAGAAATACAGGGAAATTAAGGAAATAATAGGGGGAAATTATCGTCAAAAAGGGAAATTATCGTCAAAAGGGGAAATTAAGTGTACACATTTGGATAGGTGAAACACCCCTCGGTTAAAAGTTAATGAGGTTTCTAACATGGAAGAAAAAAAGGATGAAAATATCATGTTGCATCCATGCTATTTAGTATTTCCCTTCGTTTATGACAAAAAACGCTTTTGAAGAGCAAGGGGAAATAATTTTGGTTTGTCTATTGCATTTACACCAAAACAAGACTTCGTAAATGTTCGTCAATGACCATGAACAACTTTGCATCTTCTTACATTGAGCAATTAATTTCATTGATATGTTCTGACCATTTCTAACATGCCTGTTGTGAGAAAGACAAATAATAACATTTGTTGCTATTGATGAAAATAATCTGCTAAATTTAAGAACGTGTGTACTATGAAAAACATTAAAATGCAACAAAAATGATTATCCCATGTTCAGGTGATTATTGCATTTCTTATAAATATATTTAAAAAATAAAACAGCCTCGATGGGGTGGTACACTAATTGAAACATTATACATAAGTGCAATGCTTTTATGAGCACTTATTATCGTTTTCATTATTTTGATTAAGATATTTTAATTAGGTACATATATAATATGCAAATACAAGCCTACTCTATATTAACAATACATCACGACATTTGGATGACATCCATCTGCTCTTTTTTCCATGGTTTCTAATGATAAGTAGGTACCTATATAGAGAGTTTTTGAATCCATGCAACCTCCTATTGATAGTTTTGTTAGTAAAAAGAATAAATAGTTTTTTTTTTAAATTGTGACTAATTTCATGTGGCTTTGTTATTGGTAAATGAAAAATTTAGTATTTTTACTATTAAGTAGGTAGATGTGTAAATTGATTTCATAGATAAAGTGTATTTTGAATTTTTGATTTGCTTCCAGTCCAATACTTTATATTGTATCATGTGTGTTACCCTAACGCCGACTGCCGACTCTGCATGGAGGATGAGGAAACGGCAGAACACATAGTGTGCACATGCCCTGCGGCAGGTAGAATAAGATTTTCATTATTTGGCGAGGGGGTGCTTCCGCCAGGAAATCTAATCTACGCCTCTCCCAGCACTATAATCAGCTTCATTCAGAGGCTGGATCTGCTGGAAGAAATCTAATAGAGATGTGAGCCACAATAGATCGCGATGGTCGCAGTGGAGGGTCAGTTCTTGACCCACTCACCTTAATCCTAATCCTAAATCCTACCCTAAAATAAAGTGACCATTTCCGGCATTTCACCTCTCTGTCCCGCATTTCGTCCCGCATTTATCCAATATATAATTTTTGTGTAATTTCAGAGTACCTATAACTGTCAACAGTTTTACGATGCCATTAAAAATGATGATGATTTTTAAAAAAAGTTCATAATTCAGAAAAATATAATACCTAGTTTAATCCAATATTTTTGATGAGTTTTAATATAATATTATAAACTTATAAACTTAGGTACGAGTACGTTATTATTTTTTTTAGTTTATTATCAAAACATTACACAATATATATATATATATATATATATATATATATATATATATATATATATATATATGTATATATATAATAAATAATTATATTTCGCCCACCCCCCTTACAGCGTCCCGCATTCCTGGAGTGGAAATCTGGTCACTTTACCCTAAAAGGAATACAAAGAAGAATGTCCTAAAAACTGAAGTCATGTTGCAATAAATTTCTTATTTTATATTTAGAAAGTAGAATTATTTTTATTGTTCAAATATACATTTTATACCTACATACATATGCATAACTAGAAGGGTGCTATGAGGCTGAATCATCAAATATTCCCAAAAGTGTTGCCCACAGTTAGTGAATAAATACCCCTTTTGAGCCAAAATCCCGCTTATGTCAATCATTTTATAAAGAAGCTTTTTTGGATTTTTACTATAATAGCCATATTTAAATTATTTAAATTTTTATGAGTCACCTCTTCTCTATACCTACATGTTTTATACCTTGTATTTTTTTCATGTTTCCCTTTTCATGCAAGTTTCCTGATTTAACTGTATTTCGTCATTGTGAACATAGTGCAGTATCAATACTATATTTATTTATATTTTGACATGTAGCTTTAGTACCTTGTGATGTAACAAAGTATAAAATGGTAATTTTCCGGGGAAAACCAATAATGGCATAAGTAGTATAAGGCATAGTATTAGGTGTATGGTATATATACCATTAATTCAATAAAATTAAGAAAACCCTGTGGGTATTTAAAAATATATGTGACCCTCTCTGATAAAACAGACCTAGGGTGTCACAAAATGTTTTTAGAGTTGAGAATGGATTCTGGTACTTAAAAACACATGGAATCACGTGGAACTACTCAAAATATTTAATACCTTTTTAATGGCAAAAAAATTCATGATTGTCGAACTAGCGAAAGAGCAGTGGCGGCTGGTGAAATTTCAGTGTTGTATATCTCTGTTCCTACTTACAGGACCCGTACCAAATTTAGGGGTTTTAATAGTGAGCCCACGGGGAATGTTTTGGTAAAGAAAAAAAACATTTTGTAATTTGCGAAAAAAAGTTGAATTTTTGCTGAGCCTCCCTTGGGAAAAAAATTAACGCGTTTAGGTATTTCATTTATTTTTTGTAAACAAATTTTACATCATTTTGTCAAAAAATTTTAAATTTGAAGAGAAAAAAATGTGTTAGTAGGAAGTTAGTCATTTGATTTTTTTTAAAATTATATTTTAGGTTTAAAAAAATTCAAATGACTATAACTTTCTACTAACACTTTTTTTCTCTTCCAATCAAATTTAAAAATTTTCGAAAAAATAATGTAAAATTTGTTTACAAAAAAGAATAAATGAAATACCTAAACGCGTTCATTTTTTTTTCGAGGGGAGGCTCATCAAAAATTCAACTTTTTTTTCGCAAATTACAAAATGATTTTTTTACCAAAACATTCCCAGTGGACTCACTATTAAAACCCCTAAATTTGGTATGGGTCCTGTAAGTAGGAACAGAGATATACGACTTTAAAATTTCACCAGCTGCCACTGCCGGAAAGAGCGCATCGAGGTTGATAGTATGTGTCTCTACCCAGGATAGAGCAGGATGGACTATGAGGATGGGGAGTAAGAGGTAGAGACACATATTATCAACTCCGGTGCACTCTCGCCAGTTAAATCATAATAATGTTATAATCGATGGCTAAAACAAATCTGTGCATGTTGTAAGTAGGTACGTTAAACGCATTTTTTTCTCAAAAACAGATTTTCGCACACTAGGTCGGTTTTGCCAGAGACTGTCACATATACTACAGTGAAGTGACTGACAACAATGGTGCCCCATAAGGGAAACATTTTGATTAAGTCTTTAGGCGAAATTAAAATATTGTAGATGATCTCTGCATGTCGTAAATCCAAGACACCTTCAATTTTTTTAATTGAGTCATTTTTAAAAATACAGAAAAATGTTATAATAAATGTAAAAAAAAGTTATGCTATACATGGATGGTATAATTATGAAAATTCAGTCACTTAGGACAGAAATAAAAAAATATCAATTTTTGCTTTCTTAGGTGGTTAAAAAGTCAATTACCTAGATAACTTTTAGCAAAAATCAAGGAAGACGGTGAGAGTGATACAATTGATATTGGGGTAAAAATAATATTGATTTTTTGGAAACAATACAAACTTGTTATCCCACACGAGAGTGCGGGCGCTGTACTTATGTGTTGTGCCTTAGCCAGAATTGGCGCCAATAATTTATTGTGTATTTTAGAAATTTTTTAAATAAACGGCTTAATATAAAAAAGTTCGTGAAGTAGTTGTAGGTACCATAATTATTAATACCTGAATATAATAGCTTATTTCTTGTAATTTTTATATAAAAAAATATTATGGCTTTAGTTATCAGCTTCTCGCAATCAGTTGCTTCGTATGTATGGAGTATGCAGACTACATAATCTATACACCTTAAACTTGAGCTACAATGGTATTCTCACAATTGAAGGGTTAAAGGAGTTGACTGGATTAAAATGGTTATGTCTTGCTGGAAATAACATTAAGGTGGTAATTTTCACTTTTCCTACTGTAACTGCTAAAAAGTGAACTACAGCATGGTAAAAATTTTCAAATGTATATTCTGGTCCACATTTTAGATTTTTAAGACCGTTATATAAAGGAAGTATTTTTTCTTATCCATAAAATGGACGCTTTTACTATAACAGAATTTTATAATTTTTCTAGTGTCACTTCAAATGTATTTAAAACGTGTTTTAAATTATTACCTAAAGTAATCATATAAAAACTTTGTAAATGATAACCTGTTGAAATCCAGTTGAAATCAACAACATTGGAGACACGAAGTCGTGAGACTAGCCACTAAAGGGCGTTTTGCATTTTTTTATTAGCAGAATGACATTGATATTCAATGAGCGTTTAATGGTAATTTTTCGTTAGGCATTTAATTACGTGTATTGATACAAAAACATTGAATCAAAAACACCACAAAACACTAAGGGCCACATGCACTGCCAGTGCTTTAACTGAGCTTATCTTTAACTGCTCTTAGACTATGACCTGATACACTAACAGACTTGGACTATGACCTCAAGAGATCTGAAATTAATTGCATATTCTTGAACCCTTGACAGCATCCTGTACGATCGCGAGGCATTTGCCATTTCTTGACGAGTTTAAAACGTTTTTTGAGTTTCCCAATTACATATATTTTTTTTATATGATGAAGGTTCTAAAATAAATTTTTTGTACAACTGTCAAAAAAAGTTGACATTTTTTCATCGCTATCGATACGTAAACCTTTTGTTTTTTTAACAGTGAAAAAAAGACTTTTTTTCACGGTGAAAAAAAGACTTTTTTTAACTGGAAAAATGATTTACAAAAAAAACGATAAAACATTACTTTTTAAAAAATGTATTGAATTTTTTTGTACAAATTTACTAATTAATTACCAACTACCAAAAAATCTCATTATATCAATATTTTCTTTAACATTCAACATACTCTTCAACATTGAGTAGACACTCCATAAAGTAGAAGGTTTTACAGTTTTTGATTTCTCCTCAAAATAGCATATAAGTACCTTTTCAGACACTTTTTGTATATTTTTCTTGCCGCACCATTCACGGAATTGGTTATAATTTTTCTCGTATATAAATTTTGATTTCGCCGGTAACATGTTAGCTATAGCCGAATTTGCTATATCGGCTATATCTGAAGGAATCTCGCTATCACTATCGTAATCTACATCCATTTTAAGTACTTATACTATTTATTTAAAAAATTGCAATAAATATGAACAGCTATCAACGTATGACAACAAAACAAGCAACGTGCCAACAAACCATTTCTATAGTAACGACAGGGCTGTTAACTTGATTATGTGAAATTATATGGTAAAATTTTTATTATAATATACAATTTTACCGATTAATTCAAACTTTCAGTTGTACAAAAAATGTTGTTTGGGTAATTATTGATATTACTGTAAACAGCGAATTTTTTCATGAAATTTTGCACAGACCCTAATTTTGGGTCGTAGAACACGAATCCGAAGTCAGCTTTTGGCGGTCTCGTATGGTTTTTCCAAAAAAAAATTGTTTTTGGAAAACTTTTAGGTTAACTTTTAGGTTACCTTTTTGTTATAGATTCCTTTAAGTTTCGACACTTTCACTTCAACATATCTGTAAACTTATAATTTTTATTAGTTTTCGTCACACAAAACACCACATTTAGGCAAAAATAGCTAAGAAAATTGCTGTTTTCTATAGAAAATTCCATTTTATGGCTGTAGACGTCATAATTTTGCCAGCTGTCAATTTTCCGGCGTTGCCACGTTTACAAAACATTTTTCTCGCAAATTTTAACAATTTCCGGCCATAAATAAATCCAAAAAAAGAGATGGCAATATGAGAGTAAAATAAGACAGATAGCATTTTATTTTCCCTAAAAGGGCAAAAAGATGACCCCAACCAACACCCTGGGGCACCGATCCCTCTTCGCCTGCGAGGAAAGAGACTGGTCAGGGCCCCTAACCAGGTGCTAACCCTGCTCCGACCTTAGGGTGCCCTCCGATCCACCGTTATACCACCGTTATATCGAAAATATTAGATCTGTCACCTAATTCACCGACTTAGAAAAGTTTTTGATACGAACGGTGGATCGGAGGGCACCCTAAGGTCGGAACAGGGTTAGCACCTGGTTAGGGGCCCTGACCAGTCTCTTTCCTCGCAGGCGAAGAGGGATCGGTGCCCCAGGGTGTTGGTTGGGGTCATCTTTTTGCCCTTTTGGTTAAATTTGGTTCATTTTCGCATTTTCCCGCCAACTTTTTATTATTCCTAATTTACAACTTTGTCTTGAAAAATAAGTAAACCTGGCAACGCCGGACATTTGACAGCTGGGAACGTAATGGCGTCTACAACCAAATACAATGGAATTTTATATAGGAAAAAGCAATTTTCTTAACTATTTTTGGCTAAATGTGGTGTTTTGTGTGACGAAATAAAATAAAAATTATAAGTTTACAGATATGTTTAAGTGAAAGTGTCGAAACTTAAAGGAATCTATAAAAAAAGGTAACCTAAAAGTTAAAAAAATTTTTTGCGGAAAAACCATTCGAGACCGCCAAAAACTGACTTCGGATTCGTGTTCTACGACCCAAAATTAGGGTCTGTGCAAAATTTCATGAAAAAATTCGCTGTTTACAGTAATATCAATAATTACCGTTGTTTGTATTTCGTTTGTGAAATTCGTGTTTTAATGGCACATTCGAGAGAATTTTTCGCCTCGACCTGCGGTCTCGGCAAAAAATTGACACTCTCATATGCCATTAAAAAAACACTCACTTCACGCACTTAATACAAAAATAACTATTATCTATTGCTTTGCTAGGCCAAAAGGCCTTAATTATAATTTTGTTCTAGAACCTTTCCAAGGCCAGGGAAATATTCTAAAGGTATTGAAGAACTTTTTTAAAGCTTGACACATGAAATTTTTGATTTATACCACTTGGCAAATAAAGGGATCGATTTATGGATTTATTTTTTTCCGTAGCAATAAAAAGTAATTAAAAATTAAATTTACCGTTTTCCATGGCTGGTTCATAATCCACAGATATTATTAAATCGTTAATTTGAACGTGGGCGGTATCGTTGATCATTTCGGAACTCTGTTTCAAATAAAATTGGAGTGATCTCCAATAATTTAGAAATTTCAAACGCCGTGCCGGGATACTGATTAGGGGACCTTTGCCCTACCAATATAACCTACATTTTATCTTTAAAACACGGTTTAAACACAAGTCCGGAATGTTTTCAATTACGGTTCAATACGCGACACATATGACTGACTTGACCGTTTAACCCGAAAATAAAATGATTTAGTAACCGTTTTAAACCGTATTAGCACCAAAAAATGGCTTAAATGAAAATTATATGAACGATTGCCTTCTGCATTCATTGCGCGAGAGAGGCAATCTTCTGGTTATATTTCTCACGAATCAACATGAAGATTATGACGATATTTTATCATTATATAAGGAATTGACAATACAACGAATTTTGGACAAAATTTTAGCATGGTGTAGTTCACATTGTTCTTGCGACTCTATATTAGTAACACGTTTTTTTATTTGTAGACTATTGAACATTTAAATACTAACATTAATTTGGAACATTTGGATCTGTCAGAAAACAGCATAACACACATTAGTGATATTTCATTTCTAAAATCTCTTAAGGTAAAACATTATGCATGGTGGCTTAGTGTTTGTGAAACGACTATAACTCTGTAAAAAATCACAAGTAATTTATGATGTAACTTAACAATGTCAATTTATTGTTATAGTATAAAATTATAATTCGTCGAGATCTTGGTTTTGGAGAATGAAAAATCTGCAATGACATTTCTAAGAGAGATACTCCAAATGCTTTTTTGAAATGACTCCTTTAGCTCTCCCCTAACAAAGAACGGCTATGGTGTATAACAATCTTATCACAGAAGACTTGTCATTTGATGGACCTACATAATGTGCCTAAAAATTTAAAAAAAAAACGCTCAAATAAAGGAGATATTTTGGTGTTCTTAAATGAGACACAATGTATATGCAATATGAAAAATATGAAATAAACTTTCTTAGATTATAGCAAAAATGAATTTGTTTCTTGGATTCTAACACAATTTCTTAGATTGCATTCTAGATAAAAATGCTTATGTTACAGCAATATTAAACAAATACTTAAATTCTTTTTTTACAGAGGTATTGTCATTTTCTGAATTGTATTTACTTTTAACTTGAGCGATCATTTATGTTTTATTTGCTAATCGGGTAGTACCTGGAACTGTGACATCCCATTTTTGCATTTGCAGTCTGCCCATATACATATGTACAGCCATTGAACACTCAAACTTTTAGATATGCATTGCAATTCCCTTTGGACCTAAAAATTTGAATTGCCAGTGGCTGTACATACATATACAGGGTGGATCACCAATGTCACACCAACTAGAGATTCTGAAAATCAAAACAGAGAAACTGAGCCAAACATTTCTTAGTAAAATGTTACTGGTTAATGATACAAGGTATTAAATGTAATAAAAATAAAGTAATTTAAAAAAACGTGAGTATGTACCTACTACTAAATTCAAAATTGACTGGAAAAAGTAGGACATTTTTTAAGACATCACAGCCTTGTGTCTCTGCCTCAAATATTCGGTTCAGTTTCTGGGTTTTAATCTCTAGTATCTCAGTTGCTTTATGTACCATTACATGTGGATGGACCAGCCTGTATATTCTTATTAATAAGAAGGGATCTTGGTTTGATATAGTTGGACTTGCCTAGCCCTATTTTGTAAGAATACATCGTTTCAGTTATTATCTTCAATTGAAACTTGTCCAGCAAATCTAAGCAAAGTAAAGATACTGCAAATACAAGATTTCCCTTTTATTAATAAAGCTTCTTAATAAGTGGTCCTAGAAATCTCCGTGGTATTAAGAGATTTCATCAACCCAGTTTTTGGTATTATTTTTTTAATCATAAACAGGGATGTATTTTTTAGGAATTGCTTTTACACAAAAATAAAATAAATCATTTAGGACAATGTGATCGCTTCTTGCCAGTTAGTCTAACTACATTAACACTAGCTAATAATAATATAGGAGATTTGAATGAAATTTCGTGGCTTGCTCACCTTGTCAACTTAACCAAGATTTCTATAGCTAACAACCCATGTGTTAATATGACTGGTAACAATATGTATCCTTTTGCTCATAAATTACTTATGTATGGAAGTGTGGGGCAGAGTGAAATTTTAGGATAATACTCTACCAAACTGTAAAGTATAGCAACTTTCAGTACAAGAAATAATCCAAAATAGCTCCTTAAAACCATTCTAATTGGCATATAAAGTATAAAAAAACAGCCGAGGGGTTTGAAAATTTTGATGGTTCTGCAGCTGTGCAGTCCTTATGTACCAACTGCCCCTGACTGAATCAAACACGTTTTCTATTGTATCCGACACCTTGTTTTAGTTTTAGTTTAGTTCTCCAGTGTATCACCAGCCTAAAAGATCAGTTGTGTAAAATAAAAAGCAAAAAATTAACGCGCAAAAGCAGATTTCCGATTGAAATTAAAAAAGAAGTAAAAATAAATTTTATGTTACTGGAACTTTCCTTTTAGTGTTTATATGCACGCAGTAAACCTCTTGAAACAAAAGAAATATTTTAATTCTAATATTCTATCTCGGATCTGGAGCACCCTCTAATCCATCATACCTGGATTAATATCCATCTGGACTATCGAGGCTCTGCTGTAATCATAAAGTGTAATGAGTTCCACGTTAACTGAATCAAAAAATAACGGAATGAGGCGTCTAGAAGTGTTGAAGATCGTTATTATACTAATGGGAGAATCATAGTAGTCGGTTTCTTAAGCAAATAAAACAGTAATAATTAGCCAACTGAATACTGGCAATATGACAATACACGTTAATGTGATTGTCAAAAGTGACTAAATGGTAATTAATGTTATCACTAGAATAAATGCTCTGAGGAACCGACCATAAGTATTCTATTTTCGCATAGATCAAATAGTTATAGAGAAAATAATCCTTAACCATTGCACAGTGGTTTCGATTACCGTCCATTTGTAATTAACTGGTGCTTACATGTTAATGTTATAGATGATTATGTAGTTGACGCCATAGAAAGGTAATGTATATGTAGGTGTTTTACTAGATAGTTTGATTTTTTTTTTGGTTATAAAGTGATTTAAATTAATTTCTTAAATGCGTTTCTTTTACTATAATTAAATTTCATAATTTTACTAAGTTCTTATACAGGGCGATTCACTGTGGATGATACGTTAGACGTATTTAGCGAACCAGTTAACGAATCGTTGTGAAAATTTGGTCGTTTACATAAACGAACATGCTCTACCTGTCTAAAATATTTTTGACAATGCGCTTCTACTAAAAAGTAGTAGCAACTTTGATATTTTAAATGGAACACCCTGTATATTATGTCATTTTCAAAACCCCTATTAAATTTTGCGGAGAGTTAAATAATACCGGGGGGCATTTTACGCTATGGCCAAATCTTAGTTGCAGTATACAAGATGGTTTTAAATTACTGTTATTTTGGTTACTTAAAAAAATGACTAAGTATATTTTTTTAAATGTGATACCCTGTATATTATTACTGATTTGATAAGCTACTTAAATTTGCTTTAATTGTAGTCTGTCGTACCTATACCTAACTAGTCAAGTTTCTGACTTGTAGGGTAGGCCATTATTTGTACAATTTTCTCGATAATTTCATTTCCATTCGGATTTTAGTAAGTACGCCATGACAAACTATTGTTTGATATAAAAGTCATGCCACTTTCATTACCGTTTTGATGTTTTATTAAGTTTTACTGATACAAGTGATATATATCGTTAAAAATCATGGAAGAAAACTATTCAGATGCCGTTCTTATGAATTTATTTATTTTATTTGGACAATGTAATCAAATTATCGCCAGAGCATGTAAAAAGTTTATTGAAATGTACCCAAATCTACCACCAATAAACCTCAGAAAGTGTATACTAACTCAGGACTATTTGTGTAACGCACCCATACTTAACTATTCAAATAATAAAAAATTACTGCAATAATTAAACAGAACATTTTAACAGCCGTTCAAAACGCTGGCCGTTTACATTCAAGCACTTTAATATGCGGGTGTTAGCTGCATTCGTCGTGGAAAATCATATTTCGTTTGGATCTAGATCTCTAAATGCTTGGGTAACTGGAAGTAGCAACTCTTCTTTTGAATTTACTGGTGATTTGTAAATTTTTTCCTTAAACATGCCCCACAAGTAAAAATCCAATAGATTGAGATCCGGTGATCTCGGGGGCCTGTTCCAAGATCCCAAACGTATTATCCAACGGTCGTTAAAAATCCTGTCAAGTTCTACTGTAACTTCTCTTGTACAATGTGTAGAAGCTCCATCAAGTTGATACCAACAGATTCGATAATCTTCAAGTGGCAGATTATCTACGAAGTTTTCGACAACTGTTATTACGTATTGTAATTGATTGTCCATTAACATGCAGAAAACATTAAATCTAATTTTTTATTGAAATGTAGCTTCCTTGGTGACGTGAGGGTGAGGGTTATCTCTTGGCCAAAAATGATTATTTCGTCTATTGAAAATCCATTCCTTTGAAAATTTCGATTCATCAATCCAAATTATTTTATTTAAAAAATTTGGATCTTTTTGGGTGCGCACCAACAACATTTCGCACAATTTGACTCTGTTGAGGATCTTCAGGCATCATGGCTTGAACTTTAGTAAACTTATAATCATCCATTTTTGCTGTTAACTGCGCTTTTAAAGTTGAACCAAACTCAGTAAAATTGTTCTGGATTCGTATAAATCTTCTGAGGTTCACTGGCGGTAGGTTTGGGAACATTTCATTACACATGTTCTGGCGATAATTTTATCACATTGTCCAAATAAAATAAATTCATAAGAACTGCATTTAAATTGTTTTCTTCCATGAATTTTAACGGTATTTGCCACTTGTTTCAGTAATACTTAATAAGATATCAAAACAATAACGAAAGTGGCATGACTTTTATATCAAACGATAGTTTGTTATGGCATACTTACTAAAATCCGTGGTATGCAAATTAAATTTTTGAGAAAACTTTACAAATAATGGCTTATAATTCACTAGTGACTAGTTAGGTATAGGTACAATAGACAAAAATAAAGAGCAGATTTAAGTAGCTTTTTAAATGAGTAATAATATACACGGTGTTACATTTAAAAAAATGTACTTAGGGTCACTTTTTCAAGTAACCAAGATTACTGTATTTTTAAACCACCCTGTATACTCCAACTAAGATTTGGGTCTAGGGCAAAGCTCCTCGATATTTAACTCCACAAAATTTCAGAGTGTTAATATTTTAAAGTTATCAGCATTTTTTAGGGTAACCTTTTCCGCAAAAAATATTGGAAATTAGTTATTTCAGAAACGGTAAGAGATAAGTATAAAACAATGTTATAGGAAGTTGTCAAGAAATTAATAGTGGTTTTGAAAACGAAGTAATATACAGTGTGTTCTATTTAAAACATCAAAGTTGCTACTACTTTTAGTAGAAGCGGCAACACTGCATGGTCAAAAATATTTTAGGCATGTAGAGGGCATGTTCGTTTATCTAAACGACCAAATTTTCAGAACGATTCGTTGACTGGTTCGCCAGATGCATCTATCGTACCATCCACCGTGAATCACCCTGCATATTAAATAAAATAATATTTTTTAGTATTTATTTTGCAATAATTAAAGTAATCCTAAGATGCTAGATATTTTTTTTTATCTTTTTAATAATAACCTGTTATAATTCAGTTGAATTCAAAATTTGCAGAAATGTTAGGTTTTAACACGTCTGCAAAGCAGCTCCAATGAATGGTGCTTCACCCCTTTGTTTATTATATTGCACTACAGTTGAACGTCAGTTCACAATAACTTTTTGGTAGACTTTTTTTTTAAAGCTGATAGTAATATTCTGAATTTAGCCCCGTGACTAGGGCAACCAAGGGGGCTAAATTGCCCCCTCTAGAAAGCTACATTATTGCCATATCCACAAGTAAAATGGTTGAATTATAAACGTTTTTAAACATACAAACGATGGACATCGTGCTGTTACAAAATAAAAACAATACATAGCTATGTCCTGAGTGACCCCGTCATCAGCTGTTAGTTATCTCTTTTCGTTAGTTGTAAGGAAGAAAGGATATCCGGTATCAGTTGATACTTTGGTTAACCTAACCACTGTTTCCATAAAGGCTTGCTCGACTAATGTGTCGCCACATGGCCACATGTCAAACATATTCTGTGAATTAGTTAAATTTTAAATATTGTATCTATTTCTAAATATAACGTTTACGTAAAGGACATGTAAAAACTTTTTTAATTATGATCATTATTCAAAATTTGATCAGTGTGACCGACAGGGGATTTGCTCAGGTTTCTGGCGTTTGAGTTAATTGTTATTTAATTAATTTAATTTAATTGTACTGTTATAATAATATAAGAATTTTAAATGTAATGTTCAAAAGATGCACTGCTTCATAATGTTGAAATTTTGCTGTTTTAAGTGACGAGTGCCTTCTGCCCTGCCTACTTTTGAATTAATGCATTGATTTTTTGTAACGCCGTTTTAGCCAAATATAATACTAAAAGCTGCACCAAGTTAACAAATGTAATTTTTGTAGTTTGAGAGCTGAGTGGCTTTATTCTCAGGGCAGAGGCAGACATTTCAGACTTGGGGATCAAAAAGAATTAACCCAGTATTTGGCAACGGTCTGTCCCCTTACAGGCGAAACATTAGAAACGGAAGAGGACAGGAAATTAAGATTAATATTAAGTAAAGCACAACATCATCAACAGCAGCTAAGGGAACAATCATCGAACTGTAAGAACGAAAACTGTTTAAGTATTTTTAACTATTATTTCCACGTGTGCGTGTTAATCCCACCTTAACGCATTCATGATAGTACTGTTAAAATTTTATGTCATGTTTGCCTAAAAAAGTATGATGAAAGCCTCTTTATTTAGTATTAAGATATTTAACAAGTATCTTTTAGCATCTCCACAACCCTCTCCTGTGACAAGAAAAAGGATGCAACAAAGCAAAAATTCGCCAAGACTAAATGGTAAGTTGCTTATTACAAATTTATTAACTTGTAAAGATAAAATAGTCAAAAATTAGTCAATTTGTATTTTACCAGAACTTTGTTATTAATTTGAGTTGTTTTTTATTAATCTATAATCGGGAGCTGCTGCTGCTTAGTTTATAGTTTCTAAGAGCCTCGAGTCTTTTCATATATTGGCTGTAAACTTCTTAACATAGTTCCAGGAAATTGTAAGCTAAAAATAGACACATTCAAATAAAAAATTAAATCTTGGTTAACAAGAGAGACTTATTTGCTTCAGTCCGTTTAATTGATGACAGTGTTCAATATTAAACATATATACAATCAGAAGTTTGAATCTTTACACAATTTAAAATATTAAGTTTTATCAATTTTATTGAATTTTGCAAAATTTAGTTATTTTAAAAACAAATAACGCCCAAATGGACACTAGCAAAAACTCTAAAGGATTACTGAAACAAACTATAGTACTAGAAATTTGTAAATCAATACTTCATTTTTTAGTAACAGTAATATTTGTATTTGCAGCACTTAGGTCGGCGAACAGAATTAATTCGCCCGACCGAATGGCGATAAGTTGCTACAACCCTTTTAGTGGCAGTGGAGATCACGACAATAATTCAATTATGACCCAAAGTCTGGATGCTTCGATACTTAGACAAAGTATAACTTCGCAGAGTGAATCTAAAAGTTCAACCGAGATTGCTAATCATTTTTCTACGCCCGAAAAATTATGTGGTAAGTTAAGTTCGGTACTGTAGGTGTAAATGGTTTTGATATATTGTTTTGGATTTTGGATGTATATACTCAATCCCACGTACGACTTTAATGGCGGCCGTTGACACATTGTATTAGTACATTTCTAGTAACATTCTGTTTACACTTTTATTTTTAGCTTCAATTAAACAAAGTCGAAACGACAATTAAATTAAAAAAAAAAAAATTAGCCCTAAAATCGTCAAAAACAGAATTAATAAAAAATCGATCAAAGTTTAAACTTATTTTCATTAGCTCGATTCGCGGAACCTTCGTACACTTTATGGTGAAAATACATATATGAAAGTAACGAATATGAAAGTAAGTTATCATGTAAAAAACAAATAATAATAATAATGTTTATTTAAATCAATTACAGGTTAAATATGATTATATAATGTACATTATAAATCAACTTGATAAAACCCCCGAAGGCGTGCTTGTTGGGGTCAAATCTTATATTTAACATTACATTACTTAATTATATAATAATAATAATCGACTTTATTAGAGACACAAATAGCAGTTACAATAAGATGGTGGTTAGAAAAAACAAATTTAAGGGCGAGGTTTAGCTAAGACCAGAACGGAAACAGCTATTCTTACACCTAACCCTTCTTTAACTTAAATAAGTATACAATATTGCCAGAAAAGGGCTGGCTAACATAAGCAAAACACATATAAAATAATCAAAAGGTAAGCAACCCAAAGCTAGCCATCATCTTAAAAAAAATGCACAATAATTCTTAAATCTACTGTGAAGACAACAACACATATTTTAATTTTCTCTTAAAGGTATTAATACTTAAGTTATTAGGGCAAAAAGGTAGACCATTATATAAGCTTGCAGAACAGTAGGAAAAACATTTCTGAAACATAGCCGTCCGATGTCGAGGAATATGATATAAGGAGCGCGATCTAACATTAACCGAGTGATAGTCAAGTCGCCTAGACATTTTCCTATAGAGGTAGGGTGGACTTTTAGTAATTATGATTCGATGCACAAAGGTAAGAAAAAGAAGTTTAGCACGGTTCTGCATATTAAGCCAGTTAAGTTGAGATATAAACGGGGAGACGTGTTCGAATTTGCGCAATCCAAAAATATACCTACAACAGGCATTTTGTACCTTTTGAACACGTCTCCTATCAAAAAGATTCAAGTAGTTACCATAAACAGCAGCACCATAATTGAAGTGTGATAAGACAAGAGAGTCACAAAGCAGTTTTTTAAGTTCAACACTAAAGCAATGCCTGCTTGCATACAATAGCTTTAGGGATAAGTACGCTCGTGAAAGCAATCCACTAACATGATGATTAAAGTTTAAATTATTATCAAAAATTAGGCCTAGACTCTTTGACTTGTTCTGAGTGGGCAACACACTTTCACCTATCCTAACACTGAAATCACGAAATGAGTTGTTTGCTCTTTTAGAGGCAAACAAAATCAGGTTACATTTAGTTGGGTTCAGTATCAAATTATGACGTAGAGACAAAGCTCTTATCGTTTCCAGGTCAGAGTTTAAACCATCACAGGCAGCAACGGCATCCCTCGGATCAAACCCAATGTACAGCTGTGTATCATCGGCATATGCTTGAATATTAGAAAATTTAATGCTGCTTAAAATGTCGGCGGTGTATAATGAAAACAGCAAGGGGCCCAAAACTGAGCCTTGCGGGACACCTGAGACAACGGGGGATAATGAAGAGTACTGGTTATTAAATGATACCCTTTGAAATCTTTGTACAAGATAGGATTTAATAAGAGAGACAGCACTCGGACAGAAGCCGTAGTATTCCAATTTAGAGAGCAATACATCATGACTTATGGTATCAAAGGCCTTCGAGAAGTCCAATAGCACCAGCGCTGTGACCCTCCCACCATCCATACCAGAAGTGACATCATCCGAAACCCGAGAAAGAGCCGTCACGGTGCTATGCCCCTCTCTAAAACCCGACTGAGAGGTAGGCAATATATTATATATATACAGGGTCCTGCAATAGTGCGTCAGGCTTCCATAGCTCCTACACGAATTAAGTTAGGAATTTCATTCATATGGTGACTTATACTGTATTACAGGCTGCATTTTACGAAAATATTTTCGCATATACAGGGCGGACCAAGAAAGTGTGATAACATACAGTTGTATTTTTTTTAATGGGACACCCCGTGTTTTTTTGCATATTTAGGTTTGTATTAGTGTCCTTCATAATTGCCTAAAATTTTATTTAATTTGCTTCGGTACTTTAAGAGCAATAAATTAAAAACTAAAAAAAAAAGTTTTGCAGCCCTGGAAAAAGAGATAAAAAAAATCAATCTAAAAGCATTTTTTTACCACGGCATTGTGTGAGATTTATAACAAGGGTGCTAGAAACACCATGAATTAAATAGTTTTTACCTATTTCATACAGGGTGTTCACAATAAGATTTTAAAAATGACACATTTTAAACTAATTTTTCTCAAGTTTTTTAAATGGAACACCCTGTATATTATTTTACCATTTGATGAAGAATTTCAAAACAAATATTTTTTGTAATTGCAATTTATTTCAAATTCCAAACCGTTTTCAAAATATTTATCAAAAATCATAAATGTCGCTATTCGTAATAAAGTTTTATGCACAAAATAGCTAGGCGGCCATGGAAAAACAAGCACTTTATTTTAAAAGATGTTCGAAATGTCTTCCATCTTGTTCAAGGCATTTACCAATTCTCGCTTGAAAGACCCTTTCCACATTTCTGAGCATTGCAGGTGTAATTGTGGCAAGCGCGTCAATAATTCTATGTCGCATGTTTTGTTTGGTTGTTGGAGGTTCCCTATAAACGAGGTCTTTTACATGCCCCCATAGAAAAAAATCAAGTTTTGTTAGCTCGGGCGACCTCGCAGGCCATCCAACTGGTCCTCCTCTTCCAATCCAGCGATTTTCGTACTCATTATTTAACAGGGCTCTGACTTGTTGCGAAAAATGGGCTGGGGCTCCATCCTGTTGTAACCACATATTTTGTGCCTGGATGTTTGGAGGTAAATTCTGAAGCAATCCTGGTAAGTCGTTTTCCAAAAATTCCAAATACATTTGACCGTTAAGGTGACGATTAAAAAAATGTTGGCCCACCACATGTTCTCCAACAATACCTCCCCAAACGTTTATTGACCAACGTTGTTGGCGATCTATTTGCCGAAATATTCTTGGATTTTCCACAGAATAATAATGAAAATTATGTCTGTTGACACATCCAGTGTTGTGGAAAGTTGCTTCGTCGGAAGAAAGGACGTTCATAAAGAAAAAAAGATTTTCTTGGAGGCGCAATTGTGCCCAGGCACAAAACTCTGCCCTTCGCTGAAAATCATTTTCACCCAGAGCCTGATGCAATTGAATGTGGTATGCATGAAAATGATGATTTTTCAAAATTCTTTGGACTGACCTCTCACTTATTCCAACTTCTTGTCCCACACATTCTTGATTAATATTTGGCTTTTCAATAACTGTCAATAAAACTGATAACTGATTTTCCTCATTTAGTGCCGTCTTTATTCTTTCCACCTTTTTGTAGTCTACGGTTCCCGTTTCAATGAAGCGCTCAAGAAGTCTGCTAAAACTTAACGCTTCTGGGTGTCGCCTTTCCGGAAACCGAGCTGCATAATTTCTACTAGCGAGGAAAAAGTTTTTCTCACTCTCACCCAATACAAAAACCATATCAATGAGCTCTTCCCTTGAAAAATTAATTTTTTGAACAAAATATTATTCGTTTAAGTACACCTACTCATTTCTGACAAATAATGTCAAAAAGTATTTAATTGCTAACCATGCTTGTTTTTCCATGGCCGCCTAGCTATTTTGTTCATAAAACTTTATTACGAATAGCGACATTTATGATTTTTGATAAATATTTTGAAAACGGTTTGGAATTTGAAATAAATTGCAATTACAAAAAATATTTGTTTTGAAATTCTTCATCAAATGGTAAAATAATATACAGGGTGTTCCATTTAAAAAACTTGAGAAAAATTAGTTTAAAATGTGTCATTTTTAAAATCTTATTGTGAACACCCTGTATGAAATAGGTAAAAAATATTTAATTCATGGTGTTCCTAGCACCCTTGTTATAAATCTCACACAATGCCGTGGTAAAAAAATGCTTTTAGATTGATTTTTTTATCTTTTTTTCCAGGGCTGTAAAACTTTTTTTTTAGTTTTTAATTTATTGCTCTTAAAGTACAGAAGCAAATTAAATAAAATTTTAGGCAATTATGAAGGACACTAATACAAACCTAAATATGCAAAAAAACACGGGGTGTCCCATTAAAAAAAATACAACTTTATGTTATCACACTTTCTTGGTCCGCCCTGTATATGCGAAAATATTTTCCTAAAATGCAGCCTGTAATACAGTATAAGTCACCATATGAATGAAATTCCTAACTTAATTCGTGTAGGAGCTATGGAAGCCTGACGCACTATTGCAGGACCCTGTATCTGAATTATTAAATTAAAAAAAAATATATATTCAGATACATACATACAAATTTCTTTTTGAGGACAAGAGAGATCCTTAGAGAAAAATAAATAAATAATTTTTATATTATACAAAATAATATCAAAGTAATTTCAATAATTTCTGTAAATCGTTTGTTGTTAATATCCAAGCTTTTATTTCAATTTTATATTTTTTTAATGATATAATTCTTTTAATATTTACTGGTAAATAATCGTTTAAATAAAAACATAAATATTTATAATTCTTTTGTGGTATCAACTTATGTATTTTTGGTTTAATGGAAATTTAATTTTTATGTCGCGTGTCATGGTTATGTTTTTCAAATTGTATTAGATTTTTATTTTTAAAAACGTATACTAAAATATTATAAATATATATTTGCCCAACGTCTATTTGTTTTTGTTTCTGAATATAATTCCTTTGAAGGATAAATATAGTCTTTATTAAATATAATTTTTAGAAATTTTTTTGTAATACTTCTATTTTTTTCACTAAAATTCTACTTATTCCTCCCCAACCTAAAATCCCGTAATTCAAATGAGTTTTAACTGATGCATAATACAATATTTCTAAGTGTTTTATATCCAAAAAGGTTTTAACATTTTTGAATATTGGTAGCAAACTTCTTAATTTATTAATTAAGTAATCTACATGTAAATCCCAATTTAATTTTCTGTCAAAAATTATTCCCAAGTATTTAACACTGTCAGCTTTTAAAATTTGAATAGCATCAATAAAAACAAATTTAAGTTACCAAATCCTCACTACTGGGCCTGAATGTACTAGGAATGCAGTAATCGTGATCCATAAGAAATTAATAATATCTAAGAATATTAATAAAAAGTAAACACACCACTCCACCGATAATGATTTTTTTTCTGAAATTATGCAATTTGAGGCCTATATTACAAAGCTGAATGTGCTGAATACAGTCAAAAATAACAGAACAAGACGCGTCATTTCTGAGCGCGCCGGAGGTGCTTTATATGGGCAAGATTGTTTACAATTATATTATCTTCATGATTAACATAACCTCTAAGAAATATGGTAATTTAAAAAGAAAATTTTGAAAACTGCTTTTCCACTAAGCTACTCTTTTCCTCTTTCCTCGTCGCGTACATGTAAACGTATGGCCTTTGTATTTCCATCTCTCATCAATTCAGCGATTGTCTGTGTCCGCGAGGTGTTTTAAATTATAAGTTGGCAAATATTTTTGACATGTGTCAACGGCCGCCATTAAAATCTTATGTGGGATTGAGTATAAAACAGTTACTGTTAAAATATGTCTGTGAAGCGGTTTTGGAACAGCAATTATCTTATTTTACAGTAGGCAATGATCGCTTAGATAGCTGCCGAGCTTTGCTAAATTCTATTCCATATATTATATAGCATGCAAAAAATGCACAACTAAAAATAAAAATCAACAGTCACCGCATCTTCGAAAATTAAACACGTGGCTTAATGATAGACGTACTATATACACAATGACACGTGCGAATTTTATCATTACTTAACTGGAAGATTTAAAGTTAAAACCGTACTAAACCCCATGTTTTGTACATAAATGTACAAAACATGGGGTAATCTTTGCCCAATGAAAAGGGTTATTTATATAAAACTATAACTTGAGAATTTATGCTTCATTGCATTATATTTAGTTTTTTTATCCGAGCACATTGCATTTTTAACCTATGTTTAATTCATATTTGAAGGTGGTAGAGGAATTCTTCCTCGACCGAGGTAGTACCACCCCACACATCCTCTTAAAGGGCTGGTGAAATCCCTACGGATGTTTCCAGCTCTTGATATGTGAGTCGATCCCCCAGTACACCCACGGTACATAGTACTTAGACTTCGGTCTTCGTGGGCTGTCAGAAGATAAAAAAATATATATTACAATATGTGTTCCTTAACCTAGCCTTATTGTCATCGACTTATTATGCCACCATTTTAGAACTTTACCCAATGGATATTCGGTTACACATAAAAATATTGTTCTGGTTTACCCTTTTATTAGGAAATGATATAATTGTTTAATTAAATTGATTGGAGCTAACCTCATGTAGTATATTTATTTATTACAATCAGTAACCTTAAATTAAAAGAGCTTAGTTTGTCTGTTCAAAAGCTCTGAAAAACCAATACATTAAAAAAACTGAGTGGCGCCCTTAAAACGCGTAAGTGTTCTTAACCAACGATAATCTGTTCTACCGACGAAGAGCTGCCGTACTTACGTGAGTACCGTTTTGAGGAAAACTACATTTTCCCCTAAAAGTAGGCTCACAGCCCATTAAAAACTCTGATGGTTGTACAAAAGTTTGATTTTGGTTAAAACATGGTCTGTTCTTTAGCCACCCTGGGTGTAATCCTGTCTGATTGAGATAGCAGAAGTGCAGCTGGACCAGAATCAAAAATAGTCCTTGTTTTTCGAGTTTTTTGACGGTTATTATTGCATTATCAAAGAAATGAATGTATTAAGCATTTTGTCAAAATTTTATTATCATTTTAGATGTAGAACCTATAAACAGTCCGCTACAAGCTGTAACCAAAATGGTGCCAGTGCCTGAAAATTTAATGAGTCCAGATTACAGACCATCTCCTTTAATTGAAAGGATTGGAAAGACTCAAATTTCCCAAATTAGTAGTACGCCCACAAAAAACAAACAGCCAGAGGTAGTAAAATCTCCAAAATCGAATAGAGTACCTCAAGCGTTTGTAAGAAATCAAATAAACTCTGAGCCTTCAAGAAAAGGTGGGGGAACCCCATCACCTAATCGACAAAGAAAAGCCACTAATATAAATATTAGGTAATTAAGATGGTAATGTTTCAGATGTTCTGTATTATTCAGTATTAGTTTTTGATAGCTATCATCTTTACATGTGAAGGTATTTAAATTTGGGCCTTGTTGTGCAAACTTCATTGCTGACATGCTTTATAAATATATATATATATATATATATATATATATATATATATATATATATATATATATATATATATATATAGATATATATATATATATATATATATATATATATATATATATATATATATATATATATATATATATATATATGAAAAGTGCTATTTATTTATTTTTTAATAACATAACTCCCCCAACATTGAATATCCTTTCTGTAGATGTACACACGTAATATTTTAATTTCAAGCATCTTTGTGGTATACATACTAATTTTTAACACCTTTTACATGTCAAAAAGTAATCTTTTGAAAAGTAAATGAGAGCAGTTTTTTCTTTGTTTGCGTAATTATTTTAGATTCATAAATTTTTCTAGCAAACAAGACGCAAATAAGAGAACTTCTATATTACGTACGAAATCACCGAGTAGCGAAGAGGAATCTGAAATATATGATTCCAAACTAAAAATGATAAATATTAAGGCAGAAAAAAAGAGGTTTGTAAAAATATGCATAACTTAAACAAATACCTCAAAAATCAACAAAATATTGCGTTAGAAGAACATATTTTTACAAGTATGAAAATACTGTTTTATCATAAGGTGTAATGATGTTCTTATTAGTCAAATTCCATTGTATTATTACAATAATACACTGGAACTTGAAGAAGAAAGGTCTCATATTCGAATTTGATGAAATCTTGAAGACGTGATGATAGCAGTTATATTGTCAAATAGAAAAGGAATTTCAAGCTGTAGCGTGGTTCCTGAACTCTATCTCATTACTATCTACATAATATTTACAATACATAATTGCACTAAATTTTTCATTTAACATTTAGGTTGCAAAAAGACACCGAAAATAATATGAAAGAAAAAGTTGAAATGGCAGCTGTTTGCATACAGAAAATGTGGAGGGGATATTACACCAGAAATAAAGACAAGGAAGTTCAAGAAATGTTTCGAACTTTACAAAATCAAAGAGCTAATCAATATATACAGTAAGCTTTTATTTATAAATCTAGTTTTCTATTCTATATTTTACTTGCGACCTGCCGCACACTGGTAATTTTTGTCAAATTAGCCTGAAATATGTGCTAATGTTTTCCAAGTTAAAATGGTAGGTTAGACAAATACTGTTATTTGTTAGCAATGTGAGCCTTTCAAGTGCATACGTTTTAATGAAAAAGTAAAAGAACAAAAGACTAAAATGAAAATGCAAGTCCCTAAGATCAATAGTTTAGTCGCTATTTTCGGGGTCGGCTACTTGTTTCTGTTTACGTTGCGACGATGATGTTTGCAAAACAGGCTCCTCCAAAAAAGCTAACATGTCATTAGATAAAGACAAATTGTCTTATTTTCGTTTCGTTCCGTGCGAGCCTTTTTCCAAACTGTAAACAATTAGTTTCCAGACATTTCACATTCACGCACATTTTGAGAAAATAAAAAAAAAACTTGTCTTGGAATCTTTCAGTTAATATATTTCGAATTGAAAATTCCAGAAGGATAGTTTAAAGTGCTTTTAATTTAATGACAACGTGATTTATTGTTGTTGTTGATGTCGTACGAGTAGGTTCGCGTTTTGAGGGGCTCCCACAAAGTGTTAAAAATAAGTGGTATATTTCGCAAAATATTTATAATTTTCTTACTAGTTGTATTTGATTATCCTGTGCGCATACGTGTGTTCTGTTTAAAATCAGAAAAGTGCAACAGCATTTGTTTGATTGTGAAAATTTGAAAATTGCATCCTCGCGCATCACCTGCAACCAGTGGTTGTCAAAATGACTCGAGGTGCAGGCAGGTCTGCTGAACCGGATGACACCGAGAAGTTAATTACGAGAGTGTGTACAAATTTTGTTAGTCAGTTGGAAGCAAAAATTGACTCAAAATTGAGTAAGCTGGATAGTAGATTGACTTCCTTAGTTGACTCATTAAAACAGCTTGAAGAAACAACAACTAAAAATAAAAGTTCTATTGGAAATATGCAGGTATATCTTGATAATTTAGAGCAAAGCCTTAAACAAAATTCCTTGCAGATTTGTGGTCTTTCTAAGGTTAAAGAGGACAATGTTGCTGTCAGTGTTGCAGAGTTTATAGAGAAAAAATTGAATGTTACATGTTCTCCTGATGATATAGACTTTGCGTTTCGAGCCAAGGGTAAAAACAGGAATAATGACGAAGTTCAGTCTACTCTACTAGTGCGTTTTATATCTAATATTACGAAAAGTAAAGTGTTTGCTGCTAAAAAGATGCTAAAAGATACAGGCGTCGTTATTTATGAAGACCTTACTCGCGATAGGTACAGCCTTCTAGTAGCCGAATGGCAAAACGCTACGGGTAGCGCCATCTCGGCAGATCTAGGCCAAGTAATACACACACCAGCGCCAACACTAAAGACACATGTCACAATTAGTAATGGAAGTCACCTGCAAAGACATCAAGTCACAATTGCAGGGTGACCGCTAGGTGGTGCGCATCTCAAAGACGATCCTCGTCAGTAGTAATGAAATATATAAAATTCCAAACATCGAGCAAAGTTCGATATTATGGAACGTATATCAGTGTTGATTTCTCTCTGGCGTCTCATCCCCGGACGCGTTTCGCCGTATCACGGCTCATCAGCGAGGCTAGAGACGACAGAGAGAAATCAAGCTCGAAGGTACTAATAGCTGTACCAGCATAAATAAATGGCAAAACGCTACGGGTAGCGCCATCTCGGCAGATCTAGGCCAAGTAATACACACACCAGCGCCAACACTAAAGACACATGTCACAATTAGTAATGGAAGTCACCTGCAAAGACATCAAGTCACAATTGCAGGGTGACCGCTAGGTGGTGCGCATCTCAAAGACGATCCTCGTCAGTAGTAATGAAATATATAAAATTCCAAACATCGAGCAAAGTTCGATATTATGGAACGTATATCAGTTTTGATTTCTCTCTGGCGTCTCATCCCCGGACGCGTTTCGCCGTATCACGGCTCATCAGCGAGGCTAGAGACGACAGAGAGAAATCAAGCTCGAAGGTACTAATAGCTGTACCAGCATAAATAAATGGCAAAACGCTACGGGTAGCGCCATCTCGGCAGATCTAGGCCAAGTAATACACACACCAGCGCCAACACTAAAGACACATGTCACAATTAGTAATGGAAGTCATTACTACTGACGAGGATCGTCACCACCTAGCGGTCACCCTGCAATTGTGACTTGATGTCTTTGCAGGTGACTTCCATTACTAATTGTGACATGTGTCTTTAGTGTTGGCGCTGGTGTGTGTATTACTTGGCCTAGATCTGCCGAGATGGCGCTACCCGTAGCGTTTTGCCATTTATTTATGCTGGTACAGCTATTAGTACCTTCGAGCTTGATTTCTCTCTGTCGTCTCTAGCCTCGCTGATGAGCCGTGATACGGCGAAACGCGTCCGGGGATGAGACGCCAGAGAGAAATCAAAACTGATATACGTTCCATAATATCGAACTTTGCTCGATGTTTGGAATTTTATATATTTCATTACTACTGACGAGGATCGTCTTTGAGATGCGCACCACCTAGCGGTCACCCTGCAATTGTGACTTGATGTCTTTGCAGGTGACTTCCATTACTAATTGTGACATGTGTCTTTAGTGTTGGCGCTGGTGTGTGTATTACTTGGCCTAGATCTGCCGAGATGGCGCTACCCGTAGCGTTTTGCCATTTATTTATGCTGGTACAGCTATTAGTACCTTCGAGCTTGATTTCTCTCTGTCGTCTCTAGCCTCGCTGATGAGCCGTGATACGGCGAAACGCGTCCGGGGATGAGACGCCAGAGAGAAATCAAAACTGATATACGTTCCATAATATCGAACTTTGCTCGATGTTTGGAATTTTATATATTTCATTACTACTGACGAGGATCGTCTTTGAGATGCGCACCACCTAGCGGTCACCCTGCAATTGTGACTTGATGTCTTTGCAGGTGACTTCCATTACTAATTGTGACATGTGTCTTTAGTGTTGGCGCTGGTGTGTGTATTACTTGGCCTAGATCTGCCGAGATGGCGCTACCCGTAGCGTTTTGCCATTTATTTATGCTGGTACAGCTATTAGTACCTTCGAGCTTGATTTCTCTCTGTCGTCTCTAGCCTCGCTGATGAGCCGTGATACGGCGAAACGCGTCCGGGGATGAGACGCCAGAGAGAAATCAAAACTGATATACGTTCCATAATATCGAACTTTGCTCGATGTTTGGAATTTTATATACTTCTAGTAGCCGCTAGGCATAAGCATGGTAAAAATGCTTGGTCTGCTGGCGGTAGGATTTATTGCTGGGATCCTGCCAAAAAGTGTAAAATACTGATTTCGCAGAAAAGTGATATCTAAGTTAACAATCAAAAATAAGCGTGTTTAGTGACTAAAGTTGTTATTTCAGGAAATGTGTTTAAATGCATAAATTGAAGATTGTTTGAAAACCACTGGTTTAAGAATCATATTGTTTATTTTTATAGAAATTATTTCCTGTAGAAGGTATACTTTTTGCATCTTCAAATTTACCTTGCTTTGGAATGATCTTAAAGTTAATAAGATAAAATGATAATTTTTTATTTGAGGATGCACAAAAAGATGTTTTGATGTTTATAGGTATTTTTCGCAGTTAAACCGTTAACCACCTTTTTTATTTTTTTAAATTTTATTAATTAAATTTAATTATTTTAATGTACAGACATATGTATATCACTTTTGTAATTATTGTATTATTTAGGGGGCTCTTTTTTCAATGTACTCGAACTCTTGCTCGTCTTGACGTTTTGCATACACTTCTAATTTGTCTTTTTTTTGCAGCATCTGACTTTAATATATTATTTCTTGATATATAACCGGCGCTTATTTGTAGTTTTGGAGATAGGCAAATTCTTTATACTTACTAACATGAATAAGATCAATTTAAAAATAGCACACTTTAATATACGTTCCATTTTTACAGGATTTTAAGATTTTAAAACTGTAATTGAAGATTACAATTATTTTGATCTTGTATTTCTTACAGAAACGTGGCTCTCTGGGGATGAGGATGTCTCTGCGTTTGTTATCCCGGGTTACCGAATAATTAGAAAAGATAGAATTGGTAGGAGTGGGGGCGTTGCGGCTTATATTAAAAATAATATTATGCCAGAAGTGGTCAATTTTCACTTTGATATTACTAATTTTCTTGAATATTTAGTTCTGAAAGCTAAATTAAAAATATTTACTTCGCATTTTGTGTTTTCTATCGCCCTCCTAACACTAATTTTAATAGCCTTGTTAATGACTTTGATAACATTTTTTCTGCTTTATTTCCGACTGTTGATGAAATAGTTTGTGTGGGTGATTTTAATATAAACCTTTTAAAGATGGATAATCCTTTATGGTCATTATTTGAAAATTATAACTTTTTACAAATAATAGACCAGCCTACTAGAATATCTAGAACTTCCAGTACACTGCTGGATCCTATCTTTATTACGGATGAAGCTTTGGTGAGTGATTTTGGAATTTTGTCTGTTGAAAACGTTTCTGATCATTGTCTGGTATATTGTTCTTTAAAAATCGAGAAAACCCATATTGAACCAAAATTAATAAAGTATAGAGATTTTAATAATTTAAATTTAAACTTACTTCTTTCTGATCTGCACTCCCTACCATGGAATAACATATTTTATGACAATAACATAGATAACAAAATAAGTTTGCTTGGCAATTTTCTTTCTTCTCTTTTTGATAAGCATGCTCCATTGAAAGAATCTAGAATTACTAAGCCTAGAGCACCCTGGCTTACACCTAATTTAAAGATTTTTATGAAACAAAGGGATCGGGCTCTGCAGGAATTTAAGAGAACTAAAACAATAAATAATTGGGAAAACTACAAGCGCTTGAGAAATTTTACAGTCTCGGAGGTAAGAAGAGAAAAGAGAAATTATCTAAATTCAGTATGTGAACAAAAAAACCCTAAGAAGACTTGGAAATCTTTAAAGTCTTTTAATATAGGTTCATCAAAAAGGGTTACCATTCCTAGTAATTTATCTGATCCACAGGCTATTAGTGATTACTTTGGTGTACTTTTGCAAAATATTTCAGATTATACAACTAAAATCAATTTTTATAATAATAATAATTTTAACAATAACCTAAATTTTTCTTTTAAATTATCTGAAACTCCGGAAATTCACAGAATTATTCAATCAACAAAATGCTTCTGGTGTGGACGGCCTTTCGTCCAAAATGCTGAAATATTGTAGTCCTTTCATAGATATTTATATCACTCATATAATCAACTCTTGCATCGAGTCAAATTATTTTCCGAAATCTCCATTGGGAAACCTTTACCTAAAACTAAGGATCCTACAACTTTTAATGATATTAGAATAATAAGCATCTTGCCTATACTTTCAAAAATCTTTGAAAAAGTTCTATACAGGGTGGTCCTTTTAAAGTGTTACAAGGCAATATGTAAGAAACGGCTGAGAATAAAAAAATGAAATTTGGGGTGATGCAACGGGACTTTGGGGGACACTATTTGACATGATAGGTAACTTTGTAACCCTTCCCACTTTTTAGGGGTGGGGGGTAACTTTTAAAAGTTAAATGGAACGGGGCGGTTTTTTTTTCAGATTCGCAATCTACAGAAAGAACTACGCCAAAAACATAATTTATTGTCAATGTCAATGTCAGTATCTTAAATAAATTGAACAAATTGACAAAATTATAGTTTTCCACATTTTTCCGTTTACCTCCATGCAAATGAGGCGGTCAATGGCGTCAAGGCGAAAGGCAATGGTGTACGCGCCGTTGTCATAATAATGCACGGGTCACAAAATCAACAATACAAACATAAGTCAGCGCGTGGCAGTTATTTTAGTGCTTCCTGTTATTAATTACTGTTGATTTCAGTTCAGTTCAGTCAACGTAACTGGCACTTGTATTTATAATTTTCAAAAATGAATGACTTCGACTGCCAAGTAGACATGTTGTTAATTCTCGGAGAATGTAGAAAAAACTACCGCAATGCTTCTGAACTTTGGTCTGAAAGATTCCCCCAGTTACCACGAAAATCCCACATGGCATTCAAAAGGTTAGAAACTAGGAGTCGTCAGACTGGTCAACTTTCATCCAAAAAGCGCAATCGCAGAAAGACTAAAACCAGCGATGATATGGCGGTAGGAGTTTTGGGAACAGTAGCTATCAACCCTCATATTGGTTCCAGAAACCTGGCTAAAGACGCTGGGATGTGTAAAACATCCGTTCTCAGAATATTGCATAATTTCAAGTTTCATCCTTACCATATTAGCCTACACCAAGAATTGTATGACCAAGATTTTGAGAGACGGGTGGACTTTTGTCACTGGTTTCAACGATGGATTAGAGAAAACAATTCACTGGAAAACATAATTTTTTCTGACGAAGCGATTTTTACGAACCATGGCCAAGTCAATCGACATAATATGCATTATTGGGCTGACGAAAATCCACACTGGATGCGAACAGTCGCTTATCAGCACCCTTGGTCGGTAAATACCTGGTGTGGGATATTTGGCGATGTTATTATTGGACCTCATTTTTTTGATGGAACACTTAATGGACAGCGGTACTGCGATTTCCTGAGAAATGATTTACCAAGATTAATGCCAAATATTCCAGAGCAACAACGTGGGTCAGTTTGGTTCCAGCAAGATGGTGCGCCACCACATTTCTGTCGAGATGCACGTAATATTCTCGATGCTACTTACCGCAATAGATGGATTGGACGTGGGGGGCCAGTGCACTGGCCTGCTCGATCACCAGACATGACTCCCCTTGACTTTTTCTTGTGGGGTTTGGTCAAAGAAAAAGTCATGGTGACAGCACCAACTACAGCCGAAGACATGAAGCAAAGAATTAGGCGTGCAGTTCAAGGAATCACCCCAGATATACTGTTAAGAGTTCGAAATTCATTTCAGAATAGGGTTATTAAATGTCTAGAGCAAAAACCGTCATTTTGAACACCTATTAAAATAAAATATTGTTTTTTACTCTTACAGTATTTAATTTGTTGACCTTAACATACTGACATTGACATTGATATTAAATTATGTTTTCAACGTAGTTTTTTCTGTAGATTGCTAATCTGAAGAAAAAACCGCACCGTTCCATTTAACTTTTAAAAGTTACCCCCCACCCCTAAAAATTGGGAAGGGTTACAAAGTTACCTATCATGTCAAATAGTGTCCCCCAAAGTCCCGTTGCATCACCCCAAATTTCATTTTTTTATTCTCAGCCGATTCTTAAATATTGCCTTGTAACACTTTAAAAGGACCACCCTGTATAGTCAATTACTACAGCACTGTAGTGAAAATAGTATTATACCAGACAGCCAATGTGGCTTTAGGAAGCATTTTAGCACATCGGTCGCTCTTGTAGGCATCACTGATGACATAATTACAGCAATAGATAAAAAATTAAATAGCATTCTTGTTCTTTTGGATTTTTCGAAGGCTTTTGATACCCTTAATCATGAACTCCTTCTAGCAAAACTTAAATATTACGGGGTGTTGGAATCATCTTTAAACCTTGTTAAATCGTATTTTTCTAATCGTTTTCAAAAAATTTCTTGTAACAACAATTTGTCGGAAGAAGTACAAATTTTGTCAGGTGTGCCTCAAGGATCGATCCTTGGACCGCTTTTGTTTATTATTTACACATCCGACATTTTAAAATCGCTTAAACATTGTAAAGTTCAGGCTTATGCAGACGATACACAAATTTATTTTCAATTCAATCTTCAGGAATATTTAAATGCGTCCGATCTTATTAACGATGACACACCCTTAAACTGCTCTCTTTAGAGCATAATTTAAAACTTAATCCGTCTAAATCGTTTCTAATGCTTTTTGGTAATAAAAATAACGTAGCCTATCTGAGTGAAAATATCAACATAACACTTGATGGTGTTGGACTGCCCGTTGTAAATTCTGCAAAAAATTTAGGTATAATTTTGGACACACAGTTGAGGTTTAAAGACTATGTTAAGAAATTGATCCAAAAGTCGTATTTAACTCTGAAAGTATTGTACAATAACCGCCATATCCTAAGTCTTAATTTGCGTAAGATGCTTTGTGAATCTTTGGTTTTATCCAATTTTAATTATTGCGATTTTATTTATGGCCCATGTTTGGATACTTTGGATAAGAATCGGATACAGAAAGTACAAAACACGTGTGCGCGTCTCATTTTCGGACTTAGAAAATTTGATCATATTTCACACACTTTTAAAGAACTTAACTGGTTAACAATGAACAATCGTAGAAATTTGCATTTGGGTAATTTTCTAATCAAAATTTTTAATAACACTGCTTTGCCTGTATCAATTAAAAATAGGTTTGAGTTTCGAATAAACATTCATTCACATAATATAAGATTTGGTAATAAAATCACAATGCCTCATCATCAGAGTGCCATGTTTCAAAGATCATTTACGTTCAATGCTATTAAATTATATAACTCTTTGCCTAGTGAACTTACATTCCTTGGTGAACTTTCATTTAAAGGACGCTACAGACGCTATCTCCTTGAGCTACAACATCGTGATTTTTAATATTAATAGGTTATCTGTACTTCTCACATCTAATTTTTTTTGTTATTGTCTCAATCTCTGAATACAGTAGGTGCTTTATTTGTTCTATTATTGGTTAGGTGCACTGTGTAGTATTGGTAAGGGACGGAGCGGGGTTCAGTGGAGTAGCCACTGGTTAGACTGCGCCTTGCTCATGTCTCTAATATATTTGTAAATGATAATATGTAAAAAATTTGATTTCTTTAAATAAAAGGCATTTATTATTATTATTATTTAAATCAAAAAATGTAAATTATATTTTCTGGATTTTTTCAAAAAAATGGACAAGTGTTTTTTCTGCATAGCCTGGGTCAAAATTAGAAATATTGTTTTTATGTAACTGTGAATATAATGAAGAATGTTTACACATTATTATGTTTAGTCTCTAATTATTGGTAGTAGTTGGCCAAAGAAGTATTGTAGCATAAAACTCTTGAAATTCTTGTTCCGTTCCACATATGCAGCGCATTTTTTATATGTTCCATTTTGCTTGATTTTATTGAAACTTTCCCTACTGGATACAGCAGATGGAAATACCGTCATATAATTTTTCCTGGTCGCTGCAGTTTGAATGTATGTTTCAAAGCCTCATCGATAAACTCCGAAACTACAACACACCCCTTATTTTTGCTCTTGTAAATAAACTGCGAGTAATAATAATAATAATAAAGTTTATTTAAATTAATTACAATTTAAATATGATTATATAGATATATATATATATATATATATATATATATATATATATATATATATATATATATATATATATATATATATATATATATATATATATATATATATATATATGTATATATATATATATATATATATATATATATATATATATATATATATATATATATATATATATATTATAAATAAACTTGATAAAACCCCCGAAGACGTGCTTGTTGGTGGCAAATCTTATATTTAACATTACATTATTTAATTATATAAATTATTCAATTGGAAAAAAATATATTATTATATTCAAATACATATATACAATTTCTTTTTTAGGACAAGAGAGATCCTTAGAAAAAAATAAATAAATAATTGTTATATTATACAAAATAATATTAAAGTAATTTCAAAAATTTCTTTAAATCGTTTTTTTTTTTTAGATAGTGATGTTAAAATTTATTTTCGAATTTCTTGGTACGTTTTTCGAAATCGTTTTCTCAGATATATAGTTTTTTTTTTTTTAAACTTTGGCCACTAATCTTTAAAATTAACTACATCGCTCGTTTTAACTTCTTTCACTGAAAACTTTCTTTTTTATGGTGTTGCTAGTTATAAGTTCTGTTAGTTGATGAACTGTAAAAATTCTGACAAACAAGACGACATACATCGAATAATGACAACCTGATAATAATGTTTTTCTGCCAAAGTAATCAGCTGACGAATGCCAAAGCACACATAATCAGACATAAATAATATTCGCTCAGCAACAACCGCACATGTCCAGGACTTATGTCGTTTCTGCATAGTTTCTCTGAAATATGTTGGTTTTTAGTATAAAGTAGATATTGGGATATTGAGACAACTGAGGTTCTTGCATAGTACGATGTATTTACCCATGCAGAAGAAATTTTTGAATTAAACTCATTTTGATCAAAAATGGACATGTGTTGTTTCTGCATATACCGATTCAATTATTTTACATGCAAAAAAAGATTGAATCTTAAGTGTCAGGGGTTGGAAGGGAAATTCACAGAAAAAAATAACAACTTTACAATCACACTTAGCCAAAGCAGTGAGATCGATGTATCATAAGTGTGCAACAGTACTAACATTGTACTTTTCTTCTGGCATTGTACAACTCTTTACTTGCAATAATGTTGAAAAAACGAAATACTCTTAATGAGGCACGTCTATCACTCACGAAATCGCAGAAAGAAGTGATAGGAAATCTGTATGTATTGGCATGATTCCCAAGTGATGACAAGTTAATAACACGTCTTCATTTAAAATATATACTAATTGGAGTATTATCTCTTTAACCGCCCATATTTGGATTGGTTATTGGATGCTTGGTTTTGGCACAAACTCGAGAATAATTTGAACAAAGTGACCAGTGTGTGCCGTACGGAAACAATTCCTGACTTGCCTCACATTCACATGGAATTATGGTTGTAAAAAATATACTTTTGTAACAAAAAGTATTTGTCTACTATTAATTTGACAAATAAATGTACCTTATAGGGTTTTTTTTCTCGCCAATGGAAAATATTATTTGTTATTTACATTTTAGAAAACTAGCGTCAGATATGGAAACAACGAAAGCAGCCCTAGAGAGTGAACGCAAAATCCAAATGTTACAGACTGAAGCGATCAGCGCACTCTGGAAGAAAATATCTTCATTACAGGGTGTAAATAATGAGGGTAGTCCATCTTCTACTAATATAAATATGACAAACTTAACTCAAACGAATGCTAATGTGGTAAGGGAACTTGCCCAGACTTGTTCGATATTACAAAGTCAGGTAAGCTTAATGAACATTTTAGTAAAGTTGACTATTAGCAGATAAACAGTTTTAGTTAAAATTGGGAAGCCTTAGTAAAAATCTAAAAGAATTTGTTAGTCATTATAGTGGTCTCTTGTGACAGTTATTACGATGTGATGTGAGATAACTGATTCTTGTATGGTGAATTTTATTTATTTGTTAAAATTGCCTACCACATTTCATTAGTTATTTAATACTACAGAAGCTGCAAAATAATCATAATAACAACTAAAATAAAATGCATTTAGATTTAGGCCCCTTTAGCACTTGAACTGGTTATTGTATGACTTGTTTTTTTTTTGTATACAATCGTTTCAATTCATTTTAGATTCAGCAGTTGCAAAGCTCCATGCATGACATTGTAAAGGTAATGGCTGTTTTCAGCCAAAGTACCGGTCTTAACCAGCATCTAAAAGAAAATGGTATTGCAACTCAAACTGAAATTGTAGCCGTTCATACTCCCCAGGTAAATTCAAATTTTAATAAATACACTACTCAAAACAATTATCGTATATTTTGAAAACCCTGCACAAAATACTTTATTCATAAAATAGGTAAACTGAAGATTTTTAGTACTAAAATCATAAATCTTTTTTATGCAAATTTCAGCAGATATATGTCTTTATGTGGTTCGTTATCATTTCTTATGATGTTTTTCTGTATAACTGCAAAATGCGACAGCTTTTACTTATCAATGGCACGACTATTCGATTAGTTGACCCTAAGGTTTTGCAAGAAATTATTAATTTGTTAAAATTAGAGACACAACAGCAGCACAGGATCGATTTTGTGGATGCAAACTTTAAGAAACCGTAGAACCACAGCTAGAATCAAAATACGCTTAGAAGAACTTTCCAGGTTAGGATCAGTGATCAGACAGAAACAGATTGAATTAATACCAAGACGAGCAACAACGGGACCACGACTCACCAGGCAACATCGCGTAAACAGATTAGCCTTCGCCAAAGAACACCTGAACGGGAGAGCAGCTGCTTGATGCACGGTCTTGTTCACCGACGAGTCCAGATTTGCTTTCTCAATAAATGATCGTCGCGTAAGGGTATATAGAAGACCTGGAACCCGATTTGTACACATTGGGCCACATTCACCAGTTGGATGCATACGGTAGAGGAGGCATTATGGTTTGGGGAGGAAAAAACTTTCGTGGACGCACCGACCTCCATATTGTACAACACGGTACTTTGAATGGCGAAAGTTACAATACGGATCTCCTTCAGGAATATGTGATTCGTTTTGCCCCATTTGTAGGCGATAATTTCATATTATAACATGAGAATGCCCCTCCACACAGCACGCATTGTGACGAGGATTGGTGACATCGATATTGATGTCATGGATTGGCCAACAAAGTCGCCCGAACTCACTATAACTGAACACATGTAGGATGCACTTGGAAGAGCCGTTAGAGGTAGATTAAAGTCACCGGAAACTTTGAGATAATTGTCTGAAGGTCTTATAGAGGAATGGACTAGAATTTTCGAACAATATGTCCAAAATTTAACTTTAAGCATGGGAAGACCTTGCAGGGCAGTTATAAGGGCTAGATGGGGTAATACTCAATGTTAATTTATGTTTTCTAGTGTAAAAGTTGTTGTGGCCGAACAGTAATATCAATTTTGTTGTATTATTGCAAATCAAATACTAAAAAATTAAAAGTTGCCCTATTTCGTCACATTTTGTATAAATTTGGCAAAACTTCGTAATATTTCTTGAAATATATCCATATTCTATAAAAAAATATTTAAATCAAAATTATTTTTATTTTCTGATTAAATATGCCCATTTGAGAAAATATACTATAATTGTTTTGAATAGTATTGAATGTATGTATTGAATACATATGTATAATGTTAATGGGATTGTTTTTCCTTACTAGTAGTAGTAGTAGTATTATATTATCAAAGGTCCAAGTTACCAATTTTTGACCATATTTTTGAAACGTGAGAACCTAGCCCAAAATAAGCTCGGAAAATAAAATAATCCTTTTGGTAAATAGAAAAAAAAATAAGTAGAAATTTTATTAACAAGGGTTTATTGATCTATACATCTAGTATGTTCCAAGCTCCCTTGGTTCTGGTACCTTCAGTGAATTTAAACCATAGTCCTCAGTGACACCTGTTACCAATCCTGTTACTTGCGGTCACAGATCATCGTTGTTTGACCCACTAGTTGGAGAGAGTTGCAATCAGACCCACGACGATCCAGATCTCAGAATAATAGATTTACACCATACCTATCGGGATAACCTTACACCATGGGACAGTTTATACAATAAAATAATTGTGAAAACTGTGGTATACTGCTATTCTTCCTCTGCCTTGTCCATTCCTGATGTTGGCGATCATCATGGCTATTTGAACTTTATTGGCCGCACATCTAAAAAGCTCAGTGGACGTCACACCATACTATTTCCGAGTGTTTGCCAGCCAGGAAATTTTTCTCATTACGTGGCCCAAGTACTTCCAACTTTCTTTTTTTATTTAACAACATAAGTTGTTGTTGGCAGTTAATTCTATTAAGCACTTCAACATTTGTCGTACCAGGTCGTCCAAGGTATCTTAAGAATTTTACTGTAAACCCACATCTCAAAGGCCTCAATTCGGTTCTCCATGGCTACTGACATTGTCCAGCTCTCCACACCGTACAGAAGCACAGAATAGACATAACTATGGACTATGCGCTTCTTGAGGTCTAAACTGAGGTCTCTGCTTGTGAGCAGTGGTCCCATCTTAATAAAGGTTCTTCGTGCTTTTTCTATCCTGCAATTAATTTCAACAGAATGATCCCTGGTTTCTGATAGTGTGCTTCCCAAATAGGTAAATTTTTCAACTCTTTCGATGATTTCACCATTAATAAAGAGGTCTCCAGGTGGTGTGAGAGTTTTGCTGATTACCATATACTATGTCTTTCTGGGATTGAGTTCTAAACCATACTCTGGACTGGCATTATTAACAGAATTTACAAGTCCTTGTAAATGTTCCAGAGTGTCCGCTATCAATACTGTATCATGGGAATAGCGAATGTTGTTAATACATATATTCTCTATTTACCCTTATTCCATTCCGAATTTTACTCAACGCCTTTTTGAAAATGCTTTCAGAGTAAAGGTTGAACAGAAGTGGCGACATCACACAGCCCTGTCTTACTCCCCGATGAATTTTTAGCCTCGGAAGATTCTTCTTCCACATGTACATTTGCTCTGTGTGCCCAGTAAAGGTTGCTGATAATCTGCATATCCTTGGTATCAATTCCCACTTCGGCTAAGGCTTCGATTAGTCAACTTGTTATCTCAGACAATAATGATTTAACAATAATTTATTTGCTATACAGTAAAAACATTTTTCTCCTACATATTTAGGGTGAAGCAGCGAAGGTATTTCCATTCCAAAAGCATCAGAGTTTTCAACAGTCCCGTCCATCTTCTTTACCTTTGCCTGTAAATCAACGAAAAAAAGATAATCCCCAAACAGGCCCGGCAAACAACGAACTGAGACAATTTGCAGGAAGTCTGGTGGATGGAGTTATAAGGACAGTATCAGAAAAAGCCGAATTTCAGGTAAATACAAATAGGTCTTTATTTTTTAAATATCTGCGGGTCCAGTAGTTCTAACATTTGTACCTAAAATAAAATAACTTTACATTCTTATACCTCAATAGTGATTCTCAGTTTTCTAAAATATTTAAGGAGGTGAATCTAGAGTTTATTTTAGATATTTGCAATACCTTTCGCAATAATTAAGAAGAAACTATCGGTGAAATCAAATTTTAATAAAACAACCCTTTGTGGCCTGAATATTTTCGAATTTTTTTAAATTGCCTTTTTTGAAATTATTTTGCTATTGTATTATTAAAGGGGTAAAATAAAAGTTAAAAATTCAACAAAAATCAGTTTTTATTATAGAAAAAAGAAAATCGTGTGGCTCCACTAAGGAACCACTAGGAACATAAGTACATACATCACTTTTTATGAAATACATAGAAGCAATTGGATTTCTCACTTAAGCAAAGCCCAACATTGCAGATACTGCAGTGCCATCTAATACGATTTGGTTGTGATCGGATACTGCAACGTGCGCATCGAACTTTCGGCCCATGAACGGGTAAATGTGCAACTTTATCGTATTTTATTAGTTTATGGGTGAATCTAAACTTTTTCGACCTCTCTTGCAGTATCTGGATCTACTCCAATAAGACCACAAGCCACAGCCACGCGAAATTCTTTCACACTAATAGTTTACTATCATAGTCCAATACCTCGTTGAATGTTGGTAATGGTGAATCAAGTCCATTTTCCGATATTTCTTCCTGACGGGTTCATAACAAACTCACAAAATAGATAATAACCAGAAGGCTATCTCCGGTTCCGTGATCGCCGCCTGCTCGTGGCCTTCGAGCGCATCTAGCCCGAAACTGCCAGTGCAGTAGCGACTTTCACGTCAAGAGGTATCAAAAGCACGCTGTATGATGGGGCGAATAAATTCTATAGATTTCCGCAAGAGGTTGAAAGGTGATATAATACATATGTAGGTAAAGTACAGAATGTTCCAAATTAATTGTTACTACGGGATATTCCAGTAACTGTTAGACATAGGTAGTTGCCGTTTTCGTGATATTCGTTTCTGAGACACAGAATTATTAATTTTAAATAACAAAGTTAATAGGGGTGTAACAATATAACCTTGTACAATCGACTATCGAAATAATCACATGCTTTCTTAAAATACTTTGTATAATATATTTACATAAAGCTATAAAATTAGAAATCTAAGAACAAATTCTAATTATAATAAAATGACCATTTCTGAAAATATAAATTTCAATTTTAAACTGTAAAAACGGTAAAGATAGCTAGTAAAGGCAATTGTTAATTGGAATATTAGATTTATATGCCTCTTCATCTTCATTAAACATCTCCGAAAATTCCTAATTGTAAAACGATAAGGCAGGTAATAAAGGTTTGGGGTAATTGCCATATGTAATAGGTGACGGCGGAGGTTAACTGGGTGCAAAAATGTATCCTTTACCTGTTTTCACAAAATGGTCTTTTAATCGTCAAGGTATATTGGGCGGGAGCTTCCCTTCAGGTAGTTAAATGCAATATAATATGTAATTGATAATATTCGGAGAAATTATAGATAATGCATTGGCATTTTGATTAGGTTTCAGTAATAAAAAGTGGACGTGGAAAAAATTTGCTTGTCTTCGAAAATTTTATATTTTCAAAAGACAAGAGTTTCAAAATGTGGAGAAATTTCCGTGTGGTGTAACCAGAAAGGGTTAAATTGTCAAGCCAAAGTTTATGCTGTTGGTCCTGATAACGTAATCTTAATGAACGATGGCGCTCACAATCATGAGGCACATGAACAAAAATTAAATAGGAAAACTGTTTCTAATGCGTGTAGAAGGAAAGCTGAAGAAGATATATCCGAAAGGCCTTCTAAAATTAGTTGTAGTAAAGCATTAGCATCTCACTTGTAACGACCGATGTCAGTTACATTAGAAAAAATGTTTGTAACATATATTATTTCCTAGGTACGCCTATGGCAATATCATAAAATTTTGCTTCAACGCTGACTCAAGGTCCCTCGGCATTAGATGCTTAGATCAAACGTACCGCCTGAGAGATAGCATTCTGGTTAGTATATTTATTCGTGTGACAAACTCATCTCCATCAAGTTCATCTTCTTATAGTGCCCCAGAGGTAATGGAATACGTATTAGACGGTATCTGATTCAACAAAACAAGTGAATCATAAGTCATATTTCCTAAATCCAGACATTTCGTGCCTAAAATTAAATACACTTATGTAATTACTACGTGTGGCCTAGTGGTGGCAAATGGACTACACCATATTTACTAAAAAATACAACTTTTAACATTGAAAAATTATCAGTATTTTGACATAAAACTATACTAAAATGTATATCTAAAAAAATTAAGCGATAAACTTACCTGGCATGGTGTTTTTTCTATAAAACCAGCGTTCTGTCAACACGTGCAAAAAGCGCCATCCAAGACTTACAAATAACCACAAAAAGCCCAAGCAAACTGAAGATAGCGCGCCACATTTGAAATGAAGGGAGGGGATGCCGCATACATAATTATATGGTTCCAGCCAGCGCTTAGTATTAGATTTGATATTTGGTCCCAATAAGGCACCACTGGCCCAAAAAGGGTTAATAAGAAATTTCCCAAAAATTCCGATTTTGCCTAAATAAACTAAATTCACGCTTTTACAAAAACTTATTTAAACAGCAAATAAATCGTCCAAGTATAAAGAATATTCAGTTTGAAGTGACACATGATCGTTATCGAAATTTTAGTTTTCATACCATCAAACCCCTTGTGTAAATCTGAGGTGTCCATTTTACTTCTAGGAACAGGGAACTGCCGAAGAACCAAATTCCGAGCATGAAAGATGCGACGAAGAAGGCTACGAATCTAAAATTAATGATGAAAAGTCGTAGCAATTTATTTACTAAAGCTGCGAGACTCCCACAGCGTTTAGGAAATAATTTTAAAAATATTTTTTCGTATTTTCATATTTATAAAGGCGAAAAATCAAGCTAAAGGTCGGGCTAAAGGTTCCTCTGAAAAGAGATAGACCGCTTTTTATTACGTGACAAAATTTAAAGAAATACAGTTTTTTATGTATACCTTACTTTTATAGATTTTAAAAGTTAATACATAAAAATAATGTGAGGTAAAATAATCCCAAAAAACTTACTAATTGTGAAGTTACTATAATATGTCCTAGATACAGTGGGTTTGGTACCTACATTTTGGCCATATAATAATAATATTGCCATAATTAGTAAGTTTCAGGAGATTATATTGCTTTCTATTATTTTTAATATATAAATATTTAGAATCAACAAGAGTTTATCTGAAGAAACCTGTATCTTTTTTAATTTTGTTGCAATAGTGTTTCTTGTCGCATGACCATGACCTTAACAGCTGTGTCTAACGTGGGTTTTGCTCAAACCCCCTTTGGTTATTCAACTCATTTTTAATTTCATTTACAAAAGGTTTCATGCCCCACAGTATTATTAGGCTGCAAAGCAACCAATAGTCTAAGCGGCGATTGCCGTCTACGTCATCGAGAACAAGAAAATTACCTATTTCTTATGAAAAATCGACAGGCAAATAAGAAACCGTGGGTTTGACGAATCCGCCCTATATCCGTTTTTGCAAAATATAATCATTGCTGCAATAATTTTTTTAAATGACACGATGTTATAAGATACAAACGTTTTTTTATTAAATAAGGCTATATTAATAGCAGGCGCGGCCCGTGAATTTTTTTACAGGTGGGTCAAACTTTGTGGGCAACTAGTGATATCAACGCAACAAGCAAAATACACTTTTTTAATTAAGAAAGGTTTTTTAATAATGTGCCAAGAAATTATTTACCTACAAATAAACCCTGCAAAAATCATAAAATAGGTACTGCAGAATATTGAACATTACTACTCTAGATGTTTATGACTTTTTTCTATGTGTTTTAATACTCTAGATTAGTAGATTTTAGCGGCTTCCGTTTTGATAAGTTTAGCATCTCCTCAATAGATGTCGCGCCTTGTACTAAAAGCCCAGAATATAAACAGAACAAAATTCCGAGTTAAATGTACGATTATTAGTAAAATAAAATTAGGATCGCTGCCGAAACTCCGTTTTCTTTAATAAATACAATGCTGGCGACTAGACATAGTAATACGATATTTGTCTACGCACGTGCAGGCTGTAAGCTGTAGTAAATATGAGATTGCCAACAATTTTAAAAATATTTTATTGAGGAACAACTTCTTGCCAATTCACCTTTTAGAGCCGATCTAATTTTTTAAATAACAAAAAATTAAAAAAAAAGTTCTTGCCCCAACACAGATTCGAACCCTCGACCATCTGATCAACTCGCTGAGATTGTACCTCTGGACTACGCTGGTTATGTAAGAAAATCGGTCCGATACCGTTAAATTTGATGCCTAGCGCTGGCCTGACAGAAATCGTATTTATAATTTTTTATGTTTAACCGCTAATTAATATTATTAATACAATGCAAATACAATGCGCATCTTTGGTACCTAATTAGTTTTTCTTTTTCCGAACCAAATGTTTTGAAATAGTATATTTTAGGGGGCAGCTTTGAGCGTATTTCCGTAGTGGGAGTGGCCAGATATTATTGGTGGGCCGTCGACCAATTGTGTCTCTGTTTAACTTCCTCAAGCGCGTATGTCTGTTTCTCTTACTTTTAATGAATTTATATCATCCATATATATATATATATATAAGATCAATTTAAAATATGACCCAGCCCGGAGCAAGCTTGGATATCCTTTGACGATGGCTTGGCTTGATTCTTTCTTGGGGGGTTTTCTCATGGAACTTTGAAACAAAAGATTCTTTTTTGGTTTTAAAAAATTAAAAAATAAATTATTAGGTAGATCACTGCAAATTTTAGGTGGGTCATTGACCAAATGACCTTATGGATGGAGTGATTAATAGTACAAAAAAAAAACTCCTATTTCGTCTCAACCCCTTGGCAAACAACACAAAAATTTTCATTTCATCGAGTACGAATAGAAACAGCAACAAAAAAAGTAATGTGGCAAATATGAAGATCAGCTTATCTGTAAGAGATGACGGGTGTGGGAGTGAAATAGTCAGAAAGATGAAATCTAAATAAAAGAGATAAATGAAACAATGTTGACAGCTATGGTCTGATTTCATAATTTTAATAGTTATCGCAAAAATGATCTTTTATTGCAAAATTGGACAGAAAGATTGCAAAATTTGACAGGAAGAAAACGATTTCTTATTTATCTAATGTTGATTTTTCCTAAGAAATAGTTTCTTTTCTTGTGCTCAATGACTCGGACTAACTGGCGGCGGTCGCGGTTTGGCCTACAAGAATCACACAAAAACTAGGAGTCTGAAAATATTTTGTATATCAAAACTGAAACGATTGTTGACAATACTTTAGTTTCTCCTACTCTATGAGATTTATTTGAAATGAAACCAAAGTATAAAATGAATGATATTTTATAATTTTAGGTAGCGATATTATTTAGTTTTATGTTTTTGTGTATTTTGTTACAATTCGTTGTTTATGTTTTAAAAACTTCATCCTGAAATATGTAATAGTAACTAAGTTAGGATAAGTAATTTATTCGAAATTATTAAAGCAGGATGGCCACTTGCCTAAAGTATTTATACACCATTAGGAAATCAGAAAATGTTTTTTATTTTATAAAAACCGCAGTAAGAGTTGTATTTTTATGCGAAATAGTTATTATTTATTTTGTCATTGTCATTTTAAATCAATTTAAATTTACAAAGCTGTGCCCACACTGCTAAAGGAATAGCTCTGTTTGTGCGTAGAAAAAACGAATTTCAATGATTAATTTGTAAGATTATCTTATTAAACTACTCACAAAAAGATCATCTAACTACGTATACCAGATAAATCTATGCAACAAATTCATGGGTTTATCTGGTATACGAGCTTGTGCATGATTAACTTTCATCAGAAACCTAAGCAAATCTGGTAAATCAGGAAATTATGCCCCTGTTATCTTTTTAAATTGGGGATCAATAACGCGTCGGCGGTACACTGTAATGGAGTTTTTGGTAATAAGAAAAATCGTAATTTAGTTTTCATTTATAAAAACTAGTTTTTGTAAAACTAGCTTATTTATTCCTTGGTTTAAAATACATCACAGTAATCTTTGCCAGAAACGCAAATTTAATAAAAAATGGTTCACCTCATATTTTGCCTTAAGAAAACCGTAGCAGCTATCGAATTTTTATTCCTTTTTTTTTACTTGTCTGCTCCATGTTTTATTTAAGAATTTTAATAAAAAGAAAGCTATTTAGTTCTAGTTTATATAATTAATAATTTTCGGAAAATCTGTATTTTTCATAAACGCCTTTTAAGCCTCATATTGTGATTTATCCTGTGTAATATTGTAATTGACGCCATTATCAACATGTGTTTTTATAATGTCTCTATGAATCTGACTGAGCTACATAATATCCATTAATAAATTTAATTATTTAACTCTAATTATCGTATGAATTGATTAGAGAGACTGCGACAGTATTTATTTAAAAACTTTTTATAATGGCGCTTTATGCGACTCACTGTTCGTTGTTCGAGTGAAAAAAATGTTTTCTTGCACTTTAAAGTTTGAAAGAGTCATGCAGGGTTACTTGCCTAAATACAAATACTTGTCATTAACATAATCAAAGTTAAATAACTTTAGATATTTTGTATAAACAAACAAAAAACCGAGTGCTACAAGAACTGACAAACCTGAGCAGATTAACGTTTTATGGCATTTTAGAGATAAAGTCTTAGGGACATTTTAATTTTCCTAATTTTTAAGATTTGTGATTTAAATTCAATTTATGTTACCTAGATGGCGTTCTGTCAGAAAAACTTTTGATTTTGAATCGACTTAGCATACAGTGAAAAATCTGTCACATCTAGATTTTAGGAAAACACGCCTCCATTTTATTTAACTTTGCACGAATATGTGTATACAGGGTGTCTAAAATAGGTGATACCACTTTGCTATCTCCGAAATCGTAAAAGATACGAGGTCGGTTAAATTAGAGAAAATGTGCCATTTCTAGTCCCTATTCATATTCCGTTTACGGAGTTGACAAATTCTCTATAGTTTCTTATCTACAGGGGACTTTTTAAAAATAGTCAAAAACTTAATTCTTAAATATCTCGAAAACTATTATAGTTAGAAAAAAGTTGTTTTTACAAAAATCACACGATTTTTTACCTTCCCTAAAGTAACGTTATTGTTTTGTTTATACCATTTGTTTTTACTGAGTTACTGATACTAACTTGTTTTTTCAAATACGGACTTGGATTTTTTGCTGCATTTTTGACAGAATACTTCATACCCTTTACAACTGTGTATCACTTGATTATGTTTTTCGACGTTTTGGTGAAGAATAGTATCATCATCAGGATATTCTACCAGTACGGACCTGGCATTTTTCAAGTTAATGCGCCATTTCACGACCTATTATGGAGACAGTTAGATCAGAATCAGTAACTATGGATTAAATTGTTTTAACTGGTAAATTTTAATTATAATCATGATTACTAACCAGGACCCTCAAGTTTGTAAAATTGGTCCAACGCCTGAAAAAAGCATAAACTTAGTTTTCATTATAACAAATCCTAATAATTAATTCTTAGAGGCGTGATTGGCTTCGTGTGGTTAGTCCATCAACCTGTTCGTCCGCCCATCCATATGTTATAATTCACCGCAACGTCAAAAAATAAAGCAGAAAACGGATTTTAGATTCGAATTCCTTATAATCTGAACCCAGTAAATATGACAATGGTTTTATGCTAGTAAAGGTCTTTAATTTGAGATAATATGGTTTGTTTTCAAAGCCAGTAAATAGTAATTCAACTGTACCAGCAGAATGAGTTGCAGCAGAAATAAAAGCATTAGGGAAAATAGGATTATTTATTATTATCTTTTGAACTGAAAGGTGATTTTTGGATACGAAAATATTAAAAACGTAAATAATGAAGACGTATCATCAAGGAAGCCTTTTACAATATGTAGTAAACTTAACCACTAGTTAGGTGCTGTTAATAAAGGCCGCTAATTATATCTAATCCGAGTTTGCTAAACTTTTGCTTTCAATAACTCATTGGCTTAAGTGCTATTTGACAAACTTTAATGACCAAAGGGTTCTGGTTAGTATAATCATGAACATAGTTTAAACTTAATTAGTTGAATAATTTAAACCACAGCGATAGGTTGTGAAATTGTGCCTTAACATGGAAAATTCCAGGTCCGTATCGATAGAAAATCCTGATGATGTTGTTATTGCTGATCAAAACGTCGAAAACCATAATCAAGTGATACATGGTTGTAAGGAGTATGAAGTATTCTTTCAAAAAATGCAGTAAAAATTCCAGGTCCGTATTTGAAAAAAACAAGTTAGTATCAGTAACTCGGTAAAAACAAATGGTATAAACAAAACAATAACGTTACTTTAGAGAAGGTAAACAATCGTGTGATTTTTGTAAAAACAACTTTTTTGTAACTATAATAGTTTTCGAGATATTCAAGAATTAAATTTTTGACTATTTTTAAAAAATCCCCTGTAGATAAGAAACTGTAGAGAATTTGGCAACTCCGTAAACGGAATATGAATAGGGACTAGAAATGGCACATTTTCTCTAATTTAACCGACCTCGTATCTTTTACCATTTCGGAGATAACAATAGTGGTATCACCTATTTTAGACACCCTATATAAAGACAATATGGGTTTTTATGATGCCATTGTCAGTTGGCTTGATATTCTAGTTATCGATTTTATTAAGTTTGTATTGTTATGTGCTTAGCATTATTTTGGTATAATTTTGTTATTATTTATTTATTTCAACTTTTTGCTGTAAGCATGTAGAACTAAAGACAAAATATATCTTTAAATGTAAAACTAAATTATTTTTAAGCTCTCTTATAATAGATAACTCAGTTTGTTTTTATATTGTTATGTTCTTTTAGAACTTGTTGACCAGCACAACAAAACGTGGAATGCAATGTTTGAAAGCTTTAAGTATTTAATAAATTTGTGTCAGGTGTAAGTAATTTCAGCCAGCTTTTAATTAACGTCCTGTATAAACCCTTTTTACCTTATAAATAAAAATATAATAATATGGTTTGCTAACGCACTTGTTAAACATAAATTATTTAATCCTATCTTTACAGGTTGGTCTAGCCCATAGATTTAAAAACAAGGACGAGATACCATTATTTACATTTTACATTATTTACTCTAAATCTGGACCCTCCAACTTTTTGAGAACAATTGTTGCCAGGCTTTTAGTTATGTGGCACTTTTGCAGATAGATAAACTATACCAAAATAGCACAATTACTGTAGATTAATGTCTGCAATCCTAAATACCACGGGCTAAGGCATCCCAGTAGCGGTGGCTGCTCCAGAAGCGGACAGAAACCGCATTGCCGAAAGCCGCGTCCGTCCCGAAACACGGCAAAAGCAGCGGATTGTAGACCGGGCATGTCCTCTTTTCCTCGGCGGTCCATGCAATTTAATGCCACTCATGGACCATGAGCGGCATTACAGTACAGGGCGCAGTACCGTTGGAGGTCCGCTGTCCGTCCACTGGTGGATTAGTCAAGTACGGTAGATGACCCACCCACGGCTAGGCGTGCTAGGTGCAGTAATGAGTGGTTTTAATACAAATTTAAGACGGTCCGCATTGGGCATTAAGCAAAGACTTTTACAGCAAAATAGTCACTGGAAATTAACAAAAATAATTTGCACTTGCTCTTATATCAATTCCAGACAAGACATTTTAAATATGAATTCAAAGTTTTGGTCCCTAACCTTGGGGTATGTCGGGCTAAAACGCAATTATTTTTCGAAATTATAACATTTTTTTCTGTAAAAAGGTTTTTAGAATATCCAATGTTAACCCTCTTAAATTATATACATTTGAATATACAGTTCATTTTGTTCTTTATAAAAACGTGCTGAACATCTCTGCTCCCAGTATTTAAATAGCTATTTGCAGATTAACAAACCTTGATCATTTTTGTTGGAAGAGATAGGTATAAATAGTAAATTTATCTCATCTCTTTAGACTAGTTAATATCTATTTTAGTTCGGAAAATAGTAAAATGGCAGAAGATAAGGAAATAAACTATAATAATAATAAAGTAGTGTGGACAAATTTATTTAAAAACATATTTACATACAAAACAAGGAACAATAAAAAACGAGGTCATTACTGAAAATGCTACAGTACACATTTCAAAAAAATATACAGGCGAACAACTGAACATGACACAAAAAAGCACCAAGCTCAACACGTCTGTACGCTTCCAAAAAAAATGGCGGTTCTTTGTTGTCGAGTCGCACCGTCCTGTAAACTCGGAAATTTATTATCACAGATGTTTATTGTCGAAGAAAAGCGGAATAATCGTGGTAACTTGGCGGTTAGCCATCTCCAACAAGTATAAAAAGAAGAAGGGCCAGCCGCTTAAGAACCGAATGCGTTGCGAAAGCTGATTTTCGCAACCAAGCTGCCAAAATCATATCGATTCGAAACTTAAGTATCGTTTCTGGTGTACCGAGTCCGTGACGCTTTAGCATGAAGGCTGGAAATTCATCGCATGGAAATAACACGTGCTTACACAAAAAGAGCTACCGACTTCCCATCAGTGCCGACAGGCGGCCGACTGTTTCTCAACTGCCGTTGGTTTACTGGGATATGACTAAGGATTAATACCAATATACTATTATTTTTCGTGACAATTCCATTGTGACGAAATTTAGAGTGGTGTCGCTTTTTCGCCAAAACACATGCCGTTGTCCCGTTTATCCATGGCTTATACATAGATTTGTCAGGGGGTAGTGTTTTGTGTGTAACGTTTTTTTGTTTATTCCTAAAAGGACTATCCATAAACGTTCAGAAGCATGAACTTTTGTTACGGACTGTACCTACCCCACCGATGCAACCGCTCTACATTCGCTTTTAGTGGGAGGGGCTACCTTAGAAGCAAAGCTATATTTGACAAACTGTACTTGTATTGGCTTGTCTTGATCAAGATTGACCGCCCCTCGTTTGGGTTTGTGTTTCATGTCAAAGAAAGTTAGCTCATTGCGTTCTTATATTTACGCATACCTCTGCTCATCAAGACAGCCGACTGTATAATTTTTTTCCACATTACTATGAAAATTCTAATACAACCAGCAAGTACCTATATCGCTGGGGCAATGTCTTCGACCTCCGCCGTAATACATATTCTGCCTAAAGAAGACAAAATTCGATATTGGAAGTGATGAACCTATGTTGGCAGTCGGCCTTAGTTGGGCCAATGTACCGTGCGTTCAATTTAGCTTGATAATATTTTGACTCTCTGTAACTTTTTTGTTTTTAAAGATATCAAGGTAAACAAAAAAGCAAAATGTAGGGAGTAGCCCAGTTTTTTTTTGAGTTACACATAAAACAAAACACTAACAATTTTCTGAGATAATAGCCTACCTTATATATTTTTTAATGGAACACCCTGTATATTATATATGTATTCAATAGAATACGCTATTCTGATTACAATGATATAACACACTTTATATTTTAATCCACTCGTTTTTGACATATCGGTAAAAATATGAAATTTTTGTCCTACTTAATCTCGAAGAGTGCCGTGACTAGATTTGTTTTCAGCATACCAGAGTATTCGGAAAATGATCGCCGTCGATCTCGCATTTTTGCCAATATGTCAAAAACGAGTGGATTAAAATATAAAGTGTGTTATATCATTGTAATCAGAATAGCGTATTCTATTGAATACATATATAATATACAGGGTGTTCCATTTAAAAATATATAAGGTAGGCCATTATCTCAGAAAATTGTTAGTGCTTTGTTTTATATGTAACTTTAAAAAAAATCTTGTCTACTAACCCTACATATTGTTTTTTTGTTTACCTTGATATCTTTAAAAGCAAAAAAGTTACAGCGAATCAAAATGTTATCAAGCTAAATTGAACGCACGGTACAAAAGAGACAGAAGAAGAAGATGCGCATTCTATTCCCATGGGAATATCTACTTCTGTGCAATTTTGGACAGTTCAAATAAAGATCTGAATTTTGATTAAAAAAGAGGAGCGCTATATGATTAGTGCGCTGGTTAACTTTGAATTGTGTAACATCCCGATAATATACCTGTGCAAATTAACTACAGTTGCTTTGTTCATTTAAACAATGATTCTTATGCATGTTATTCAACCCTTTTGATTTTCTTTTAGTCTTCGCCAACATTATTATATTTTTTTATATGTTCTTGATCTTAATTCAACAGGTAATATGCATCTTAGGCGTCTAAAAAGGATTTCGTTTAAAAAAGTCCTTTTTACCGTTTTAGATCTAAAGTTATAAGTTACAACTTAACAACAGATGCTTTTCTAGAGCGGTGAAATGTTCCTTTCGTCAAGAAATCTAAGACTTTCTTTTAGCGTAGTATAATCGCCTCAATTATCGATAAGAAAAATAAAACCAATAAAATATTCAACAGTGTATTATATTGGCATAAACTTAAGTCTAATCTCATCTTCCACCCTTAGAACTAAATCTGGTAAAAATTTAATATTTTCTGTCCCATCCTCTAATTTAAATTTTCTTAAAATGCCACATATTGCAGATTTAATTTCCAGCATGGCAAATTTTTGACCTGAAAATAAATGTAAACGTAAAATTACAATAAGCGTTTCACTAGATTTGTTTCTGCACGTGTAGAAATACACTTGATTACATATAGACCTTTGTCCAATATATTTGAATATGAGCGTCTCCCCGTGATGCTCGAGTTGGCTATTAAGACCTCATACCAAAAGTTGAATTTTGGGAAAAAAGGTCGAGTAGGTAGTTATAAAAAACACGTCGACCGATCTGCTCGGAGAGATTTGCAAAAAAGGTGAACAATTTTATTTTAGATTTTTATCTTCGCATAGTTGAATATCCGCCCCCCCCCCCCCCCCCCCCCCCGGGCGGATATTCATAAAATTTAAACATCGTGCTTTTGATAAGCCCCTAGAAAACAATGTGTATTAAATATTTCCTGGAGGACTGCTCTACAAGATAGTCGAAGCCAGGGTACAGAGATAACGCCACCGACCGTGACCGCGGTCGAAATCTGGAGAAATCTACATGTTTCTGAAACAGAAAAGTGTATGTTCTTACCTATACAATTTCTAGGTCCAGCGCTAAACGGCAAGTATGCGAAAGGATGCCTGTTACATTTACATTATTTACTCTAAATCTGGACCCTCCAACTTTTTGAGAACAATTGTTGCCAGGCTTTTAGTTATGTGGCACTTTTGCAGATAGATAAACTATACCAAAATAGCACAATTACTGTAGATTAATGTCTGCAATCCTAAATACCACGGGCTAAGGCATCCCAGTAGCGGTGGCTGCTCCAGAAGCGGACAGAAACCGCATTGCCGAAAGCCGCGTCCGTCCCGAAACACGGCAAAAGCAGCGGATTGTAGACCGGGCATGTCCTCTTTTCCTCGGCGGTCCATGCAATTTAATGCCACTCATGGACCATGAGCGGCATTACAGTACAGGGCGCAGTACCGTTGGAGGTCCGCTGTCCGTCCACTGGTGGATTAGTCAAGTACGGTAGATGACCCACCCACGGCTAGGCGTGCTAGGTGCAGTAATGAGTGGTTTTAATACAAATTTAAGACGGTCCGCATTGGGCATTAAGCAAAGACTTTTACAGCAAAATAGTCACTGGAAATTAACAAAAATAATTTGCACTTGCTCTTATATCAATTCCAGACAAGACATTTTAAATATGAATTCAAAGTTTTGGTCCCTAACCTTGGGGTATGTCGGGCTAAAACGCAATTATTTTTCGAAATTATAACATTTTTTTCTGTAAAAAGGTTTTTAGAATATCCAATGTTAACCCTCTTAAATTATATACATTTGAATATACAGTTCATTTTGTTCTTTATAAAAACGTGCTGAACATCTCTGCTCCCAGTATTTAAATAGCTATTTGCAGATTAACAAACCTTGATCATTTTTGTTGGAAGAGATAGGTATAAATAGTAAATTTATCTCATCTCTTTAGACTAGTTAATATCTATTTTAGTTCGGAAAATAGTAAAATGGCAGAAGATAAGGAAATAAACTATAATAATAATAAAGTAGTGTGGACAAATTTATTTAAAAACATATTTACATACAAAACAAGGAACAATAAAAAACGAGGTCATTACTGAAAATGCTACAGTACACATTTCAAAAAAATATACAGGCGAACAACTGAACATGACACAAAAAAGCACCAAGCTCAACACGTCTGTACGCTTCCAAAAAAAATGGCGGTTCTTTGTTGTCGAGTCGCACCGTCCTGTAAACTCGGAAATTTATTATCACAGATGTTTATTGTCGAAGAAAAGCGGAATAATCGTGGTAACTTGGCGGTTAGCCATCTCCAACAAGTATAAAAAGAAGAAGGGCCAGCCGCTTAAGAACCGAATGCGTTGCGAAAGCTGATTTTCGCAACCAAGCTGCCAAAATCATATCGATTCGAAACTTAAGTATCGTTTCTGGTGTACCGAGTCCGTGACGCTTTAGCATGAAGGCTGGAAATTCATCGCATGGAAATAACACGTGCTTACACAAAAAGAGCTACCGACTTCCCATCAGTGCCGACAGGCGGCCGACTGTTTCTCAACTGCCGTTGGTTTACTGGGATATGACTAAGGATTAATACCAATATACTATTATTTTTCGTGACAATTCCATTGTGACGAAATTTAGAGTGGTGTCGCTTTTTCGCCAAAACACATGCCGTTGTCCCGTTTATCCATGGCTTATACATAGATTTGTCAGGGGGTAGTGTTTTGTGTGTAACGTTTTTTTGTTTATTCCTAAAAGGACTATCCATAAACGTTCAGAAGCATGAACTTTTGTTACGGACTGTACCTACCCCACCGATGCAACCGCTCTACATTCGCTTTTAGTGGGAGGGGCTACCTTAGAAGCAAAGCTATATTTGACAAACTGTACTTGTATTGGCTTGTCTTGATCAAGATTGACCGCCCCTCGTTTGGGTTTGTGTTTCATGTCAAAGAAAGTTAGCTCATTGCGTTCTTATATTTACGCATACCTCTGCTCATCAAGACAGCCGACTGTATAATTTTTTTCCACATTACTATGAAAATTCTAATACAACCAGCAAGTACCTATATCGCTGGGGCAATGTCTTCGACCTCCGCCGTAATACATATTCTGCCTAAAGAAGACAAAATTCGATATTGGAAGTGATGAACCTATGTTGGCAGTCGGCCTTAGTTGGGCCAATGTACCGTGCGTTCAATTTAGCTTGATAATATTTTGACTCTCTGTAACTTTTTTGTTTTTAAAGATATCAAGGTAAACAAAAAAGCAAAATGTAGGGAGTAGCCCAGTTTTTTTTTGAGTTACACATAAAACAAAACACTAACAATTTTCTGAGATAATAGCCTACCTTATATATTTTTTAATGGAACACCCTGTATATTATATATGTATTCAATAGAATACGCTATTCTGATTACAATGATATAACACACTTTATATTTTAATCCACTCGTTTTTGACATATCGGTAAAAATATGAAATTTTTGTCCTACTTAATCTCGAAGAGTGCCGTGACTAGATTTGTTTTCAGCATACCAGAGTATTCGGAAAATGATCGCCGTCGATCTCGCATTTTTGCCAATATGTCAAAAACGAGTGGATTAAAATATAAAGTGTGTTATATCATTGTAATCAGAATAGCGTATTCTATTGAATACATATATAATATACAGGGTGTTCCATTTAAAAATATATAAGGTAGGCCATTATCTCAGAAAATTGTTAGTGCTTTGTTTTATATGTAACTTTAAAAAAAATCTTGTCTACTAACCCTACATATTGTTTTTTTGTTTACCTTGATATCTTTAAAAGCAAAAAAGTTACAGCGAATCAAAATGTTATCAAGCTAAATTGAACGCACGGTACAAAAGAGACAGAAGAAGAAGATGCGCATTCTATTCCCATGGGAATATCTACTTCTGTGCAATTTTGGACAGTTCAAATAAAGATCTGAATTTTGATTAAAAAAGAGGAGCGCTATATGATTAGTGCGCTGGTTAACTTTGAATTGTGTAACATCCCGATAATATACCTGTGCAAATTAACTACAGTTGCTTTGTTCATTTAAACAATGATTCTTATGCATGTTATTCAACCCTTTTGATTTTCTTTTAGTCTTCGCCAACATTATTATATTTTTTTATATGTTCTTGATCTTAATTCAACAGGTAATATGCATCTTAGGCGTCTAAAAAGGATTTCGTTTAAAAAAGTCCTTTTTACCGTTTTAGATCTAAAGTTATAAGTTACAACTTAACAACAGATGCTTTTCTAGAGCGGTGAAATGTTCCTTTCGTCAAGAAATCTAAGACTTTCTTTTAGCGTAGTATAATCGCCTCAATTATCGATAAGAAAAATAAAACCAATAAAATATTCAACAGTGTATTATATTGGCATAAACTTAAGTCTAATCTCATCTTCCACCCTTAGAACTAAATCTGGTAAAAATTTAATATTTTCTGTCCCATCCTCTAATTTAAATTTTCTTAAAATGCCACATATTGCAGATTTAATTTCCAGCATGGCAAATTTTTGACCTGAAAATAAATGTAAACGTAAAATTACAATAAGCGTTTCACTAGATTTGTTTCTGCACGTGTAGAAATACACTTGATTACATATAGACCTTTGTCCAATATATTTGAATATGAGCGTCTCCCCGTGATGCTCGAGTTGGCTATTAAGACCTCATACCAAAAGTTGAATTTTGGGAAAAAAGGTCGAGTAGGTAGTTATAAAAAACACGTCGACCGATCTGCTCGGAGAGATTTGCAAAAAAGGTGAACAATTTTATTTTAGATTTTTATCTTCGCATAGTTGAATATCCGCCCCCCCCCCCCCCCCCCCCCCGGGCGGATATTCATAAAATTTAAACATCGTGCTTTTGATAAGCCCCTAGAAAACAATGTGTATTAAATATTTCCTGGAGGACTGCTCTACAAGATAGTCGAAGCCAGGGTACAGAGATAACGCCACCGACCGTGACCGCGGTCGAAATCTGGAGAAATCTACATGTTTCTGAAACAGAAAAGTGTATGTTCTTACCTATACAATTTCTAGGTCCAGCGCTAAACGGCAAGTATGCGAAAGGATGCCTGTTAGTAGAGTTTTCAGGTAAAAATCTGTCTGGATCAAACTTCAACGGATCTGGATAGATCCTAGGATCTCTATGCAAGTCAAAAATATGCATGTGAAGAATAGCCCCTTTTGGTATAAAGTAGCCTGTATGCGAAACAAAATCCTCGCTGGCAATTCTGGAAATAAATGGTACACTCGGATAAAGTCGCAATGCTTCTTTAATCACCATTTCAGTATAGGGTAGTTCTTGAAGGTCGTTGTAGGATGGGTCAACTTTTGAGCCTAAGGTTTCTTGTATTTCTCTTCTTACTTCATCCTTAAATAAAAAGAATCATGAGTACCTTTATATTTTATTTTATAAGAAGACAGTTATTGTAAATGTTGGTATACTCACGAAAAGAAATTGTATATTTTATTTTAGGTTCTTATTTTGTTTGTTAACATTTGTGTGATTTTTATAGCTAACATAGGAGAGGTCTACGTACATATATCATGATCAGTTAAATTACATGTTGAAGTTTTAAAACATATGAAGGAGGCTGGTTTTGGCTATAACCTTTCTTTGGATAAAAAAACGGTTCGCCTGAAAAATGATCGTTCCCAGTAAACACAAGGTGGCTGCTCCAGAAGCAGATAAACCGCATTGCCGAAAGCCGCTTCCTGCCCGAAATACGGCAAACCCAGCGGATTGTTGACCGGGCATGTCCTCTTTGCCGCGGCGGCCCATGTAATATAATGCCGCTCATGGGCCATGAGCTTAAATGCAATTATTTTTGGAAATTTTAACTAATTTTTTTTCTGTAAAAATGTTTCTAGAATGACCAATGTTAACCCTCTTAAATTATATACATTTGAATATACAGTTCATTGTGTCTTTTATAAAAACGTGCTGAACATCTCTGCTCCCAGTATTTATTTGCAGATTAACTAACCTTACTCATTTTTGTTGGAAGAGATAGGTATAAATAGTAAATTTATCTCATCACTTTAAAGTAGTTTATAACTTCTCTAGTTAGTAAAGTAGTAAAATGGCAGAAGATAAGGAGAAAAATATTAAACTATAATAATTATTTTATTATAAAGTAGTGGACAAATTTATTTAAAAACATATTTAGGTACATATACAAACCAAGGAACAATAAAAAATGAGATCATCAATGGAAAAATGCTATAATACACATTCCAAAAAATATATATGCGAACAACTGAACAGTACACAAAAAAAGCACCAAACACGTCTATACGCTTCCACAAAATGGCGATTCATTGTTGTAGAGTCGCACCGTCCTGTAAACTCGGCAATTACTATCACGCATGCTCATTACATTCTCCAACAAGAAGGGCCAGCCGCTTAAGAACCGAATGCGGTGCGAAAGCTGATTTTCGCAGCTGGGCTGCCAGAATCGTAACCGCCAGGGCCGGATTGACAGATTTTTTTTTTACCGAGCTGAGTCCAGACCGGCCTCCAGTCGGCGCGGCCTCCTTGGTACTCTACGGAGACAAATACAATACAAACGAGTTCAAGACGTTTAATTTTAAGTAAATATTCTGTTGAACATAAATATACCTAATCCTATGATTTACAAGCAAAACGATATACAAAACAGAAACTCCAAAAATAAAAGAATACTCTGTTAGCCTTAAACAATAAAAATAAAATGTGATTGTGGAAAAAAAATCATAGTTAATAACTAAGAAGCTTTCTCATTGTGTCACTTTTTTCGACTATAAAATCTATTATTGTACATTAGGGTGGTCCTTATTTATATAGGCATTTTTTTATTATTATTATTTTTATGGTAGGACCCCCCAGTTTTGTTCCACACTACAAAAGAACAAACTGTACAAAGTTTGAGCTGGATCAGACATCGTTAACCCGTGCCCCATCGAGGCCAAATTTTAGGCTGTTTTTTCGTATTTTGTATTCTCACACTAACGTAATAAAAATGAATACCACTGTTATGCATGTAGACTGTAGACCCCTTTTATTTATTTTTTAAGATGTAAATTTTATATTTATTGGTTTAATAGTTTGTATTTACGTACACATATATATACAAGTTGTACAATTAATAATTATTAATTGTACAACTTGTATATATGTGTAAATACAAAATATTAAACTAATAAATATAAAATTTACATCGTAACAAATAAATAAAAGGGGTCTACAGTGTACATGCATAACAGTGGTATTCATTTTTATTACGTTAGTGTGAGAATACAAAATACGAAAAAAAAACCTAAAATTTGGCCTCGATGGGACACTGGTTAACGATGTCTGATCCAGCTCAAACTTTGTACAGTTTGTTCCGTTGTAGTGTGGAACAAAACTGGGGGGTCCTACCATTAAAATAATAATAATAAAAAAATGCCTATATAAATAAGGACCACCCTATTGTACATCTTGCGCTTGACTTTATTTAAAAAACACGGTTTTGACGCACAACGAATTGTCAAATGTGGAACAATGTTCTACCTTCCACCTACAGTTTCGACTTGTAAATTTATATCCTAATATCTGAACATAAACTGTCATTTTTTTCAAAAATCCTTTTAACAAATATTTAGGTTTTTCAGTGTCGCGGGTAATTTAAGGCCAGTGCGGGTATTTTGGACACTCGAAGTGGGGAAAGTTGGATGGGCATGGGCAGCACTGAACGCGATTGCGCCGCACAGTGTAACGGATTTGATATTTTGTGGACAGGGCAAAACAGCGACTATCGAATTTTAATTTGTTTTGTCTCTAGATTATTTGCAAAAAATCTGGAGTTGTCGTTTACTAGTTTTTTCAAATGTATCACCGCAAAGTACTTCCTTTTTAAACGAAAGCTTGACTTTTCTGAGAGCAATAAAAAAGATGCGAAAATAAGTCCAACAAATTCATATGTTCTATAAAAAATTCCTCTAAAATTCCAAATTTTAGAAGAAATACTTGTGAAGTTTACTTACATAATTCCATATTATGGAATTTTAAAGAACCGTGGTTTTTAAAAAAAATGCCTAAATTTGCGGTAGTTGTCACATACATAAGATTACACAACGATTATACATTAGGAATATCCAAATATCTCATCCAACTTTGTCAGATTATTGAAAAAAAGAATATTTTTTTAGTAATGTCGCACATGCAGGAATCCAAAGTTGCTTTTTAATGCCGCTTTGAAAATTTTCCAGATATGATATTAATCATATTAAATTTTTTAAGAAGTTACAAGTAAATTTTAACTAATTTAACTTTTACTAAGAAAAGTGGCTAGAATAACATTAAATATTATATTCATGGACCTAAGTACCTACCTACATAGTTTTAAAAATACCTTATTACACCCCATTCGAAAATCTTATTTTATTAAACATTATTTTATTCTAAGAAGTAGGTAATAAGTTAACTCATTAAGTACGCTTTGTAATTTAATTACGGATGCCACTACGGGTGAAAAGAAAGTAATAAAAGAGCAAAGAAAAATGAAAATACAAAATGAACTTGCGATACTAATTAAAATAGACGTTGTAAACAGAGTGAGGGCACTACAAACTACGGCAATACTGCTAGAACTTTTTTTCGACATTACGAAAAATCAGCAGCAATCACTGGATTGAACAAAACTGTAATTAACAAATTTGCTGTACTTTTTTAAGCCATTTCTTCGGGTCGAAACTTAAATGTTGATACTTTTCGAGAATATTTGACAGATACTGTAAAGCTGTACGTGTCATTATATATTTGGTACTACTCGTATATGCCATCAAGTGTTCACATATTATTAAAACATTTCCTATATTCCAGTTGGACATTTATCTGAAGAGGCATCAGAAGCTAGAAATAAAGGGTTTCGTAAATTCCTAGAACATTACGCGCGAAAGCGAGGACGGACCGAGAATATTGAGGACATAATGCACAACTTGTTAATTTCTTTAAATCTCCTTATTTCCTTTATTAGACCGAAATAAACTGCGAAAAAAATTATCTGTTCTCAGAAACTGAAACACTTTTTAAAGTAACTAACGTTGAGGAAGACAATTCTGATAGATTAGTCTCCAGCTCAGATGGTGAAAATTAGGTTAATTAAAGTATGTTTTTTATAATTAATATTTAAGTCTATTTAACTTAGTTAGGTACTTTAAACCGAAAACAGTATTTTTTTATTTATTTTGTCGAAAAATAATTATATTTTTTGTGCGACCGATACCTAGTAAGGTACTACACGTAGGTCTAAATTTAGTACAGTAATATCAAACTCCAATGTTTCGCTGTTTTACAATTTTTGCAAAACAGCGAAGTAAAGTACCGAAATCCACGAATTTTCGATTTCGTTACACTGTGCGTCGGTTTAGTAATTCTTCGCTGACGAGGAATCACGAATCGAGTGTTGCCAACTCATGGGGAATTTCTCGTTTTCTGGGATTTATTTAACGAAACTGGGAAAATTTCCTGTTTTTTTTTAACAAAAGTGGGAAATTTTGTATTACCTAACAATTATTGTAACAATTTCTGAGTTTTGGTTTGTAATTTACAAATTCTAAATCAAACAATTTTGATACGTTTGAACGTTTGCTTTGCACATTCCTACTGAATAATAATAACCAAATATAAATTTGATACATACGCACATAGCGGAACGCCGCAAAAAACATTTTATTTTAATTTTAAAAAGGATTTTATATTGCAAATTGTCACGCGAATTTCGGAACTTGTAAAACGTGATCCCATAAGCTGTATCGCCAAAAGTGAACTTATGACTCATCATGGCGAATTCCAGTGTTGTAGAGTCGTCGAAAACTCACTAAAAATGGCATTTAATGCGTAACTCATTCAATGAAATATCCCTGCATTTAAAGTAGAAGGTTCCTAAAATCTTATTCATGTATACTTCAAGCCGAAATCGGTCCAGGAACCTTTCAATTTTGCAACAAAAATTGGCATTTCTGTGAAATTTTGACATATCATTTTAATACTTTCGAGTAAATAAACTGCAATTCCTTGTTTTCATGGCAATCTTCAAAAATTGAAAAATTTTCAAATTTTAGATGTCCCCGATGCAAATAAACCTATTTATTTATAACTTTAATGAAAAAATGAGCGATTTAAATTAGTGGGAGGTATTCTTAAATAATTAACGGATAAAATAAACCCAAAAATAAATCACTAAATAAGGTAAACACAAAAAATTAACAACCGTGAAAGATTGGGTCAAAAATCTAAATTTCCAGTTTTTTCCAAATATTTCCATTTTCCAGTGATTCTTTTAGGTAAATGTATTGCAAAAAAAAGTATTTGAGATTTTAAACTTTCACTTATGAATCCGTTTTTCCATCTGACGTTTTGTTTTCGAGTTATTGGGTACCAAAGATGGCATTTTTCGACCTAAAGAAATTCAAAACTTGCCATTTTCTGATCCTCACCAGTTTCAGTAGAATTCTGAAGCTCCAGGTCCCATACAACCTCCGAAAATTTACATCGATTTAAATACACTTTTGCGACCTGTACCCGTATTCAACGGAAATCGCAGAAATTTCGATTTTGACGTTTACAGTCGCTGGGGGATGGTATGTTATATTCGGTATATAACCTTCTCATTAGACGACACGTGTTTGGCCATTCTTCAAAATTTAACTGCTAAGAGGGTGAACGAACGGACATATTTTATGAAAAAAAAATGGTGATACCTCATTAGTCACTGAAATATGAGGCATCGAATTCAACAGAGGAAACCCAAATGTCTTCGTTTATTAATAAAAATTGTCTTAAAAACAAACACTACGTGGTAAAGCCGCGAAAGGATTGCTTGATAAAATATAAATTAGGTACGTATTGATACAACCCAGTAAAGCAACGGCAGTCGGGAAACAGTCCGCCTGTCGGCGCTGGTGGAAAGTCGGCGGCTCTTTTTGCCATTTTCTGACTGCATACGGCACGCGCTTGTTTTTCCATGCGACGCCAGCCTTCAATCTAAAGCGTCATGGACTCGGCACACCAGAAACGATACTTCAGTTTCGAATCGAACGCGGTTACGATTCTGGCAGCCCAGCTGCGAAAATCAGCTTTCGCATCGAATTCGGTTCTTAAGCGGCTGGCCCTTCTTGTTGGAGAATGTAATGAGCATGCGTGATAGTAATTGCCGAGTTTACAGGACGGTGCGACTCGACAACAACGAAAAGCCATTTTGTGGAAACGTATAGACGTATTTGGTGCTTTTTTTGTGTACTGTTCAGTTGTTCGCATATATTTTTTTTTGGAATGTGTATTATAGTTAACAACTCGATTCTCGAGAGTTTATTTTTAAAAATTTTCTATTATGCCAGAGGCGTGTACAATATGACTGACTTTATTATGCACTTTACATATATTTATAAGTTTCTAATCTGCTGACAAAGCATGGGAACGACGCTAAGAAAATCTAAGAAAATAGATAAGGATTTCATTAGATTGCGTAATACTAAATAAGCTTGAGTTCTCACCGGATTATAACTCCTCCCCTCTTAGTTGAAAGCACGTACGTTTAAAAAACGTGATTTCAATAAATATATACATATATTTAGAAAATTGATTGATTTTGTTCATTACTTTCAATATCTGATTTACGAATAATAATATTCTTAGATTTCCTTTTACATTTAAGATATATAATAAGGATAATAATTAAAGCAATAATAATATATAGAAATATTGTCCAAAAACTAGATCGATTAATATAAATTATCGATGACATTTCTTGAAGGTTTCTCTTCTGTTCTTCTAGTTTGGTTTCGATTTCTTTCGTTGCTTTTAGATTGACATAGTTGAGGTCCATAGTAGGAGGGTTGTATTGGGTTGATCGATGCCATTCAATCTTGCTGAAGTTCAATACTGGAAGATTGACTTCGGAGTAGCTAAGTCGGCTTGACTTGTATGTTTCCAATATGATTGATTTTATTTGTATTTTACAGTCGGTCGGGGATTCCACCAGGTAGGATCCAAACAAGGGTACATTGTCCAATGATTTTTGGCAATTGATTGTACCAATTAGACGATTTGGTGCGGTGATTAGCCATTTTCCATCAATAATTTTTCTTACTTGAATTTCGTGAAGTTGCGTTCTAAAGGGGTGACAGGAAGTAACATTTGTATGATGCTTAATTAGTTGAACTGCACAGGAAGGGCTGTTTTCGATGAAACTGGAATGGGTTTCTTTGCACAGAAAGTTCTGGGGTTGAATTTTTTGACATCCCTGGTCCATATAGGCGTATTTATAGCTGCTAAGTGAGAGGTAGGGTTTGTACGGGATATTTACGACAAATGATTGATTATCAGGAATTGGTAAAGGAAATAAATTAAAATATTGATATATCTCTGATTCAACAAGAGGCAGTTCTATTACAAATACAATAGTAAAATCTTTTATGTAACTTTTAATGTTTAATATTTTTTCAAATATAAGTATATTTTGAGGGTTACTTTCTAGTGGTAGTTTGTCTGTACTTAAATGGCTATTAATATTCTGAATTTCAGTTAATAATTCGTTTGGATCTAGTATCGTATTATGTAAAGTATTAATTTTCGCAAAAGTAATTGAAGTTTCAATTTTATTGAAAATATCATAAATTGATTGATACATTGTTGTTATTTGATTAATAACTATATATATTAAGAAATATTGTGTTGTATTGGTTTGGTGAATTTCGACTTGTTTTATTGTCTCTTCTATTTTTAAGACGTGTGATTTTAACATCATTTCATTGTGAGTGATATTTGATATCATTGATTTAAATTTACTGATCGTAGACTGCAAGAGTGTAATTTGATTTATTGCGTCAATTTTTATTTTATTTTGATTTTCTTGTAATTTTTTAATTTTTGCATCGATTTGCTCTGCGTCATTTTGATCTAAATTTCCAGTGATACATTTAATAAATGAGCCTAAAGGATTAAATAGGCCTCTTTTGTTTCTATGGACATATTTTGTAGGAATAATTTGCTTTATTAAGTTTTCAGTTCTTTGTTCAAGCGTATATAATGAATTAAAAGAATTAAGATATCCTTTATAATATTCGCTATTATTTCTAATGCTATAAGAAAGATCTTGTGTTTGTTGTTTAATTGTCTCAAATTTTATAATTAAGGGTGCAAGGTCAAAATTTTGGATAAAGGTCCAACTGTTGGATTCTATTTGAGCAGTTCCTAGTCTAAAAGGCAGTATTCCAGGATGATCGTTTAAATCGTGGAATTTTACTATTCCTGATGCGATGGTCCAGCTCCATCTGGAACAAGGGGCATAATTTTAGATTCATTTATATGAATAATTTCTTTACGTTTTGTTTTTGGGTGTTCGATTTCAATTTTATTATTTTCTAGGACTCTCGTTAGGGTGTATGGTCCTAAAAATTTGTTTTTAATTTTGCCCGATCTATTATCGGATTTTTTGTAAACTTGTGAACCTATTATTAAATCTTTCGGGGTTTTGTCTTTATTTCTTTGATCTATAATTTTTTGCTTTAATTCCGTAGATTGCTTTGCAATATTTTCATAAAGAATTTGTGTGTTATTTTTGTGGTTATTTATGTATTCTGTATATACATGAGAGGGTATTAAGTCCATAGGGTCTCTTGAGTCGGTATGTCCGAAAACAAGTTCATAAGGGGTATAATTTGTACTTGAATGTATAGTATTGTTATAGGCAATAATTGCGTATGGCATTAATTTTATTACGTCTGCGTTTGGGTCTGATTCTCTTAAAATGCGTATATGCTCGATAAGGGTAGAGTGTAGTCTTTCTACAGGGGAATTTGATTCGTGGTGATAAGGGGTAGTAAAATGAATTTTGATATTATGTGCTTTTAATAAGCCGTCGATTACTTCATTTTGAAATTCTGAGCCGTTATCTGATACTATTTGTTTTGGCACGCGTAAAAATGAAAAGAATTTAATTAATTGTTCACAGCACGACACTGCATTTCCGGTATAAGGAAGCGCTTGAGCGTATTTTGAGAATTTGTCTATGATAGTTACAAATTTTTGTTTGGCAATAATAAAGGTATCGATATGTATTATTTCGAATGGTTTACTTGGGGTTTCTGTTAATACGAGAGGCTGATCAGGTGGTTTCCTATTATATTTTGCTCTTTGGCAAATCTCGCAATTATTAATATATTTCGTTACATCGGGTTTAAGGGATTTCCAATAATAATTAGCTTTTAAGAATTTACATGTTTCTTCGATTCCACGGTGATTTGTTTTACTTTCGTGTCGATATTTGATTAGTAATTCTCGTTCTTCTGGTTGGGCGTTATTTATTAATTTGGTACACTCTATCAATTTAAGATTTTTAAAATGATTGTTCATGGCTTGTTGGAAATAAGGCCGTAATTCTTTTGAAAAGAAGTAAATGTAAGTATTTTTATTTGTCAGGTATTCCTTTAAGAAATTAATAATTATTGACATATTAGTAGGTAAAGTTGTATTAATAATTTGGTGACCATCAAAATTTTCACGTTCAGTTTTAATATATGCGTCATAAGGAGATTTTTTGACAATAATTTGACGTGCTTTGTTATTAATTATTTCGTCTAATATAGTCATGTTAGAATAGTTTTCTTCCGCGTTTGTAGTGTGTATTGTATTATCGGAATTGTTATCTGGGGGTTTTATTTGTATATTTTGTAAAATTTTAATTTTTTGACTGGGTTCATTGACTTTTTCCAGTTGCTTGCTAGCATCATCGGGATCTAAATTTTCGGGGTTAAATTGACTATAGCTGTCTTTTAAAAAGTTTTCGATATCACGACTTATGTCTCCGGGATTATTAATTACTGATTCTGATTCGATTGCATGTAATTGGATACGACTAAGTGCGTCGGCGTTGGTATTTTGTTTACCTTTTTTATAAAGTATTTCATAGTCATACTCTTCTAATTTAAGTCTCCAACGTACAAGCTTTGAGTTGGGTTCCTTTAAATTAAATAGCCAAACTAAAGGTCTATGATCTGTGTAGATTTTAAATTTTCTACCGTATAAATATGGTCTGAAATATTTGCAAGCCCATACTATACCTAAAAGTTCTTTTTCTATAGTAGAATATTTTTGTTCTGTTTCATTTAAAGTTCGTGATGCAAATGCAATAGGGTTATCGTTTGGGGGGTTGCCTTGAGAAAGTACGGCACCAAGGGCTATATTTGAAGCGTCTGTGGTAAGGACGAAGGGTTTTTCAAAATCAGGGTATTTTAATATTGGGGCATTTATTAATAATTCTTTTAAATGATTAAATGATTCAATAAAAGCGGGTGAATGTGTGACTTTTGCTCCTTTTTTAAGACATAGTGTAAGAGGTTTTGTTATTTTAGCAAAATCTTTTATGAATCTTCTATAATATCCTGCCAAACCTAAAAATGATTTGATTTCCTTTTGTGTTTTTGGTATTGGAAAATTCTTTACTGCATTGACTTTATCGGGATTGGGCTTTACGCCATCTTTTGTTATTTTGTGTCCTAAATAAGCGACTTCTTTATGTAAAAATTCTGACTTGTCCAACTGGACTTTAAAATTTGATTGTCTAAGCCTATCAAAAACTGCTTTTAATCTAGTTATATGTTCTTGGAGAGATGTTGAAAAAATTATAATATCATCTAGATATACTGAACAAATTTCATTTTGAAGACCGCGAAGAATGTTATTCATTACTCTTTGAAAAGTAGAGGGGGCATTTTTAAGTCCAAAAGGCATTCTTTTGAATTCGTAATGACCTGTGTCGGTTGAAAAAGCTGTTTTAGGAATATCGTTTGGTTCCATTTCAATTTGGTGAAAACCGGTTGCAAGATCTAACGTAGAGAAATATTGGGCTTTTCCGAGTTTGTCAAGAATATCTGTGATATTCGGGAGGGGAAATTTATCGTCTATAGATTTTTCGTTTAGTTTCCTAAAATCGCAAACTATGCGCCATTTGCGCTTTCCTGAAGCATCTAACTTTTTTGGTACTACCCAAATTGGACTAGACCATGGCGAGTTTGAGTGTTGAATTATGCCGTCATTTAGCATTTTCTCCAGTTGTGTTTTAACTTCTTTTTTATGTATTTCCGGGTATCTATATGTTTTAGTAAAAATGGGCGTTTCGTCAGTTAAATTTATTTTATGTTTAATTTGATTTGTAAATGTCAAAGGGGTTCCTTCGCAGTAAAATAAATCTCGATATTCATAACAGAGGTCACGTATCGCTTTGTACTCTTCTTTATTACAATGAGATAATCTTAAATTTTTTAAATTTTGTTTTTGTAAGTTGTCTAAATATTCATTTAATTCGGTGTCAGTTTCCATTTTTTCTATAAAATTAACTTCCGTTTCGTCTAAGGGTTCAATGTCTAGAGGTTTCAATAAAGTTATTTTTATTGGGTTTTCGCTGGTGTTTGTTACGAGGGTTGTCGCTAAAGAATTTTTTATTTCGACTAAAGATTCAGGTATTTCTGCACATCCGAAATTTGTGTATTTAAAAATACCTATACCGTTAGAATAATTTACGGGTATTTTAACTTTTTGACACGTACGAGGGGGTATCGTAATTTTGACAGTTTCGAAGTTGTATAACGCTGGTATGTTATTTTCGTGGTATAATGTTAGAATAGTATTTTGCGTTCTTAATTTGCTATTTTGTAGATCTATATTGGCTCCTATATGTATTAGAAAATCGATTCCTAGAAGTCCGTCGAATTTCGGTGAAAAATCAAAAAGATAAAATTTATGATCTCCAGAAAAATTAAATGAGGGAAATATTGGAATGTTTATAACTTCATTATGGAGTGACGTAGCATGAGCTGTTCTAACAGAGAATAATTCAGAAAATATAAAATTTGGATAAATTTGATAAGCAAGATTTGGTTTAATAAAACTTTTACCGCTACCTGTATCTATTAAAAATTTTGCGTTTATTTCCGGTATATAAATTATTGGTAAATCGGAGTTGGTATAATTATTAAGGTATATTATGTCAGGTTGGTTGAACTCGGGTTCTCCTGAAAATTTTCGTTGTAGTCGTATGGGTTCTCGTATTCGTTATTTTCTTCTTGAGAAAAATCGTATGTAGGGTTATTACATGGGTACAACGTTTCGTTAAATTCTTGATAATACTGAGAGTCATCATCAGGGTTATTTTCACATTCGGTAGATTCATTGTTAATGTTTTCTACAGATTGGTTAAATAGTTCTTCAGCAATAAAATCGCGTTTCGGTGGTGTATTTTGGTTTAATATAGTATTGCCTGAAGAAACATCCATTGGTTCTGGTTTTCTCAATCTAGAGATTCCAGAGGATTTATTATGCATGTTATGCTGATAATTAAAATTTGATCTAGGATTAAAATTAGGTCTGAAATTTTGATTGTTAAAATTTGGACGATGTATAGGTCCTTGTCTAAAAACATTAGAGGGTTGTCTAAATTGTCCGTAACCTAAAAATTGGGGTTTACTTTGATTTTGGGCGATTGGCATACGATTAGTTGAATAGTTGGGTGTATAATTATTAAAATGTGGTGTTGATTGTTGCGAGGGTACTTGAGAAAAAGTACGGTTATAATTATGCGTTTGTTGAGGCATATTTAATTTATTTTTAGGTACATTTAAATTGACAGAAGTTTTGTTGCTTATATTACTTCTATTTTTATAGTAAATAAAGTTTTCTTCTTCTAAAGCAAAACTCATTGCTTCTTCGAGAGCTGTTGGATTTTTTAATCGTACTACTAATTGCATGTGATAATTTAGACCATTAATAAATGTTTTTAAAATTAAATTTTCGTGTTCCGTGATTTTTAATAATTTAATTTCGTTTGTGTCATTTGACATATTAATTTTTGAGAATAATAAACTACGTGCATCTTGTAGACGCAGACCAAATTGTTGCGGTGTTTCGTTTCTTTCCGGTTTGGATGTTATTACATCTTGCAATAAACAATCAATAGATCTTTGATCGGAAAATGTAGAAATTATTGCTGTTTTTAACAAAGGCCAAGTATTTAATTCTACTCTAGAGGCAATTAAATCGGCTGCTCTGCCAATTAGTTTATTTAAAACAGTGTCAAACAGACAGACATTTATGGTTGCACCATTATCTGTTCGATCTTTATGATTATTGAAAAAGTTTTCGCAAGCATTTATAAATCTATTTATTTGTTTCGGATTTCCATCGAAGGTTGGAATATTATCCGCTTGATATCGAATTAGTTGGTAATTTGGTTGATTAGCGTTAGGCATGTTTTGATTTAAAAATAAATTTGCCAAAATTTCGTTAAGATCTTCCACTTTAAAAATTTATAAAACAATAACACTAATAAACAGAGAATATCAATAGATTAATTCGGTAAAATAATAATGCAGGAATGATTGAAAGGAATGCACTTACAGTGATAAAATGAAGATTGTGGTGATTTTCATTGATTTCTTTTCTTCTTAAAACTAGGGCCCAATAGGAGGAGCGATTCTTGTCTTCTCCCTGGAACTAACTTTTATGAGGCTCGGGACGATGCTTGTTCCCTTGACTCGCACCAATAGGACGTAGGACGATGCTTGTTCCTTTTTCCCTGGTCAGTGAGCGATATTGCACGCACCCACAGGATTTTCGAAAATTTTTGTTTGTCCGTTTTTGTCACTAATCGTTGAAACGAAGACGGAGGACACGCACGATGCGCAAACCGTTGACAAAATCCGACCCGACTGCGCCAGTTAACAACTCGATTCTCGAGAGTTTATTTTTAAAAATTTTCTATTATGCCAGAGGCGTGTACAATATGACTGACTTTATTATGCACTTTACATATATTTATAAGTTTCTAATCTGCTGACAAAGCATGGGAACGACGCTAAGAAAATCTAAGAAAATAGATAAGGATTTCATTAGATTGCGTAATACTAAATAAGCTTGAGTTCTCACGGGATTATAACTTTATAGCATTTTTTCATTGATGATCTCATTTTTTATTGTTCCTTGGTTTGTATGTAACGTTTTTAAATAAATTTGTCCACTACTTTATAATAAAATAATTATTATAGTTTAATATTTTTCTCCTTATCTTCTGCCATTTTACTACTTTACTAACTAGAGAAGTTATAAACTAGTTTAAAGTGATGAGATAAATTTACTATTTATACCTATCTCTTCCAACAGAAATGAGTAAGGTTAGTTAATCTGCAAATAAATACTGGGAGCAGAGATGTTCGACCTCCAGGGGTTGATATCGACTTGCAGGGGGTCCACATCAGCGATAAACAAATTTGGGGTCCACAAGATATAAATGGAGGGCATCAATTCAGGCGTTCCGTAAATGACAGATAAGGAAACAGATTGCTTGATTGTATACAGTGTACGTCTTTCTTATTATAATAAGCAGGTAGTGGTAAGGTGGTTCCTAGGAAGGTCCCGTAAAATGACCGTTTTTACAACAGTCCACTCTACAAAAAAAAACCTGTCAAAGTGAGCAGCACTTTGCAGCTATGAAAAAGACATTTGGCGTTATAAAGTTTAGGAAAATAGGAAAATTCAATATTAGGCAGGCAGGGGTCTGCGAAAAAAAATTCGGCAAGCGGTCTACAGGGAAAAACAATTTGGGGACCTCTGAGTTAGACGATACGTGTTTGGTCATTCTTCAAAATTCATCTCCCAGGAGGGTGAAAGAGGGGCATATTGAAAAAATGCTCATATCTAACAAGCCACAGAAATATGAGGCACTGAAGATATCCCAAACGTCTTTCCTTTACTAATAACAATTGTCTTATAAACAAACACTACGCGGCACATGCGCGGAAGGATTGCTGGTTAAAATATGAATTAGGAATTGTTCATAAAAGACCCCTTCTCTTGTGCGGTGGAATCAGCAAAACCAAATCGTATGTTCAATATTTTAAATATATTAACTAACTACGCGCTGCAGTAGGGCAATGTATCAATATTGAAGTGGTGAAGGAGGACCTGGGAAAAGTATGTTTTTTGAAATATAGGCGACTCATATTACGAACGTGGCGTCCTTTTCAGCCGATTCGCTAACTACTATAACAGGGAATGATTTCGTTTCGCCTTTGTCCTTATTATACTTAGTGGTATTTGGCATCTTTGTCTATTTTGTCGTCAAGTGAGCCCTTCTTCCCCGTTAAAAATCAGCTGATTGCAGCTGGCTTCTTTAATTTGAGTCACCAATAAACTAGAAATACATGTCAGTAATATTTTGACTGTTGACGCCGTATAGGCTCAAAATAACCACATCCCTAGCGGATTGCTTCAGGTTTTGGTTTTACGATTTCTTGGAGTTCTTTTTATTAGTAATTTTAGAAATGAACGTAGAAAATCACTTTCCTAAAATATAAAGTCATAAAACCATTCAACAGAAAATGTATAATAGGGCACCTTTTTTATTTTGATATCATTGCTCTAGATCTAACTATTCGCCCACATACACACATTATGTATCGGGTGTCCCAAAAATACTAATAGGCTCATTCACAACCGCCTCTACTTATTAAGGACGGTTGTGACGGCTTATCATTCCCTTGCACCGCACCGGGAGAAATTTATTTAATGTTTTAAGCTGTGTTAATTAGGATTTTCTACAGTTGACCGATAATAATCCAATAAACTATAATGAAATACCTAATTAATCTAAATTTTATTAGTTTACCTGAATGTCAGGGTATTTAGCAAGGGAATATAGAAGAAAACCAATTGCTGCTGATGTGGTGTCGTGTCCCTAAAACAGAAAAAGTTATAGGCTTTTATATAACAATGGCAAGTGGTTTCTCGAGTATAGGTAAGGGTGCGTTTATGTTGGAGCTGCGATAAACGATGGGAGCGGCGATACTAGCGAAGCGGAGAGAATTATTTCATTATTTTGTATGAAAGTGTCTATATTGGAGAGACGCGTCGCTTGATACAAACTAATGAAATCATTATCTCCTCTTCGCTAGTATCGCCGCTCTTATCGTTTATTGCAGCTCCAACATAAACGCATCCTAACGTATCTAGGTATTTTTGAGTATAAAGTGTGTAATCGTGTTTATACTATCTGTCAAGGAAATTGTGGTCGATAGGATATGAAATTATCGCAATAATAAGGTGGGTACTATACACATAAATACAGTTGCCATAATGTTACCACTTAAGTAACGGATATGCATGGTGGATGTGTCAGAATTTTGATATCTACGAGGAAAGGAAATTAGTATAGAAAACATTTTTGATTGTTTAGAAAGAAGTTACTATAGTATTCTATTTGTGCAAGATAAACTACCCCTTGATTTCTGTTTTACGTTACGTGCATATAATTTTTAAATTATTTGTTAATCCGACAGCTTAATATCTAAGTACCCCAAGTAGCATATTTAGACACAAATTGGACACAAATTCTTTGCTTGTTTCGAAATATTTTACAAACCACAGTCGATACATTTTCGATTCGATACATATTTTTCGAAATATTTTTAGATAAAATTATTAAGTTGTCGTAAGACATGCGCTCCCAAATTGTAGCGACACATTTTCCAATTAAGTTAATCAAAACAAATTGATGTTTTTTCTGCTACCTTGTTTAACTTAAAAAACATATCTATTACGGCAATATAAATGAACATAAACACCAATTTAAAAATATTAATATACAAAAAATTAAAACCTCTTTCTCTAGTCTTGTTTTCGGAATAAGAAGGCTTGATTTATATCAATGTCTCTCGCCAAGATATTTTCAACCCTACGGGATCTGCTATTAACGCGAACCGAGTTGCAGCGCTTTGCGGTCTCCCTTACCTTATACCTAACGGGCCCTCAGCATCAGTTGGCCCCCCGCGGTGCGGAGGCTAGCGGGGGTGTAGCTACGCCACTGTTTACGAAACTTGTGAACAAAATAATTTTCGAAACTTCCAGAAACATACACACTACCTACGACATATGTTCGGTGCTACGACCTCTTCGGGACAAATTATCATAACCTATAATTTTTACATTTTATTTACTTTGATTTTTTGAGTCACCTATTTAACCATTTTACGTTTTTTTTTTTTAATATAGGAAGAAAACAACAGTATAAACAATCCTCCTTTTAGGACACTAAAAAGAAAAAAGAAAGAAATTGAAATGGAAAAAGTAAAACCACGAAAGAGTTTCTCTGTTTCACACATTTTCTATTAATTATAGCTAGATCAAGTATGAAACATTATAGAAACCAAATAGGTACTAGAAATTGTGTGGACTCCATTTTAGGCCATAATAATTTCTCGCTTTCTGGCGGCCATTTTGACAAATGAATGTTTATTTTGTTAAAATTGGTTTTAATTAAATTATTGCATCTTTTGAAAAGCCAAACAGCTGCTACGTTACTTCCATTTTACTAGCTAATTCAATTTAAAAAATAAAAAGAGATTTTAAAATTTTAATATAATTAATATTTTTAACTTAATGTTTTTTATAAAGTATTATTTTTTTTGTAAATGCAAATAAATGGAGAGCGCGTTACCTAAATATACAGGGTGTCTAAAATAGGTGATACCACTATTGCTATCTCCGAAACGGTAAAAGATACAAGGCCTGTTAAATTGGAGAAAATGTGCCATTTTTACTCCACATTTATATTCCGTTTACGGAGTTGCCAAATTCTCTATACTTTCTTATCTACAGAGGATTTTTTAAAAATAGTCAAAAATATATTTATTAAATATCTTGAAAACTATTATAGTTAGAAAAAAGTTGTTTTAACAAAAATCACACGATTTTTAGTTAAAGAATATAGTTAAAGGTCTTTAATTTGAGATAATATGGTTTATTTTCAAAGCCAGTAAATAGTAATTCAACTGGACCAGCAGAAGGAGTTGCAGCAGAAATGAAACTATTAGGTAAAATAGGATTATTTATTATTATTTTTTAAACTAAAAGGTGATTTTTGGGTACGAAAATATTAAAAACGTAAATAATGAAGACGTATCATCAAGGGTGCCTTTTACAATATGTGGTAAACGTAACCACTAGTTAGGTGCTGTTAATAAAGGCCGCTAATTATAGCTGATCTAAGTCTGGTAAACTTTTGCTCTCAATTATTGAGATCAAAATTTTACCAGAGCCAATCAGCTATTATAGCTCATTGGCTTAAGTGCAATTTGACAAACTTTAATGACCAAAGGGTTCTGGTTAGTAATCATGAACATAGTTTAAAATTAATCAGTTGAATAATTTAAACCACAGCTGTAGGTTGTGAAATTGTGCCTTAACATGGAAAATCCCAGGTCCGTATCGATAGAAAATCCTGATGATGTTATTCCTGATCAAACCGTCGAAAACCATAGTGATACATAGTTGTAAAGGGTTTGAAGTATTCTTTCAAAAAATGCAGCAAAAAATCCAAGTCCGTATTTGAAAAAAAAACAAGTTAGTATCAGTAACTCAATAAAAACAAATGGTATAAACAAAACAATAACGTTACCTTAGAGAAGGTAAAAAATCGTGTGATTTCTGTAAAAACAACTTTTTGCTAACTATAACAGTTTTCGAGGTGTTTAAGAATTAAATTTTTGACTATTTTTAAAAAATCCCCTGTAAATAAGAAACTATAGAGAATTTGGCAACTCCGTAAACGGAATATGAATAGGAACTAAAAATGGCACATTTTCTCTAATTTAACCGACCTCGTATCTTTTATCATTTCGGAGATAGCAATAGTGGTATCACCTATTTTAGACACCCTGTATAAAGCCAAATTGCTTAATTACACAATAAAATTTATTCTGACAATGATTTTTTGGTTCTCTTTTGCAATAACTATGAAATACATCCATCATAACGTATAGAAAATACCATAGGCAGCTCTAGACCTCTATTTTTGGGGGGACTTAAGTCCCTGGTTTATATAGGCGGCTAGGCCACTCAGTTGGATTTGGGGGGGCTAATTCGAGAATTGGGGGCTTAGTCCCCCAAGCCTCCACCTAAAATCGCCTATGGAAAATACACAAATTCATGATGGTGAAATTATTTTGTCTTCATATTATTTTTCTTTTATTTTGACATATTCCAACAGTACAACGCCCTCCATATAATATGCTGAACTGTCACTTGTCACTCTTGAATAAACACATTTTGACGTTACAGTTTAGAAACATTTCCGAAACAATTCGGAAACATTTTCGATCGTGTGTCGAAACAGCGAAAGTCACAGCTAGTACCAACCACTTGGAAACACGTGCAAATGCGCCACTTAAAATGAAAACGTTTCGAAAATATTTCCATATTTGTTGCCAACAGTTTCCAATTTGTGTCGGAAACAGAAACAATGGTTTAAATACATTTACCAAAATGTGTCTAAAAATGCTACTTGAGACAATTCAAAACTATTGACAATTCAGAGGTATTTTTAGTACCTGCTTTTTTCAGTCTTTTGCATTTGAAAAAAAAGATCCGAAAGCACTACAATGTACAAAATAATATTACTGCTAGCATTAGACATTAAAAAAAATATTTTATTACTAGCTAATTGCAACTTAATTTTTACCAAACCGTATAGGTAAACATTTTCAGAAGATACCTCGAACATGAAAGTATCGACTTCTTCTCTAATACCTTCCAAGTCTATACTTCCATCATCAATTTTTGCCAACAGAAGTAAGTCTAACATTCTCATAATCTTTCTTCCAGAGTATGAAGTTGGGACAAGTGTTTTATATTTTTCGTTTAATATCTGTTTTTCTCGTTCCTTGATTACTCTGTAGGTGAAGTCATGCAAGTTGTAGATCGTAGCTTTTTCCTTTTTGCCTTGACTTGTCAACGAGTAAATAACTTTATTTCTTGTCCATGGGTGTGTTACTCGAGCCAGAAGAAACTTCCCCATTTTGTGAATGGAACTCCTATACATTTTTTGGGTCACCTCGTCAATATTTTTTATTCCCATTGCTGTTTCTAAAAAATAGGGTGTTAATAGTTTTTCTTTATTTAATAAAAATACTAACAGCAGCAGGGCCGGAATTAGGTATATATTTATTATAAAAATTCATATATTTCTATAATAAAAACATAGGTACCTAATTCCTGCCAAATTGCTGATACAATTATTATGTCGTAATTCACACAATTAACTAATACTTACTAATTAATTATCAACAATAATTAATAAGTTGATCCTGTTTCAAATGTATTGGTGTAAGTGAAAGTTTTAAAAATATAAATTTCTGCTGGGCCATTATCCATGTAATGATTGATTATAAAATAAAATTACTTTACACTAATCGACTGTACAGTCATGTGCGTTAGTAATAGAAGTATATTGATGCGTTTTAATTCTTTATTTTGATTGGATGGTAATTATTTCAACTTGTTTAGTAAAATAAATTAATAAAACTAAAATTACTCACCACTTATCGACTGTAGAGTCATATGCGTTAGTAATGGAAGTATGTTGATATGTTTCAATTCTTTATTTTGATTGTTAATTATTTCAACTTGTTTAGTAAAATTTGTAGTTTCCTCATTAAATACTTTTAGAAATTGTTGCAGGATATTAAAGTGGAAAGCCTGTGTAAGAATTTTTCTTCTGGTTTGCCATTTTGATCCTGAAAAACGATTTTTGAGAGTACAAGCCAGCAATTTTGGCAGGTTTTAAATATAAATCTCGTGGGACTTCTATATACAGCTTGTAAAAGCACTTAGTCATCTGCAAGGATAAGAAAATTTCCTCTAGGGACCGTGTTCAGAACAAGTTAGTATTAAAGTATACTTTTTGTGGGTGAAAAATTGTGGTTTAAAATTCATTTTCATTGTATATTAATATAGCAATTCATATAAATTAGGAAAACAAGGTCCACATAGTCGTTTTCAATAGCAATAATTCTAATTTTCAGGGTTAAGTTATTACTCTTCTACAAGTCAAGATAGTTTTAAAAGCTTTTGTGTATATGTAGGTATGCTAAAAATTTAATATAAACTTAATGCACCTGCACGTAACTCTATAAAATTTAAATTTTACATATTTTTATTACGTGACGGTGAAAATTCTTAGATATTGTAACTTCTCCAAAGGAAGCGCATACATAAATGAAATATTTTGATATAATTATGTAGAAAATACCCCAACGAAAACTATTTTTTTGTTTTAATGCGTCTTTCCCAATTATTACGTCAAGTCTCAAATAAGTTTGGAAAAAGACACGGCTTGCAGAATCGCGCATCTGTGTCGGCAATACTTATACAAGTAGTACACTATTCACCTTGAAAGGGTACTCACGCAATTCTTCTATTTGTCGCCTTTTCTCACGAGTTTAGTGATCCCCCCCCCCTTGGGTAACTCCTATAACATAAGTAAACAATAGTGACTTTTCACTTTATATGTTCTATTACCCATTGATTTATTTCTTTCTGGAGGACTGCTTTAAAAAAATGCACTGTGTACCTATGCATTTGAAAGTCATGTAAATTGTATTTATCTACCAACCTGTGCTTGTTAGTAGACCTTTTCCCAACCAATCTTCTAAATAGCTGTAAATTTTACTTTTGCTTAGATGTTTCATTTGGGACAGAATAATCTAAAATAATAAAAAAGCTATTTCCTACTTAGATTTAACTAAATGTCTTACAGCTGTTGAACTTGTGTTCATTATTATACCACTCCTGCAATCTACATAATATATATTTTTCCTATTTAATCAGCTTGTTTAAAGAAATATGTAGGTACACTTTTTCAGAAATTCTGAATTTTGAACTTAAGTTAATATTTAATTTAAAATACAATAATGAAACCACAAAAACGGGAAATTTCATATCCGTTTTTAAAAAATACGTAGGTACTAAATACTCTACAGGGTGTACAAAAATACGGAAACCTCGAAATATCTTGCAAACCGTTCATCCCATTTTTATGAAGTTTTGTACCCTTAGGTACAAATTACGCCCGATCCAATGGTGAGCTCCCCATTGTTGTCAAGTTTACGGTTTTCCTGAAATCGATAGGAACTTTTTTTAATGAAACGCTCTATATTCTATTCGATTTTCGAATGCAACTTAAAATCCTGAATACTTCTTATTGGGAACATTAATTTTATTCGAAAGTTTGCGATTTTGGGAAAATAGGTGGTCAAGAATCGTTATTTTATTGTATTTTACCTTAAAATACTTGTAAACAAAAGTTTACCTGAAATGTCTGACATTGTCAGTTTCGTTTATTTACAAAAAGGGACCATTTAACAAAAACCCAAGGAATTGAAATTTCAATAATACTGCGTTATAATATGTAATATTTTTAATGACAAATGTCGACAGAAATCCATTAATTAAATCTACTGTATGTAAAATTAAAAAAAATCGTCAAACTGAAAACGTAAAACACGCTATACGCTCTGGCCGACCTAAAAGTGCAACAAATGGTGATAAGGCTCTAAATGTTTTAGGTACCTACTCAGTTTAGAGGAAAATGCCTATCTTTCTACCAGAACACTGGGAAAAGAAAACAATGTTTCACACATGTCTGTTGGCCGCCTTCTGAAAACCGAAAAGTTTCATCCGTACAAAATAAGACTTGTGCAAGAGCTCTCAGATCATTACGACAGGCGCTTGGAATTTTGCGAAAACATGATGGAACGCTGCAACACCTATCGAGATTTTGTCCACCGAATAATTTTCTCTGACGAATCAACATTTTTTTTAAATGGAAAAGTTAATAGGCATAATTGTCGATATTGGGCTAAGGAGAATCCTCAATGGATATACAAATCATACCCAGTTCCCCCAAAAGATAAATGTTTGGGCTGGTTAATAGGTCGTAGAATTGGTCCCTTCTTCATGCAAGAGACATTAAATGGAGAAAGATATTTGTATATTCTAAGAAATGAAATTGCCCCGGCTCTTGCACAACGATTTCCAAATAATCGTAAACGTGTGGTTACTTTATTTTACCAGTTGTATTGATTATTTGAATATGATTTTTTAGGCAATACTCAAGCACCAAATGATGAAATATAGTTTCAGCAGGATGGTGCCCTAACGCACTATGCCCATAATGTTCGACAATATCTCGATGGTGTTTTTTCTAGAAAATGGATTGGACGTAGGGGTTCAATCGAGTAGCCAGCTCGGTCTCCGGACTAGACGCCCCTCGACTACTACCTCGATGGTTTAAAGTTAAGAATAGAAACAGAATGTAAAAGAATCGAGGAAACTGATAATCTTCTAAACATTTTGCATGTTTTTTCGCAGTATTTGGCTTACTGCCAAGAAGTAAATGTAGGTACATCATTTTAAACATTTGATTTAGTTGTCTTCATCAACTTTCAAATTATTTCGTCCTGTTTTGTTTATTCTTGTACAAAATATCCAAATAGTATAGCGTCTTTTACGTTTCCAGTTTGACGAAATTTTTTAAAAATTTGACTTACAATAGATTTAGTTAATGGATTTCTGGCAGAATATTTGGCATTAAAAATATTACAAACTTCTTGTTGCGTTCGCATTCTGTCCCCATAACCCAGTATTATCAAACTTTCAATTCTTTGGGTTTCTGTTAAATGATCCATTTTTTGTAAATAAACGAAACTGACAGTGCCAGACATTTCAGGTAAATTTTCGTGTACAGGTATTTTAAGGTAAAATACAAGTAAATAACGATTTTTGACCACCATTTTCACAAAACCTGCTTATTCTAGGATAAAATGTTCCCAATAAGCATTCAGAATTTTAAGCTGAATTGGAAAATCGAATAAAATATAGAGCGTTCCATGTCGATTTCAGGAAAACGGTAAACTTGACAACTATGCGTCATCATTCGATCGCGCGTAATTTCGTACCTTAGTGACAAAAGTTCATAAAAATCGGTTGAACGGTTTGCAAGATATTTCGAGGTTTCCATATTTTTGTTGCACACCGTATATCATTAGAACTACTTATAGCATTCTGTAATTCTCGAAACGGCAAAGAATATTAAAAATAAGAAAAAAAAGTTTTGTGTTTCCATAATATTATACTTTTAACGAATTTGGTAAAAAAAATATTTTTAACAAATATTTTAAGCAGTAAGATTTTTTCAATAGAACTCTACCTTGTTTTTATTACAAGGTGAGAAAAGATTGGTTAAGGTATATTTTTAACATTTTCTGTACTAGTTTATTACATTTACCTCAAAGTCTCCTGGATGTAACAGATTAATTGTTACTATATATGGACTTGAAAATCGATATATTGGCCAATGATTCTCAGCGCAATCTCTTAATAGTTGAAAAATGGCATCTAAAAATGAATTAAAAAGAATCACGTTATAAAGTGGATATAATATTTAAATTTCGTTTTACGCCTAAAGCAAGGTTCTAACACTAACCAAAAACAAATTAAAAAAAAAAAACGCGATAAATCTTATAAATACCTACATATATTGAGGAAAAACCGAAAGATGGCAACAGTAACCACACTGATAATAAAAGATATTTTTAATACCTACTTATTGTTAAAATTTCATTTTATCCCGTGGTAAACATTAACGTTCAGATTCACTAAGAATGTTTAAGATTTAGTACTGGTTTAAATTAAGATCTTCTAGTTGATCAGCTATATTTTGACAGGTTTTTGTCCCGTCACTGTTAATAAGACGTCATTAAAAACTTATGTATAATTCTGATATTTCAGCGATTTGCTTGCTTTCCAAGTGAATTTCATCTTGGAACGGGTTACTGGAATGAATTTGGTTCTATCATTGTGGAAAGTACGTACTAAAATTATTTATAAATTTTCGAAGAAGCTCAGCAATAAATCAATAGTATAAGACTTAGTTGTCTTATTCTTACACTTGTCAGTTTAAAACTTTTGGTTGTCAAATTAAACCGGACTAGCGTTGGAGAATCTGGCCGTTAAATTGTAATTATTCAGAATTATGAGACCTAGATAGGTATTCCAATTAGGTGGTACCAAAAATTACGAAACCTTTTTGTAGGTACGCCATTAAAAAAGGTTGAGAACCCCTGACGTAGACGATTCCTTGAGTAAAGACTGACGGCTTGCCTCTGCTGTTTTGCGGGAAGCCGATTGGCTTATTGGCTAGGCTAGCCCATTCGTGTGTGACCGGATCGGAATTAAGCGAATGATGTGTATTTTATATGAAATGTGTATTTTATACGAAAGTGTACGCGTACGCCCTTAAAAACAGAAATTACGAGAAATCGGACCAATACATTCTGACTCTAATATCTATGGACGGATAGATAGGTATCATATCATATATAAAAAAAACATTTATGCTAAACCATTTTAGAGAAAATGCATAAACGTATTTTGTGACGTATTAAGGCTACATTTGCCGACCACACCCGTTTATTGCCAACTTAATTTTATTTTAGAATAATAATTTTTTGCTTAATATTTCATTTGTATGAATATTTCCGCAATATTAACCGAAGATTCATGTTCTATGGTTATTTTTTAACGTATTGATAAAAATTTTAAGATATTTTATGATTTATTTTAGGCAAACAATATTTAAAATAATACTGAGGTCCTAGTGGCAGAAAAAATGACACCCTAGATCTCTTAAAATATTAATCTTCTGAATGAAATCATTATACATGTTGAAACTTTAAATAACTGACTCAAAATTGCTTGCAGGGTATGAATCTATACTTAATATACCTAAGCCGAAAGGCGATGTCAAAATGAAATTAAGTTGGCAACCATGAACGCAATTGGGAAATGCCACTTTAAGTATCCGTACGAAGCTTTATGAAAAGTTATATTTTCTCTATACAATGGCACAAAATTAAAATTAGTGAAAAAGCCCATTGTGTGTACATTTCTCAACCAATGTATATGTATAATGTATTTCCTTTAGTGGCGCATTATTCGCATTCAGAATTAAATCAATTTTTAGTAAAATGATTCATTTGACGAATGAGCAAGTCGCAGTAATACTAAAATATAACGTAAATGTTAAATGAAACTTTTGGAAAACTAAAAATAAGTTCTAATTTAACACTATGCAAAATGATAACTTTGTACCTGAAGTAACAAGATGATCTAACAGTTGATTTTTTAATGCTTTCTAATATGAATATAAGGCATTCATCCTATATTTACATTGCTTGTACAAATCGCAAAACGCCAAAATATGGGAGCGTTATAACCCTATAGGCATTACACGAAAACTCAAAGCTTTTGATAGGACTTATATTTTGTCATCAAGACGAATAACCAGTTGAAATGTCGATGTCGCCGTTATAAGAAAATAAAGATAATTGCAAGTACAAAATACGTCTTTGAATCTTTTGTCTGTTATAAACAATAGACGTCAACTATAAGAAGCTAGAGACCATAGAGAAAATATATAATAGAGAAACAATGCCATTTGCGAATGTGGCAAATTTACCAAGCTGAATCCGTAAACACAGACGGTCTTCTGCGGGCCTGCGCCTTGTCGACCGTTTGCCTTGTGATAGACAGGACCGTACTTCGAAATTTATTTCACATGACGTGATCATTTATCGAGTAATAAATTAATGCTAAATATATTACTTGTAATTATTCTTTTTAGTAATGATAAAAATGTAACCGTTAGTGAGATTTTAACAAAAATTGTATAGTTTGTTGGCTTAAATCTGAGTTTTCTTGCTATACAAAACTGTCGATAATTCCTAGAAAATAGCTCAGTTTATACATATACAGTGCGTCTCTTTAATGTCCCCCTCTTAATTTTTGAAACGTTACATTTCCAAAATTGAAAGTTGAAATAAAATATAAACATAGTATTCTAAACAATAGAAATAAAATATGCAACTGTTTTAAGAAGTAAAATAGTACCTAAATAAAAAAATTACCAAAACTGTGTGTATATTTTATTGGATTGGCATCCCATCCTGTATAATTATTGAACAAACCAAGTTCTATGATAAGATGTAAATAGTTTTACACCTATTTACAGTGTGCACTTGATACTTTGGTGAAAGCGATAGTTACTTACGGCCCCATGTCAATCTAATCTACTGATATCTTAGCGATCCTTTGGCGAAAGCGCTTTTTTCTTTCGCCAACCCTTTTAAAATACTCCCCTCTACCCTAATCCACTAGTATTTTTAGTGCCCCTTTGGCGAAAGCGCAAATATGGCTTTTGGACACTCACCCTGCTAATCCACTGATATATTAGCGATCCTTTGGCGAAAGCACTTTTTTCTTTCGCCATCCCTTTTAAAATACTCCCCTCTACCCCAGTCCACTAGTATTTTTAGTGCCCCTTTGGCGAAAGCGCAAATATGCCTTTTGGACACTCACAATTCTAATCTACTGATATCTTAGCGATCCTTTGGCGAAAGCGCTTTTTTCTTTCGCCATCCCTTTTAAAATACTCCCCTCTACCCTAATCCACTAGTGTTTTTAGTGCCCCTTTGGCGAAAGCGCAAATATGCCTTTTGGACACTCACTCACCCTTATGCAATATAGGGGAAGGAGGCATTGACACTATATATGACCTTCTTACACCATCTTACCCCTTATACAATGCCGCTAATACACACACACCCCATCAGTGCCTTTCTGACACCTTGACCACACTCAATATACGTCACTGACAAATATTTCTACTTCTCCGTGTGTGTATTCACTTCAACACCGGAGTGCATTTAAGATAAATTATATTTTTTACCTACTATTCTTTCACATATTGATATAATTTAAATTTGGAATTAAACTATTTGTATTTATGCACTAATTGTAAGAAATAGACTACGAAATAATTCCTTATATTTAAAAGTTGGATACATAATTGGCGAAACATATGAAATGTCTTTAACACTTTGTAAAGACTATTTTTGTATCGAAATAACAAGCTTCAGAGGTTCGCTATATTCGCCACCCCAACCAAAAATACCATAACATAAAAATGACTGAGATTTTTTCGGCCCGGTTCTGATCGCCGAGTTGCGTCATTGAGTTCAACAACCACTTTTGCGTGACGTCCCGAGTGCGCATGCCTCGAGAGAACCGTCGTTTAAAAACCTGACTGGCGCCATATGCGTACAAACGCACTTTTTCGCCCATATATTGGACGGATTCAGGTGTCGCGAATACGTTGTGAACGTCTAAATATATTTTGTCTATGCTAGAGACCCATAAAAATTTACCGGGCATAGTTCAAGTAAATTAACATGATTTGGAACACAATTATCATTTTCAAACGTTTATATTTTTTGTTCTGGAATAAACTTTGAACACTGAAATGATTCACTGAAAATTTTTTAATCTGTGCGCTACTACATATTTACGACAGGGATGTTTTAACATAGCCGACCCGACAATGATTGGGTTTTAATATAGCCGACCCGACAATATTGAGTTTTGAGTATCCAATTTATCTATCGGTTTTTTAAAGACCTTTTGCCGCATTAAATTCATATTAATGTAGGTTTTTTCATAGTTTTAAAATTAAAAAAAAAAATGAGCGCTTGTTTTTTCGTAATAAAACTTGATGTTGCGCCGACACACTGTGGTCTAGAAAGCATATTTAGCGCGAAAGATTGTAAACTTATAAATATGAAGTAATATTGATATAGGTTATATTCTGTACTAATCCAATGATAAATTATAATAAAAACAATATACAGGGTGTCCGAAAAGTCTTAGTATGGGTAAAGATCTTTGCTATTAGTACAGATGAAGACACTTATTAATAAAGATTTTAGTTAGATGTATCTTATTGGTTGATAAATTTAATTTTTCATGTTATTTAACTTTTTCAACACCCACGAGGGTTGACGCTAGGGTGCTGAGGTAAAAAATTTTAAACGCCAAGGTGTTCAGAAGAGAAACATTCCAACGCAAACTCGAGGTCCGTACCCTAATTCTTTTTTAAATGGCAAGCCTGTAAAAATTAAAAATCGTGAAAAAAAGTAAAAACTTTTATTTCTCTCAGTACTTTAAAAGTTATTCAAATTTTCCATCGTGAACTTCTTGGCAGTAATAAAGTCGATTTAGGAACTCTGCTAAGAAGTGCCACCTGCCATTCTCGAAAATATCAGAACTGAGTTCCAAATTCGACTAAATTACTGCCAAGAAGTTCATGGTGGTCTTTGTGAACAAATTTTAAAGTAATAAGAGAAATAAAGGTATTTAAATTTTAATTTTTTTTCACGATTTTTAATTTTCAAAGGCTTGCCATTTAAAAACGAATTAAGATACGGACCTCAGGTTTCCGGCAAACTATTTCTTTTTTGAAGACCTTTAAAATAAATTATCACCCGGTGTAGGGTTGCAATTAAAATTTTTGATCTCAACTCCCTAGCGTCACCCCTTACGGGGATTGAAAAAGTTCAATTACATAAAAAATTAGATTTCGTAACCAATAAGATACATCTAAAATTTGGTGTATATCTTTACTAATAGCAAAGGTATTTGCCCATACTAAGACTTTTTGGATACCCTGTAGATATATGAAAAAAGACTAATAATAATAAGAAAGAATTTTGTGTATATTGGTATAGAAATATACAACAAATTAATAAACTGCTGGCCACTCGAACTTACACACATAGAGATTTTTAGGCAAAATTTAAAGTTCGATATTTTCAACAGGAATGCAAATTTTTGAACGCGTCTTGCAGATTTTAAGAGCTAGTTTTTTTCGGATTAAGCTGCATGACGCATGACGCATATTTATCGTAGGACCATAGGTTTATTATATACGGGGTGATCAATGAAGTTATGCAAAAAATCAAAAAGTTTGTATGAATGAAATTTCCGCAAAAAAATTTTTTGGTCGTTGCAATATGGTTCGTTACTAAGGTAACATTAATATCTCTAGACGCTTTTGTCACTTTTTGGATTAAGGCCCTTAGGTCTAGTACACACTAGGGATGGGAATTTTTTTCGATATATCGATAGTTATCGATAACTATCGATATATCGACAATCGATAAATGTTTTTAAAAATATCGATATATCGATATATCGATAACTATCGATATATCGATAACTATCGATATATCGATAACTATCGATATATCGATAACTATCGATATATCGATAACTATCGATATATCGATAACTATCGATATATCGATAACTATCGATATATCGATAACTATCGATATATCGATAACTATCGATATATCGATAACTATCGATAACTATCGATATATCGATAACTATCGATATATCGATAACTATCGATATATCGATAACTATCGATATATCGATAACTATCGATATATCGATAACTATCGATATATCGATAACTATCGATATATCGATAACTATCGATATATCGATAACTATCGATATATCGATAACTATCGATATATCGATAACTATCGATAACTATCGATAACTATCGATAACTATCGATATATCGATAACTATCGATTTATCGATAACTATAAATTATATATAATAATACTTATAGATACATTAATATACATTTAAAAGGTAGTTCGTAATCGTAAGTGTTCGCTGGAGCCGATATTTACCAAATTTCTGCTTTCTGGAGGTTTACGAGAAGTGCTTTAGCAGTATATTATAATAATTAAAAAATTAATTACTGATAATGCACTAGGTGTTCCGAAATTAACGTACAATAATTCTAAGGCAGTTAATTAAAAATATACTGTAAGTTCATTAAAAACATCCTTTGAAAAACTAATAATAAGGCATTAACTCAAAATCGGAAACACATTTAAAACTAGTAATAAGTAAGCGAACTTCTGTTTTTGAGTAAAGGAAGTTGTGGGTAAAAAAATTACCATTTTTTTTAATGTACTGGTTTAGAATGCACAGTTTTGAGTAAAACTAATTCAACAGTGATGCAAAAGCTGGGCAATTCTTTCAGATAGGCAGCTCAAATTACTTCTGTATCTTGAAAACAAAGCTGAAGGCCCGGATTTATATATCTTTTTCCCACAGTTATGTAAGAAATCACATTCTAAAATTTAATACACCTAATGAACCCGCTTTGTCCTGATTTTTATCATCTGATGGTTTTTGTTGCTTTGAAGTTTTACTACCTACGTTAGAAGAATTCTTATCAAGAGAATAGTATCATGCAGAGCTTTGCGAAGATTTTTTTAATAGGCACAATTACCTGTTTCGTTTTACACTATGTGGAAAGCATTTTTCTTCATTACACATGGGAAAGCGATTTGTGTAACTTAAGCAAATTATTTAATACCATAATTTTATTTCACTTATAGGCTCTGACAAAAACTAAACTGCTGGCTGTTCGAACTGCATAAAGGTAATCGAATGCGACTTTTAACATTTTCTTGAAATTTTTTTCGCTATGCCTTCAAGGCCATGCTGATTTTCATGTGTTCTAAGACTTTTAAATACAGGGTGGTTAAACTTATCTATTTTCTGCGCCTTTGGGACATTCAGTGGGCAATTTGCGAAAAACAATTTTAAGGATTTTTTAATACCTTCCCTAAGTTTATAGATATATATTTTTTTATATAGAAAAAGGGATGTTCTTTTCACCCTGTATCTTACCTCTTTTTCCACTAGTAATTATCACTTCAGCTAATAATTTTAGAGAACAACTGATCTTTAAATAATTTTCAAGAAACACTGATCTTTTAATTATTTTCTAGAAAAACTTTGTGTGGGGTGGAGAAATATTGTGAAATTTATAGTAATTCTAAAAAAAATAAGAAAATAGATCATCCCAGAGTCAATATTAGTGACATGTTTTGTGAAACAATTGCTCTTTTAAAATTTTGAGTTAATTGTTTGCATGTTTTACGAAAAAAATCTCCGGAAGTTTTTTTTTAATTTTTTAAATAAGTCGTTGAACTACAAAGTCAGAGGCGTAGCCAGCCTTGCGAGGCGGGGTGGGCAAACATATAAGGGGGCGCTTCATAATTTTTTAGAACCTTAATAAAAATACGGTATTACGGTAATAACAGTTTATTGTGTGAATTCGCCCGAGCGGCAAGGGGCGCCAAGCCAGGGGGGCGGGGAGGGCATTCGCCCCCCTGGCCCCCACCTGGCTACGCCACTGTATAAAGTTACAGCGGCCCTAAGGCTGTTCCCCTGGATGTATGGATGTTTAATATTTAAATCCTCCAATCGAGAGAAAATTTATATTTCAATAAAAAATAGTGCCCACTAACGAAGTGCCCATACATCTAATATAAACAATTCAATTGTAAATTCAAGCTATTTTTGATTGTTGCCCATCAGATCCTGTGTTAATGAGATGGTTCCAAGATAACTTGTTGATTGGGAGGGTAAGTTATATTTGCGCATCTGTAGAAAAAAGTCTTATCCATGGAATAAAAATCGCTTTTAATTCCAATGAAAACATTGTTGTTTCCGCGCTTGCGCTGTAGTAAGAGGCTTAATTCTTAAAGATAACTTTTATTTAAAAAATAATCTTTTTCCTTTGGACAAGGAGGTACCTAACTAAAATTTAGATACCATGGACTCTTCCTAAGCCAGCGAAAAATGAATAAAATTTGCGTAGGTATATTTAAAGAGTTTCACCACGTACTATCAGCAAGTATAACCTATCGATATATCGATAACTATCCATATATCGAGTAATATCGATATATCGATGGTTATCGATATACCGATAGTTATCGATAACTATCGATATATCGATAGTTATCGATATATCGGCAGTTATCGATAACTATCGATATATCGATAGTTATCAATATATCGATAGTTATCGATAGTTATCGATATATCGATAGTTATCGATAGTTATCGATATATCGATAGTTATCGATATATCGATAGTTATCGATATATCGATAGTTATCGATATATCGATAGTTATCGATATATCGATAGTTATCGATATATCGATAGTTATCGATATATCGATAGTTATCGATAGTTATCGATATATCGATAGTTATCGATATATCGATAGTTATCGATATATCGATAGTTATCGATATATCGATAGTTATCGATATATCGATAGTTATCGATATATCGATAGTTATCGATATATCGATAGTTATCGATATATCGATAGTTATCGATATATCGATAGTTATCGATATATCGATAGTTATCGATATATCGATAGTTATCGATATATCGATAGTTATCGATAAATCGATAAGTATCGGCATATCGATAACTAAAACTTATCGATAGGTACCTTGCCGATGGTTATCGATAGGTAAAACCCATTATCGCCCATCCCTAGTACACACTACATACTAAACATCAAATTTGGGTAGCAAAATTTTTAAAATGCTATAACTTGACATTGGATTGACGGTTCTTGATGATTTTTACGGATTTGGAATCCTTATTTCACGTAGATTTTCTGTAATCTAAGCATTTTATTTGGGGGTTGAAATATACAGGTTTAAATTTACACGTTATACCGGGTCGATAATAGACAAAAACGTAAGGTACGACGCGCTCTAAGGTTTGGCATTATTTAAGTTTTTGTAAAAATAAATTCTCACCTCAAGTTGTTTTTGTTTAATGTCCTTCTCCCTGTTCTGTCCAAAACTTTCACCCAGTTTATTGTCTCAAAGAGTCATTCAGTTTTTTAGAGTTCTTTGTCTACGCCCATGCCCATATTTATGATCGGCTGCATGGATTTATTAAGACTGGACACGGGATGATTTAACATTCTTTGAAGCCAAAACAAACCATTCTAAGCGACACTGTAAACACAATTTTTAAACACTGGCCACATCTTATTTTAAGTATTTTACCTTGTATTTTTGTACAAAAAATACGTTAGAACCATCACAAGATTTACTAAAAGTAATAGAAGCCCTAAAATATTTTATTTTTCTGCTAAATAATAAGAAATTTAAGTTAAAAAGGTTTTATTATTTATAGGTTATGTTATTTCTAAAGGTGTTTATTTAAAGTCGCTCGGAGTCATTTATAAATCTATATGAATCTGTACGTCGCACATTTTCTTTTCTAGTTCATTAGACAAAGACGTACGTGTGACCGAGTGTTCAGACCGAGGTTCAGCCGTTTTCCTAAGCAACCAGGACAGACAGCAACACTTCTGAGCTCCAACACTCCAATGTTATTTTATCTCTTTCTACTACCATTCTCGATTCAATTACGTAGTAATTCGTAGTTCGTAAACTCCTCTCACAAGAGAAAACAAACAACAAAGATAAGGCTTCACGTTCGATACGCTCACAGTATACGGACATCGAATCCTTATTATAATAAATCCATGATCGGCTGTAATTTCTACGCGACGCGTCAATTTCAAAGTAGGCATTGGAAAAACAAATTTGTTGCTATGGAATTAAAAACTGTTAACATTATTTTAGAAATAATCTGACACATTTCAATGTTATAATTTTGTAAATTTTAATTAATATGAGGCGTTCAACCACGGCAGAAAGGGAAAATTGCATTCGACTTCTCAACGAAGGAATGTTAAAAAAGCAAATTGCGCGCATTTACAATGTCAGCCGAAAGACACTAATTTATAATTTGAACCGTCGCGCGTCGAAACTACTGGTAATCATAATTATGGGCATGGGGGTGGACACAAAAAAAATAAACCAAAGAACCGAAAGAATTTTACCGAGAACTCTAGAAAACTAAATGACTCTTTAAGGCAACAAACTGGGGTGAGAGTTTCAGACAGAACAGTGAGAAGAACATTAAATAAAAACAACTTGAGGTGAGAATTTATTTTTACAAAAACAACATAATGCCAAATATTTTAAATTTTAGAGCCCGTCGCAGAGCAAAATGTGTGCGGTTATTACAACACCATAGAGCGAATAGGCGGGCATGGGCAAATTGACATGCGAATTGGGGTAATGCAGAGTGGATGGCCGAATGTTAGTTTGGAGAAGGCCAAATGAGCGGTATTTGGAGGAAAATATGGCCCCTCAAGAGGCATTTCGTGGCGGAGGCGTTACAGTGTGGGGAGGTTTCATAAGAAATGGTAAAACCGAGCTATTCATTACCAACCAAACTGTTAACACTACTGTTTATCAGGAGGAAATTTTGGAACCTATTGTTCCTTTTGCTCGAAATTACGGCCCAGAATTTCTATTAGTGGATGACAACGCTCGACCTCACAGAGCGCGAAGTATCACAGAGTTTTTGCAGGCACAGAACATCAATAGGATGGACTGGCCTGCAAAGTCTCCGGATCTTAATGTCATCGAACACGTTTGGTCTTATTTAAAACTTAAAGTAAGATCGCGTGATGTACCCCCTGAAACCTTAGAACCACTTAGTGAGGCCATTCGTGAAGAATGGGAGAATATTCCACAAGATTTTATAAATAATCTTGTGGATACTCTACCAAATCGATGTCGGGAAGTAATAAGTCGAACAGGAGGACCAACAAAATATTAGTTTCTCTTTTTTTTTTATTAATGTACCTACTTAATTTCGGATAAATTATTACCAAAGATTAGGTATTTAAAGATAGGACACTTGGCAATTTTCCATTGATATTTGCCGGGTTTTTAGGGATTGCAGGAACCTTTAAATTAGGTTTAGAATTAGAAATTTTGTAAGAATTGACTTTTGGCCGTTGTTAACCAATCTTGTATATTGTAGAATATAATGTAATAAACATGTTCTTGTCGCTACGTTTTTGTCTATTATCGACCCGGTATAATGTGTAAATTTCAACATGTATATTTCAACCCCCAAATGAAATGCTTAGATTATAGGAAAACTACGTGAAATAAGGATTCCAAATCCATAAAAATCATCAAGAACCATCAATCCAATGTCAAGTGACAGCATTTTAAAAATTTTGCTACCCAAATTTGATGTTTAGTAGTGTGTACAAGACCTAAGGGCCTTAATCCAAAAAGTGACAAAAACGTCTAGAGATATTAATGTTACATTAGTAACGAACCATATTGCAACGACCAAAAAATTTTTTTGCGGAAATTTCACTCATACAAACTTTTTGATTTTTTGCATGACTTCATTGATCACCCCGTATATAATAAACCTATGGTCCTACGATAAATATGCGTCATGCAGCTTAATCCGAAAAATACTAGCTCTTAAAATCTGCAAGACGCGTTCAAAAATTTGCATTCCTGTTGAAAATATTGAACTTTAAATTTTGCCTAAAAATCCCTATGTGTAAGTTCGAGTGGCCAGCAGTTTAGTTCCATTCAAATTCTTGTATTTTCGCCATTCTTGGAAAAGTTACAATTTTATTAACATAGCGGTAGTACCTAAAAAAATAATAATAATAATTAAAGCCGGGCCCGAACGCAATTATATTTTTTTGTTTCATTATCTACACTAAAATGTCATTCATAATTAAATAAATCTAATAGTTGCAAGCACCTGCAATTTTTGTAAACTCTACACAAATATAAATATTAAAGAAACAAACCTCTCATAAAACTATCTCTTTTAAAACAAATACTTTTTAATACAATTATAATACAAAAATATAATTGGTATAGCGAAATTATTGTATTAACCTTCCTCATCACTAGCCATGGAGAAATTTCAATTATATCGCTTTTAACTTAGAAATATGGACTGTTTACTGCAAACAACCCAACTCAACCTGTGCGCTCGGACTTTATGGACCTATTATTATTATGGCCCTATTATTTTTCTGTAAATTCTTTTGTTACCCACGGTTGCTTTAGGATGTTACAATCCCCATAAACTATTTCAATAATGCTGATTGCTATATTTTATTTATATCTTTTTTCGCGCTAAATATGCTTTCTAGACCATAGTGCGACAGGTTGTTTTTTCCTTCACGTGTAGGATTTCTCTGCTTTCTTTTTTTCACTGACATGAACTTATATAATAGGTTTATTTTTTTTTACTTTTTAATATTTATTTTTGTAAGCTTTATGAGGCAAGTTGCCTATTTACTTGAATTTTGTTTTTCATGAAATAATAAATTGTTAGGCCTTGCTATGTACTCCGTAGAAATATAGAGATAAAACTTGTCACAGGTAAATTTCAGAGTCTTAAGATTATGTTGATTTGCCAAAATATATCCAACCAAAATATTCCCATATTTATTTTTCTAAAAAATATGAATTTTTTACACCCCTTAAATTACATTTTTTTCACGACCGGTTGTAGAAATCTACTTCTCTGACGTTAAAATCATGACAGAAAAAGCAAATTATTCCCTAAATGAATAATTTGGAAAAAATTCTCTAGGGAGTTTTAATTATTATTACAACTGTCAAAAAATTGTCAAGAATACATAAAAAAATTATAAAATAAAAAAAAATGTTTCTTGAAACTTATACCGTATCCATTTAATTTTGAGAATGATGACGGAAACCCATTTTACAATGGAGAGATCAATTATGTCTCTCTCTCGTGTTCGTTCTCTCTCATACGAGTAAAATTTTTACAGCTGGTAGAAAGTTAGGTTATGTGAAAGATAAACATGACATATTATTTCAAGCCTGTCCCATGATATAATTTGTTTTTGCAGTGTAAAAATATACTTAAAAAAGTTTATATAAAGTATTAGGTAGCAGCTTAAATTCCTGTGTTCTATGAATATGGGACTGACCCATGGGACTGAGTAATAAAATAAATATTTATTTATTTATTGTCATGAAGTTATTGAGTAAATTGCATTGTCAAACTTATTAATTTGTGCATAAGGCAGTTCTTGTAAAAGAAAAGACCTCACAAACCTGTTGTCAACAGCAATCACCAACTAGTTAGAGCCAATAAAACTACTGAAAATTAATCAACCATTACGTTTCCAAATAACTTACAGATTTGTCATTTCTGTGGGAACAAAGCCAATGGATGGAACTACCTACGTATTACACGCAGTATAAATCCGGGTATAAATACCGCATAGATGCATTTACAAAAAAATAACTTATAATATTGAATACTGACATACGTACGTGAAAGTCAAAATTATAATTAGTTTAGAAATACCGGACTAATTTATATTTTTCAGCTGGAAATAATGTACACTTACCAGGCTTAGGATTTTTTAAAAGAAAATCCATGTTGCCTATTAACCAGTGTCCCTTGGGCGAAGGAATTTGATTTAAAATTCGCCTAAACTTGTAGCTTTCAATAACATAAATCACAATATATATTAGAACTGCACAAAAAATAACATGCAAGAAAATCATCTTGTTATTTACTATATGCTATTATGATTTTATGAGTACTTAAAGTCACTAAACTGAGTGTATTTTATTAGAATACATAATATGCTTTACTATAGACACACCGAGATCAACCGAAACTGGTCTGACTTCCATCGGTTGTGTTTTAAAAATTTAGATAATGATAGCGCGCAAATGACAGCAAATAAGATAATAATTCTATGTTGTTCTGTTTAATGATGTTCCTGTGATTAATCAGTCACATAAAAAAATACACTGCTTGCCCAAGCAATAGTGTTATTGTTATATCTGAATTTGAAATAAGACATTATTATCTGTGGCCTAGAATAGCATTCGTGGTCGAACCATGGATATTTGTGACAGCAATTCGAATGCTAGTATTGGTAAGAACTATGTATATGTAGGTATCTGTTCTTACACAATACTGTAAACATTATGCTTATTAAACTTTTGACTAAAACAATACCTGCATGGCCAAAATGTTTTAATTTGTTCAAGGTTTATCAAAAAAAATAATGATAAAAATGTGTTTCCCTTTGATAACAAGAATGGATAAATTTTTTCCTAAAATATCTTCGGCCCCTGGGCTGGGGAGGCCCAAATAATATTTTCAATAGGGTGGAAATGTAATTTTTAAATCATTTATAATAAATTTTTCGTATTTTATATTTTAAAAGAGTTAAGTTTTCTTGTATCTTGAATTACTAATATAAAAGAATTTCTGTTATAAGTTTAGATTTCCCCAGAGATTTATAAAGATTTTTTCAACCAGTTAATGTTTACGGTAGTGTGTAAGAATAGATAGAGGTTTTCCAATATTCACAACATAACATGTTTTTTTCTAAAATATTTGGTACCTATATTTAGTAATTTTTACGTAAAAGTCAAATAATATTCTAACTCGCCAAAAATAAAATTGTAATGCACATAAGTACAGTGAAAGTCACTTATAACGACGACCAAGGGACCGGCAAATTCCCGTCGTTATAAAAGGACGTCGTTACATACAGCCGATTCTTTTTCCAGTAATAAGGTGAAAAACATATCTTTGCATATTCATTTCATTATTTACATAAAGATACATTACTCATATAGTTATGAAAAACAAAAACAACTAAGTACATAATACGTTATATGTATGTACGTAATTAAGATGAGACACATAGGTACACAATACTACTTATGATTTATTTATAGGGTAACTAATTCGAATAGCACCAGTCGCCTACTAAAAATATTGTTATTGTTGCATTTCGATATCGGGAAATCTGGGAATCACATCAGTGACAAAACGGTTACAAAAACAGACCAATCGGAACATTCGACATACGTCGCATCGTGACTTTGCTCGTCCGCATGTCGTTATATCCGGCTTGACCCCGAGTACAGCAGGGCGTTACAAGCGACTTCGTCGTTATATCCGACGACGTTATACACGACTACAAAAGCGTTGCCGGATATAGAAATCCAACCGATTCTCTAGGGTTCGGTCGTTATAAGCAACTTATCTTTATAAGCGACGTCGCTATAAATGACTTCCACTGTATTAAATTTTTAAAAATTGCATAAAGTGGTTTAACATTTTCTACATTTAGTATAAAGTGTGTAGTAAATCGTTTGACAAAGACAAAATTATCACCTTACATATTAATTGCTAATTAAGGCATTTTTTCAAGGAAATTGGACACTTTGTATGCGAAGAAAATAAGTTTCTATTTAGTATGTGTGTATGTATATCCAAAAATTGATGTTTTAACCCACTTGACCTTAGAAAATGTCAAGAAACAAGAATAGTTCTAGATAGATTTCCTTATATTTTAAAACACTACGTATGGTTGGATATATCCAACTAAAATCTATCACTATAAATTTTTTTTAAAAAGTATTACTTTGCTCTGCTCCGCAAGTGATATACTTGGATATAATTAAATATTTACTTATTTAAAACTCCAATTACCAGTGATGTACAAGGTGTCTCAAAATATTACACATACTCGTATTAGAACAAATAATAATTGGGTAACTAATTATTTTAGCACGAGTTATTTTTGTAGAACTAAAATACCTACATGATTGGGGAATGTATTCATGAAAAATAACACATCTAGATTCTTTGTTTTTTGACACTAGCTCTCTTCTAAATTTAACCTCGAGTGCCCCATAACGCCCAAAGCTCAAAAAGAAGCGAAATTGACTAACCTAACGCCTTTTAAATTACTTTGTGGAGATACCTCAAGGAAAATGTGTTTATTAATCCTCTAGCTGATTAAGGAGTTAAGAGGGCCTAAGCGAATCACTGAAGAAATTAAGGCGATACCAGCTTGATTCAGCGTGTTGTGAAGTATTTCAGGTTAAATTGTGTCAGCGTCAAGAGAGAAGATATTGAGTCAGCGTTATCTAAAGGTACTAATATAGAAAATTGTAAATTGATTGACTCACTCATTCATTTACGCCCAGCCAAAACTACTAATGCTAAAAAGTTGAAATTTTGAACACAGCTTTATTTTACGCCGTAGGCGTCCACTAAGAAAGGATTTTGCAAAACACGCCCTCTAATGGGGTGAAAGCAACCCCTAAAAACTAAATTATCTTTTATTTTAAAAACTACTAAGTTTTAAGGAAAACGTCAAAACAGGTCAATTTTACCTTATTTTTTACTTCAGACTATACTTTTTTTCGTGTTGGAATTTTACCCCTGGGGGTAAAAACACACTTCTACTACAGATTTATCAAGGCCAACCCCTAACTACCAAATATAGAAAGCGGAAATTTTACATATAGCTTTAGTTTAGGCCCCAGACATCCACTAAGAAAGGTTATTGCAGAACTCACCCTCTAACGGCGTAAAATCAACCCCTAAAAATTAAATTATTTTTATTTTAAAAACTACTAAGTTCTAATAGTCTAAGATCCGAAGTAAGCTCGTCCTTCACCGATCTGCTTACCGGATGAAAACTATTTTTTATCAATGATAATATGTTAAAAAATATATCGCAAATGGGTTGCCTAATGAAATATGGTCATGGGTGTCATTCACTAAAAATACTGTAATTAATTTTTTTTTAATATTTCACTCACTTGCTTACCAAACGGACTTAACACTAATGGAAAGTATAAAGCATAAGGAACATGCAAAAGTTAGGTTGCCTACCTTTTTCGGGTCCTATTACCGGGTTCCCAGGTATAAACAGGTGAGTCGATACGAGTAATTTGTACTCATCTGCTTGCTCATTGAAACATATATGAAAATAAAGATAATTTTATTGCGCACACGGTGGTATAAGGTTGCCTGCGAAAAATCGGTCATGAATCACGGTTGCCAGGCTTTAAAATTTAAAAATTGGAGCAAGCGTAGATGAGCAACAGAGGAGGACGCAGCATAACAGCTGCGCGTGACGCGACTTGCGGATGAAAGAGAGCGCGCATACTGTTTTTTCGTGCAAACGTGCTACGTATTGCTACAATTAGTAGAATTATTATGCAAAATCAATAAAAAGTGTTTTCTGTGTAAGTTAACCGATTCGGTTATCGATTTTGATGATGAATCGGATCCAGAATAATGTTCAGTAATTGAAAAATTTGCAAATTAAAGTTTTTTTTTGTATTTCTGTTGTTTTATAATAAACTTTTGTTACATGACACTAATGTGATTTGTTTTTCGTTTTATAAAAATTGTTAATTTCTTTCTTTGTTTACTTTGATCTCCTTATAAAATAGATACAATATTTAATATAAATGTATATCATCAACATATTATTATTTTGATAAATATTTCTATATTTTAATATTAAATATATATACAGGGTGTTTCATAATTGAATGCTGATCCTTAAGGGTGATAATCCTTGGATGATTTTAAGAAAAATTCTTTATATGAACATAGGTCCGCAACAGCTTTATTTCTGAGATACAGGGTGTTGAAATTTAAGAAAAAAATCTGTTTTTCTTCAATATCTCTAAAACCGCTTTGTATTTTTGTTTTAAATTTTGGTAGGTGCAAAGTACGCTTAAAAATACATTTTCTTCAGGATAAAGGTTTTTTTAATTTTCATCAGTGGCGTCCCTGTTAACATGCCCTGCAATATTTTTAATCAAAAAAATGATACGCCACTGTTTTTTTTTAAATAAATATCATTTTTATAATTGCCTTCTATCTTCTCATAAAAATGGTCTCTTGACTTTTTTTTATCCGGCGTACGGTTTTCGAAATAAAGTTCATTCATTTGCTTGTCCCTATGTGATTTTATCTAGTAGTCTCAATTTCACAATTTGTGGTAACCTACATCTAGGCTAGATTTTTATATTTTATAGTAACTATTATTTAGTTCTAGTAATTAAAGCCGTTAAAGAGTGGGATTATTTTGTAGGCTAGAAACATCTAGTAAGCTAACAACACATTTCGTTGTTTTATAAACGCAAACAGTTAATTTAATTTTGGTATATTTTGTCCAAAATGGTTAAGTTTTTACAAATAAAAAATGTATTTTTATGCGTGCTTATTATTAGAACTAAATAATAGTTAGTTACTATAAAATATAAAAATCTAGCCTAGATGCTTTGGTTACCACAAATTGCGAAATTGAGACTACAAGAAAAAAATCACATAGGGACAAGCAAATGAATGAACTTTCTTTCGAAAACCGTACGCCGGATAAAAAAAAGTCAAGAGACCATTTTTATGAGAAGATAGAAGGCAATTATAAAAATAACATTTATTTAAAAAAAAAACAGTGGCGTATCATTTTTTTGATTAAAAATATTGCAGGGCATGTTAACAGGGACGCCACTGATGAAAATTAAAAAAACCTTTATCCTGAAGAAAATGTATTTTTAAGCGTACTTTGCACCTACCAAAATTTAAAACAAAAATACAAAGCGGTTTTAGAGATATTGAAGAAAAACAGATTTTTTTCTTAAATGTCAACACCCTGTATCTCAGAAATAAAGCTGTTGCGGACCTATGTTCATATAAAGAATTTTTCTTAAAATCATCCAAGGATTATCACCCTTAAGGATCAGTATTCAATTATGAAACACCCTGTATATATATACAGGGTGGTCTGTAATGAATGCGCCAAAAAGCAATCCTAGATTAATCTCGTGAAAATAATGATATTGAGCCAACTATGCCTCAATAAAATGTCGCTCAGTAATGAGATACAGGGTGTTAAAGTTCAGTTCTCAGAATTGTTATTTCTTTATAGCTCAAGTCGTTTTTGAGATATCGACATGAAAACGGGGAATCGGGGGTTTGCAGGGATGGGGAATACGATGGTATTCCATTTATTGCCATAACATGTAGAGGGCGCTATTTACACCTTATACACTCATTATTTCATGCCATAACTTTCTTATTAGCACCGTTCTTTTATTTTTTATTGGAAATTCTGAAAGAGTGACGTTTTTTAAGAAAAAAAGGTATACAACATTTATTTCGATTAATTAAGCCGTTTTCGAAATATTTGCATTTATTCGTTCTATTGCACAGTCAAATCGAGAACTCAAAACCTGTTCGTTAGGACAGTAGTAGACTTTGACCAAAAAATAAATCATGGATACTTAAGTGTTGAAAATTTATTAAATTATTGAATAAAAGGTCTTTTGATGTTAATTTAAATCGGAATAGGCGAAACAGGATCTTTTCGTCCCCAGAATCATGTTGGGCGTCCTAAAAAGTATCTGTAGAACAAGAAGAAGAGATTTTAGTACGAGTGGGTGAAAATCTTGCTAGTCATGTGAAAAAAACACAGGTTTTACAAGTTTTACACACCGAAAAACTACACCCATATCATTTTAACCCCGTTCAACATCTACTACCAACCGATTTACAAACCAGACTTCAGTTTTGTCAATTGTTGCTCAACAATCACAATCACGATCCAACTTTTATCAATAGAATCCTTTTCACGGGCGAAGCGACCTTCACCAGACGAGGTGTGTTTAATTGGCGAAATAACCATACATGGGAAGTGGAAAATCCACGACATTTTCAGCAAGAATTTTCTATCAATATTTGGTGTGGCATAATCGGTGATTTTATTATTGGGCCTTATGAGTTGCCCGCAAGACTTAATGGTAACCAGTACTTGCAGTTTCTTCAAAATGGTTTGCGGGATCTACTCGATGATATACCCTTAAATTTACGACAAAACATGTGGTTTATGCACGATGGTGCTCCACCACATTATCCAGTTGCAGTTCACAACTATCTAGATGAATGGCTGCCTCATAGATGATTTGGTCGTGGCAGTGAAATTCCATGGCCGCCGCGTAGCCCGGATTTGAATCCTTTGGATTTCTTCCTTTGGGGTTTTATCAAATCTTTAGTATACACAGAAGAAATCCGTACCTGTGAGCAACTTTTGCAAAAGATTCATGGTTCCACCAATGTTATCAGGAATAAGCAAGGAACTTTTTTCCAAGTACGACGCTATTTGATGAAAGGATTAAGAAAATGCATAGAAGTGAATGGTGGACATTTTTCGCTTTTGTTGAAGTGATTTTTTGTTATTTGTTGATGATCAATTCATTATTCGTTAGTCAAGTCTGATATCTCAGTTTTAATGTTTAATATTTTTTGACTATGCAATAGAACGAATAAATACAAATATTTCGAAAACGGCTTATTTAATCGAAATAAATGTAGTATACCTTTTTTCCTTAAAAAGCGCCACTCTTTCAAAATTTTCAATAAAAAATAAAAGAACGGTACTAATAAGAAAGTTATGGCATGAAATAATGAGTGTATAAGGTGTGAATAGCGCCCTCTACATATTATGTCAATAAGTGGAATACCATCGTATTCCCCATCCCTGAAAACCCCCGATTCCCAGTTTTCATGTCGATATCTCAAAAACGACTTGAGCTATAAAGAAATAACAATTCTGAGAACTGAACTTTAACACCTTGTATCTCATTAATGAGCGACATTTTATTAAGGTATATTTGGCTCAATATCATTATTTTCACGAGATTAATCTAGAATTGCTTTTTGGCGCATTCATTACAGACCACCCTGTATACGTATATATATATATATATATATATATATATATATATATATATATATATATATATATATATATATATATATATATATATATATATATGAAGACTTGAAGTAAAAAACGGGGTATGTGCCAAAAATTTAAGAATTGTGTTTCCTCCGTAAAAGTGGACTATGTGCCATCGCCTTTAACGTATAAAACCGGCTGTGCAAAAAGAAACCGGGAAGTGCTTAAAATCTTAACCGCAAAATCGTGCATGTGTCAAGTGCCAGGTTCTTATCGGTAAATAACGGGCTAAGTGCCAGTCGGCGAGCTTAACCAGTTAGGGATAACATTATTATTTTTCATACATTTTTAAGTTCAGTGGCGTAGCCAGGAATTTTAGAGTTGTATATCTCTGTTGCTACTTACGGGATCCATGCCAAGTTCAGGGTTTTAATAGTAAGCCTACTAGAAATGTTTTGGTAAAGAAAAAAAAACATTTTGTAATTTGCGAAAAAAAGTTGAAATTTTGGTTCGCTCCCCCTGGTTAAAAAATGAGCACGCTTAGTTATTTTATTTATTATTTTTTCTAAACAAATTTTACAGAATTTTTAAATTTTAAGAGAAAAAATGTGTTAGTAGAAAGTTATAGTCATTTCAGTTTTTGAAATGACTATAACTTTCTACTAACACATTTTTCTCTTAAAATTTAAAACTTCTCGACAAAATGCTGTAAAATTTGTTTAGAAAAAATAATAAATAAAATATCTAAGCGTGTTCATTTTTTAACCAGGAGGGGCGAACGAAAATTTCAACTTTTTTTCGCAAATTACAAAATGCTTTTTTTTTCTTTACCAAAACATTCCTAGTAGGCTTACTATTAAAATCCCTGACCCCTGGGTCCCGTAAGTAGCAACAGAGATATACAACTTTAAAGTTTCTGTGTCCGCATTGGCTACGCCACTGTACGTTTTTCAAATAAAATAATATAAAAACCACTTTGTCCCTAGTTCAATTTTTTAAACCATTATTAAAAGGTGGCTTTAAGCCCATTATAAATCAAAATTAGTAATGGCACTTAGCCCATTATAAACTAAAATTAGTATGGCACTCACCACCTTCTAGGAATTTTGGAATTCTTTTTTTTTATTTCTTGAATTGAAAAGACCTACATACAAAGTAAACCCATTATGTTGTCACTGATATGTTTAAATTTATCTAAAAAATTATGGAAGTAGGTTTTATATATACAATTTTAAATTACACTGTTTTTTTGAAATAACTCGGAATTATTTTTTTGGCACTTAGCCCGTTATTTACTTCAACTCTTCATATATATATATATATATATATATATATATATATATATATATATATATATATATATATATATATATATATATATAACTCAGTCATTAAAAGTATACTCTCAGTCGCTCCAAAACGGGCAGTAGAGTAGTGTTGTCCTTTTCAATCGCACAAAAAAATAGCATGCGCGGCACGCGTAGCTGCTATGCTCCTCTATCGCACGGAATAGTACGAAATGTATCGGTCGCTCATCTTCGCTTGCTTCAATTTTTAAATTTCAAAGCCTGGCAATCGTGATACATGACCGATTTTTCGCAGGCAACCTTACACCACCGTTCGCAATAAAATTATCTTTATTTTAATATATGTTTCAATGAGCAAGCAGATGAGTACAAATTACTCGTATCGACTCACCTGTTTATACCTGGGAACCCGGTAATAGGACACGAAAAAGGTAGGCAACCTAACTTTTGCATGTTCCTTATGCTTTATACTTTCGATTAGTATTAAGTTCGTTTGGTAAGCAAGTGAGTGAAATATTAAAAAAAAAATTAATTACAGTATTTTTAATGAATGACACCCATGACCATATTTCATTAGGCAACCCATTTGCGATATATTTGTTAACATATTATCATTGATAAAAAATAGCTTTCATCCGGTAAGCAGATCGGTGAAGGACGAGCTTACTTCGTATCCTGTACTATAAGGAAAATACCAAAACATGTCAATTTTATTTTATTTTTTTACATAAGACTACTTTTTTTCGTGTTGGAATTTTACCCCTAGGGGTAAAAACACACCACTGATTTATCAAGGCCCAGCCCTAACTACCAAAGATAGAAAGCTGACATTTTGAATACAACTTTAGTTTAGGCCCCAGGCGTCGAATAAGAAAGGATATTGCAAAACTCACCCTCTAAAGGGAAAAATCAACCCTTAAAAATTAAATTGTTTTTTATTTTAAAAACTACTAAGTTCTAAGGAAAACGCCAAAACATGCCAATTTTATTTTTTTACATAAAACTACTTTTTTTCGTCTTGGAATTTTACTCTTAGGGGTAAAAAACACACTTCTTCCACTGATTTATTAAGGCCCAGCCCTAATTACTACAGATAGAAAGCTGAAATTTTGCATTCAGCTTTAGTTTGGGCCCCAGACGTCCACTAAGGAAGAATATTGCAAAACTCGTCCCCTAAGGGGGTAAAAGCAACCCCTAAATTTTAATAATTTTGTATTTTAAAAATTACTGACTTCTAAGGAAAAGGCCAAAACATGCCAATTTTATTTTTTTACATAAGACTACTTTTTCTTCGTGTTGGAATTTTACCCCTGGGGGTAAAAACACACCATTGATTTATCAAGGCCCAGCCCTAACTACCAATAATAGAAAGCTAGAATTTTACATACAGCTTTAGTTTAGGCACCAAACGTTAACTATAAAAGGCTATTGGAAAACTCACCCTCTAAAGGGGTAAAGTAAACCCCTAAAAATTAAATAATTTTTTAGTTCAAAAATCACGGGGTTTTATGAAAAAGGCCGACAGACGTAGATTCTATTTAATTTTTGTGTTGGAATACCCATAAGGGGTAAAAACACCCCCTCACCAGATCTATCAAACCCTACGTCGTGTCATGAAATTTTGAAGTTTGGCATGCCGGTTTGCTTTGCGGTCTTGGTGCAAGATAGTAGCGGGTGTTATGAAAGTCTCTTGCTAAGGGGATAAAGTCATTCCCAAAAATTAAAATATTTTTTATACTTAAACTACAGATTGTATTGACAATCGCTTAACCATGTCAATTTTTTTTTTAGATAAGAACCAATTTTTTTTGTGTTGTAATGTAATTTCTAGGGGGTGTGCAAACATTTTTAGTCTATGCTTAAATAAATCTCGCAACCGTGCTTTCACATGTTCGGTCTTCATAACCTAGCGTGATCTAGCCATCATTTTTTATTTTCCGCATTCTTTATTGTTATACACAGGAGTTATAGTTTAAAAAAAGTCGCGCATACTGTATAGATGTGCTTAACTGTCCAACATTTTGGCTGCTTTATAGCCTCTACGAAAATAATTTCCAAATATATATTCTAAAAATATATTTCATGATTAAAACACTGGCGAAACCCGCTGTTACCAGCTAGATTTTTTTTTATAAATAAGCTTCCCAAACATATACAGTTCGGTTTTTTCTACGAAAAACGCTTAATATTTCTCATTGCTAATATTTCAGTTGAGTCAGTTAAATTCCATTAATTACCTGGTCCGCAACAATGTAGCTATTTCGAGTTTTAAAATATCACAAATAAGGACGCAGGAACTTTCAGATGTAATAAGAAGTGAGAGTACTGTGTTAACTTGCATTTTTTGTCAAATATTTAACATAAAATGTTGTCAACATAATTAAAATACGATGAAAAAATAATGTTTCCAATTTATACATAATTTTGTACATTTCTGACTTTGACATATTTTCTTATAGAAAAAAATTAAGTATAGGCGAGCTTTTAAATTATTACTGAAAAACATCAACTATTTTTCGATTTATGTCATAGACGTCACCAATTCAATGTATTTTAAATAAGAAAAATTTTAAGAACGGATAGTCCTATGTTGAAAAAAATATTATTCTCTAAAACTAAATTATTTATTTTTCCATTAATTTGTTAAACGGACGATTGCGAAATTATAATCTTTTTTCGGATACATAAATCGCATTTGAAATAAAAAACTTAAAGATTTGCTTCTTTTAATAACCTCACACTCTGATAGCTGACTTCCCCCAACACGTATCCATCGAAAATAAAAGTAAACGTGAACATGTAAACAAGTAAACATCCTACTCTCTAATCTTGTTAAAAAGATAGTATCTAAAGGTGAAATTAATAGCAAAATTTTGAATCGATCAATATAATATTTTTCAGTCCACCTGGGGAGTGTGTTGATTTGTTTCCGTCTTTTCTGGTTTGCTCGTGAAACATGAATTTGACTATTGGTTTTGTTTCTCGCATGGAATAAACGCAATCAAAAATTGCATATCCCATTTTCTGCTCCGAAGTGAACAAGTGACAACAAAAACAAGTTTTAATACAATTTATAAACAGAACCGGGCTTGGTGTTTCTTTACGTGGATGAGAAACAGACGTGTTCTGTTTGGGAGCGTGTGATTAGTTCCAACCAGGTAGCGGTTGAGTGCTTTGGTTGTTGTTCATGGATACATAAAGGGTGCTCTGGATTGACAAATACCGATTTTGATAAGCTATCGGCTCTTGCTCGGAAGTCTGGATCATCTCTGGATAACCATCCTTATGACGAGTTTGATATTTTTGGCGACTACAACCTACCACATTGCGTGTGGGATAACTCTGGCGATAACTTGAGTGTACAGTGTTCTCCTGCTTCTGTTGTCTGTGCAACTTATAATTATTTGAATTTATTACAGATTACAGATTAATAAGATTCTTAATAATAACTACCTATTTCTTGATCTAATACTTAGTAATAGCCCTAATGTTTATGTTTCCTTAGCTGATGATAGCTTATTTGGCAATACTCAGCATCATTTAGGATAGAACGCTTCTATACCATGTAGTTATGTTAATGGCCATTTGAAGTACGATATTTTTCACTATGATTTTAAGATCTGCGATTTTTTTTTTGGTAAATGATTATCTCGATGGCATTCCCTGGGATACTTTGCTCGCCTCCAATGATATCAACACTGTTGTCGAGATTTTCTATAATGTGTTGTATGACGTTTTAAATAGTTTCGTTCCAGTTAAACGTTATAAATCTACAAATTTTTCCGTTTGGTTTTCCGCCGAGCTTCGCAGTTTAGTTATAGAGAAAAATATTGCCCACCGTCATTACAAAGAAAGTAAGTCTAGACATGACTATAATAAATTTTCAGTACTGCGTGATAGATGTAAAACACTGCAAGAGGCTTGTTATGCTAGACATTTGGGTATATCAGGTTGAACAAAATGTGTTTAACAACCCAAACTTCCTTTGGAGGCTTGTAAATAATGCACGTAGATCGAGCGCATATCCCGGTGTAATGTATCTTGGAGATCAATCAGCGGAGGATGGAATGACATTGTCAACTTGTTTACCAATTAGTTCTCAAATACCTATATTCGTAAGGACATTGAACCATTTAATTTTGTACCCGAAAAAACTGCTGATGTCTCGTCTATAAGTTTACCACTCATTGTCGTGTTTAATGGCATTTAAGACCTGAGAATGCCGTATTATTCTGGCCCGGATGGTATACCATCTGCCTTTATTAAAAATTGTATTTATTCCCTGAGCAAACCCTTGCATTTTATATTCAAACTTTCACTGGAATCAGCCTGTTTTCCGAATTATTGGAAGACAAGTTTCTTGACGTCTATTTTAAAATCTGGAAACAAACAAGATGTTAGTAATTATAGATTGTATATCAATACAATCAGTGTTACCCAAATTGTTCGATAAACTTATCTCTACCAATTGACTTGGAAATGTGGGGAACTGATTATTTCTGAACAGCATGGGTTTGTTCAGGGCAAGTCAACATTGATGAATCTGCTCCCATATGAGCAGTACTTGTTGAGTGCCTTCGAGAGGAGGTTGGAGGTGGATAGCATCTATACTGACTTCTCGAAGGAGGTCGACAGGGTGAATCATGGGTTGCTCCTGCATAAATTGAAGTCCTTAGGCTTTACTGAGTCAATTCATGCTTGGATATGTAACTTCTTGTCGGGGCGTAGCCAGTACGTACGAATTAATAACTTTCTTTCCAAGGAAATTTTAATATTTTCTGGAGTTCCTCAAGGGTCCCACTGTGGTCCCTTGTTTTTCAATTTGTTTGTTAATGATATTGGCAGCACTATTGCTCACTCTAATTTTCTCTTATTTGCCGACGACTTGAAATTGTATAATGACATTGTGAGCATTACAGATACCCAGATCTTGCAGAATGACCTTGATAACTTGTCTTTGTGGTCTGAAAAAAAAACCGTTTGAGACTGGATGTAAATAAATGCCTTTTTATTACTCTTAGCCATTCCAAGAGCCCAGTCTCGCGAAGATATTTGTTGAATGACGTAACGCTCAGATCAGTTACCGAGGTTCGAGACCTGGGAGTACTACTTGACACCCAACTCTCTTTTAAAGCTCATATCGATAAAATAGTACAGCAGGGATTTAAAAATTTGGGATCTCAAGATATGGCAAAGACCTTTCACCTGCCTCATTCAAGATATTATACTGTTCACTGGTGCGCTTTGGTCTCGAATATGCCTATGTGATTTGGGCGCTATATTATCAGGGTCACATTATTACAGTCAAAAGTGTTCAACGCACATTTTTACGTACACTAGCCTTTAGGGGAAATATAAATATTTACAACGATTTTGATTATTACATTAATTATAATAGGATAAGGTCATTGAAGGAACGACGGATTTCTGCTGACGTTCTGTTTAAGCTTTTGAATGGTATAATCTGTTGCCCCCATTTACTTCAATTTGTTTCCTTTAATTTAGTGCATAGAACAAGAAATAGTACCATGTTTATCACACTTTACTTCATTTAATTAATTATGGCTTTCATAGCCCCATGTCACGCATGGTTCGCTGGTTTAACGATTTTCATTTGGACTCCTTCGGTGGGACTTTGATATGGTTTAAAAAGAAATTACGCAATGGGCTACATGCAATCTAGGCAAACACTGTGGCCAATTTGATTGTTAAGGGTATATTTATTGGTTCTATATTACAAATGTGTATATTTTATGTTTAATGTAATTAATTCGAGCCCAGTATTGTATATGTACTTGTAAATTGTAAAATGGAGTTTCCGATGAAATAAATAAATAAAATATCGGTATTTCAATGTGATGAATCCGATGAGCAATCTGATGAAAACACAATAATTTTAAAAACATTTAAATTGATTTTGGCAAATTTTCATCGGTAATTTGAAAATGGGATTAATGCGTTTAAGACATCGATAAATTTAACAATTCGCCCTATATTTTAATTATCATACAGAAATAAATCTTTTTCAAAATATTTATATTTTTTAAATATGCGCAGCATTTTGGGACACCCTATATTTAGATACCACTACTTACCACAAATAAACCTACTTACTTGGTAACATGTCATGAAATCAAAAGTACAAATACATATATTTCAATGTTTTTTTGCGTCTTTATTGTGATATCACAGGCAATATAATATTGCCTGTGGTATTATATTGTATTTATAACTACATTTTTTTTTATTAAAATTCGAGAATAATCAAGTCTTGTATAAAAAGGCACTTGCTAGAAGTATTTGTCAAGTTTGCAATATATAGAAAACGTTTCTACTTTCTACCATTCATTAACAGAAAAAATTGATACTTGACAACATGTTTGAAGCAACAAACTTAGTATAAAGGAGTATTCGAAATACAAAAATATCTAATATTATGTCCTGGGTCATTAAAAACCTACGGTTGATTTAATTCCTTCTACGATTTGTAAAGTTTTGTGGTGGATCGGGTTACGAAATAGTTATTTACCTAACAAGTGCGCGAAGTGGCACTGTTCCGCACGCGACGGCAGTTGAACGAAGTTAGGGCAAGCTGTCAAGGGTGGAAAAGACACTTTCCTCATGTGTTAGGTACAACTTTTTTCCTACGAGCGCCGGTTTACTACAAATTTAACAAGAGAAAAACAAAATTTTATTATTACTAAACTAAACAAAACGGGTTATTAAATATGAAAAACATTCAAAGAACTACTGTTTGCGTCAAGCGAACATTTTTTCTTTAAATATCGTGAGGAAAAGTAGCTTTTCGGCACTTGTGCGGAAAAGCCTTAAAATTTTCCCTCTCCACTTAAGCAGATGCATAAAAGCAGAAATTTAAGAATGGCAAGTCTTTAGTATTACCTGCTCGTAAATTCAAACCTATGATATATCGGTTCTAAAAACTGCCAGAATGACTTTTATCTGTAATGTTCTTTATTATATGCAAACTCAAATTATTGCATTTGGCACTTTCTTTCCGTCCCAGTAAAATGTAAAAAAGTCAAAATTTTCCTTTTGTATTAAACTCCTTTTGAGGAAGTAATTAATTATAAAAACGTTTTCTACATATTTAAAAATTTTCGGGTTCTATTTTATTATAACGAAATAAATTATAAATAATTAGAGCTTCTTAGATTCCAATACTGTCTCAGGTAGCTTAACACCAAATGTTTCCGGTAACTTGAGAGCTAGTAGACCGGCCAAAATAGCTAGCCCGCCAAACATAAGCATTGGAAGAGGCTTGTAATAAACACCCTGGAACAATACAAGCCACATTAATCATCTTTCATACAAACGCGAATCGCGAAATGCGGATATTGTTCTCATTGGTCTATTTCACATTTAAATTTGAATCTGACCAATTAGAACAATACTCGCGATTCGCGTTTATGTGAAACAAGACTTAGACAATTCTCAAATAAGTTTTATTATTTTTTTTAGAACACTGTCAATTTTGGGCCCGGAGCGTATAGCTTTAAGATGTACAGCAGTAAAACTTTATTTTGGTCACGCCTGTATATATAGTACCAGATGACACCCTCTGGTGCCACAAAATTGACGTCAGTTATATAATATAAGGTAAAAGAAACCAAATGTACCGTATATCCATTACTGTTCCAAGATCATCTCCAGATATTAATAAGGTGGCATAAAAGTGGTTAGTGTCGGGTGGACGACTTGGTGCGTATTTTCAGTAGGCGCGAGAGAATCCTTTTTTGTGTGTATGAATAAAAATAGTGTAGGTATGACAATTTTATCAAACAGATGTGTAAATATGTACCGTAGCAGCACTAACATTCAGATGTCACTCTCCACGCTGGCGCTGGCGCGGCTTGGCATTCCAATAACACACTAAGATTTTGAAACTCACTTCTCACATTTTCGAGAATGGCAGGTGTTACTTCTTGAGTTCCAAAACTGATTTTATTATTGCCAAGAAGTTCATGGATGTCATTTTGAACCACTTTTAAAGTAATAAGAGAAATAAGGGTACTTAAATTATAATTTTTTCACGACTTTTAACTTTTATAGGCTTACCATTTAAATTAAGATGCGGACCTCGGGTTTGCGGTAAAATGTTTTTTGAAGACTATTAAAATAAGGTACTATACGGTAAAGGGTTGCATTTCAAATTTTTGAAATTAACTCCCTAGCGTCACCCCTCAAGGAGGTTGAAAAAGTAGATTTATTAACTAATAAGATACACCTAAAATCTTTACAAATAGCAAAGATATTTGACCATACTAAGACTTTTCGGACATCCTGTATGTACATTTTAATGCTATGTCTATGCCAGGGACCCAAAATCCATAAGGTTTTTGACGGTGTTCGTAAAATAACACTTGCACCTATTTTTATTATCATATTACTAAATACATAAAATAACACTTTTTTAATTCAATCAAAGTAAAATTAATAATCATTTAAAATTAAGGTAAAAACCTCAGAGAAACCCATCTTCCTTCAACTATAGATGGCTAATTTTCCGAGAAATATGAACCTGAAGCAAAATATCTATATGACCTTTTTAATACATAATTCAATTGTCTCTAATGTACAAAATGGTCAAAAATTGATTTTTGTTTCCATTACCCCCCGTGGAGGTGGGCTTTGCTCGAGGAGAAAACTGGGGAATTTGGTAGCGTTTATCCGAAACAACAATTACATCAAATAATTTTTTCCTGGATTTTTCTGGTTCCTTTAACCAACTTGAAGCCCGACTGCACAACAAAGAGTTGCCCAAATGATTATTACATATTGCACAGCGACTGACGATATATATATATATATATATATATATATATATATATATATATATATATATATATATTATTTTAGTGCATGTAAGTGATTGGCTCTTTCTGATGGTTAGAAACTGTCACAGACTGATTGTTGAAATAGAACTACACGACTCGACGTATAGACAGTAACCCGCATAATCAATAGTGAAAAAATGGAGATGATTTTAAACCCGTGTTGAACTGGGCCAGCGTTAAAACTTGTTGACCTACAAGGGGAAGGATAAAAATGGGCTTAGGAAGAATTGGGTCCTGGTTCTAGCCAGAAAAATAAAAAACAACCGGTAAAATGCGAACACTTATTTAGTTTAAAATTTAGGTATTAAGTACGTGAAGAAGTTCCCTAAATAAACTTACCAACAGGGGTACAAATGGTGCTAAGAGGGCACCAATTCTAGCGACTGTAGATGCAGTCCCAACCCCTCCACTTCTTACGATTGTAGGTAGCATTTCTGCCGTGTGTACGTAAGCCACTCCAAAGGCTGAGGTTACACCCATTTTTCCAAGAAGGAATAAAAGTATTACCGCCCAGTTAGCATCTAAAAAAATAAAAATAGGGAAGTAATGAAGCGGTTTTCAGTTTCGCCCGACGTTGGGCGCCAAACATTAGTATAAATGGTCATAATCGGTCATTGTTGGAGCCTAATAAATAATTGCTTTTTTAGTTTTACCATTTATTCTGATCATCTTTTAATAATAATGTCCAGAAATAGTATATTTATTTTAACTCCACGTCGGAATGACTTTTGAAAGAAAAATATTCAAATGGTGCTTCACGTAACCGCTGTTTCAGGAAAGGCATAACCTTCTCGATGTGCTTAGCGAGCAGGCACTCTGTATCTGCTCGCACAGTACCTACATCGAGAAGGTTATGATGTACACTACTGTCAATTATTGTCAAACATTTTATGTTACCATTAAAAAAATGACTGGGGTTGTTCTTCATGTACAGTAGAAAGTCACAACAACTCTCAATGCATAGATATACTGTAAGATATGAATGTGTCACTGTGCAATTTTTTTGACGTTTTATCAGTTTTTTTTATACAAAATAAACGGGCAGATTCACTGTGAAGTTTTATCTCAAATACTATTCTAATTTAACAATGAAGGGCCTAAATTTACACGTCTAACAGCCTAATGCTCAAAACTTCTAATTAAGTTGTTTAAGAATCGTCTTAGCAATGACTTTAACACGAATGCTGTGACTTTACAGTTTAATTCTTCAATTAAGTTATCAATTCACTTGTTTGTGTAATTGGACATAAGAATGTTCGATTTTGTCATTTTATTTTCGTAATATGTTGCAATATATAAACACCGTAAAGAAAGCTAGAAATAGAAAAACACAATATAAAAAATCTCCCAATCAAGAGTTGCCAAAACTTAACTAGTCATCTAGAAAGTTTGAATTTGAAGTCGTATTATGAATTAGAGTAATAGAGTTATTTGATCTGGATAGATTTCGTTGAACCAACAATACCTTGAAACAATGACCTGTATATCGAAGAAGAAGCTGCCAATAATTTTTGAAATTAGCATTTTCGTTGAATTAAATAAATCATTTTATTAACTACATTTTTACTAACGTAAGGTGGGGCAAGTAGGTACGTTTCCGGGGCAAGTGCGAAAATCGGTTATAAAATCTTTGTTACTTTAATATTAGTGCTGCCATCTACGAGACGACATGTGCATTGCATCTACTTCATTTATTATTGCTACAGAAATCGCCAATTTTATCATATTTTCGGTAATACGTTAAAAAACCTAACTATATTGTTTCAACTCCCGGGGAGAGATGATGTGCGTAAAGTAATATAGTAATATCTTTGACATCTTACATAATAATTTAAGGATTTTCGGTAAGTAGCTATAAGTTGATTTGCTCATTATTTTTCTTTCAATTTGTAGAATTATATATATATATATATATATATATATATATATATATATATATATATATATATATATATATATATATATATATATATATATATATATATATGTATATATATTTGCCATTTTTTTAGATAAGCCGATCTTGTCCTTCCATTCATATGTGCGGATATAGGGCGCTTGCCCCTTATTATTATTATTATTTTTATTTTTAGAGCAGCACGGAGCGAAATTACAAACCCAAAAGCAATAGTGGCAGAAATTACACCAAAGAAACTGGAAAATGCAGTAAATGTGGTTAAATCGGGTCAACTGACATCGTATAGAGCCCACCTAGTTTACAACCTTCCACAAAATATTTGTAATGTAATTTGTATGTTCTACACCTAGAAAATTGGAATAAAAGGGTTTTGTAAAAAGATTTTTTGACTAGTAATTCCTTAAAAAAAGTTAATAATTGTTTTTTACATAAATATATTCTTCTTGCAATGGATGCAAATAAAATTATAGGCATTAGTATATACTGCACTAGCTCCGTTTTAAAAACAGTTGAATACAAGTTAAAAAATCCTACAGTTATGCTCTTGCCCCAACTATGTAGCAGTGTATACTGCGGATCAGAGCAATAAAAAATATTTATGAGTGTTATAATAAATATGATACTACATTTTCCTGAAAACTTCTCCATTGTCCCATAGACATAATGTGATTAATGCCATATAGGTAAAAACCCGTATTAAAAAAAATTATTTGAAATTTTTACGATTTATCTTTTTTATATTGAAATTTTATGCCGCACTTGCCCCACCTAACCTTACATTTTCTTACATTTTGAAGCAAAAATAGTAAGTGTACAGGTAACTCCACATAATATCAGCGATAATACTAGAGATGGTTTTCTTCCTAGTTTCCGAATACATATCCATGCCATGCTATATCCAGGAATCTCAATAAGACTAACCAATGCAAAATTAATATATTTGTCTCCACTTAACGATGTAGAATTTATTGATAAACCATAAAAAATAAATGCCATCACAGCCCTGAAAGACAAGTAATATTGAAAATATAAAGTACATACTTCATCGAAATCATTAGCAAGAAGCACCTTTTTTATTTAGTCCAGGAAATGTTCGCGCATGAGTTCCGAAAACTATTGGCTAGGATTTTTTTAAACATAATCTTGTTTAACACATTCTACTTAATATGTAACTGCATGTTGTCGGGTAGCAACCCGGTCAGGTATTGTTTAAGCCAAAATTATTTATACAAAAGAAAATATGAATTATTTCTCATGTCCAAATTTCTTCCATATTCAAAACAAAAAAAGCCTTATGATTTTTACTTTAAAATGGCGGTTCTTAAACATTTCTGCTTTTGTGTAAATAATTTAGTTTTTTTAGGAAGATGCAAGATGGTACAGAAGTTTTTTCTCGATCGAGGAGGTATCCCCTCTCATACGCCCTTAAAACGCTGTTGAAACCCCTAAGGATGGTTCCAGCTCTGTATGCGTGTGAGTCGAACTTGCCCAGTACATTCACGGTACATAGTACTTAGGCTTCAGTCTTCTAAAAACAATATGTGACCGAGTTGCTCAGGTTCATAAAATTATTTTTTTCGGACAAGTGGATATTCGAAAAAAAGTATTTTCGAATAGCAATGTTTCGAAAAAAATTGGAAAATTCTCTTTTCGAATAACGAGATATAGGTTTAAAAAATATTTTGGAAAAATTTTAATGAAATTTACTTTTGAAAAAGATGTTTTTAAAAAATTAGACTGAGACTCCTAAAAACCCCTTCCGATATTTGTAATTTACATGGATTTATTAGGACTGGATACGGGATGAGTTCACATTCTTTGAAGCCAAAACAAACCATTCTAAACGACACTGTAAACACAATTTGTAAACATTGGCCACATCTTATTTTACCTTGTATTTTTGTACAAAAAATACGTTAGAAGCATCACAAGATGTACTAAACGGAATAAAAGCCCTAAAATATTTTATTTTTCTGCTAAATAATAATAAATTTAAGTTAAAAACGTTTTATTATTTATAGGTTATGTTATTTCTAAAGGTGTTTATTTAAAGTCGCTCCGAGTCATTTATTAATCTATATAAATCTATACGTCGCACTTTTTATTTTCTAGTTCATTAGACAAAGACGTACGTGTAACCGAGTGTTCAGACCGAGGTTCAGCCGTGTTCCTAAACAACCAGCCAGACAGCAACACTTCTGGGCTGCGTTCGATATCATCGCCGGGTGACACACCGGTGTGATTTTTCAACCTGAGCTCCAACACTCCAATGCTATTTTATCTCTTTCTACTACCATTCTTGATTCAATTACGTAGTAATTCGTAGTCTTGTCTATGTTCGTAATTCGTAAACTGCTCCCCCAAGAGAAAAACAAAAACAAAAACAAACAACAAAATATAAGGCTTCACGTTCGATACGCTCACAGTATACAGATATCGAATCCTATTATAATAAATCCATGGTAATTTAAGTTTATATCACAATAGAAAAACTTTTTTTGCTGAAGTGATTTAGTGCAGGGTTCGTTAACCTTTTTTTATCGGAGGGCCACGATTCCGATCCGAGCGAAAAGATGGAAAAGGGCCGCAGGCGAAAAATTTTTGGGACCACGCCCAAATTTCACCAAATTTCGTCAAGAATTCACATAACTACTACCTATTTTCGTAAATTAAATTACTATCATTTTTTATATTATTAAATTTAATTTTATTTTTTCTCCAATCGACATAATATATCTGGAGTAGACAATATTTTAAGTTTTGGGTAATTTATTACGTATTTATCGAATTATTTTTTTTTGTATGCGGGCCGAAAAAAAAAAATGAAAGGCCCAAGCGGCCCGCGGGCCACGGTTTGAAGACCCCTGATTTAGTGAATAAAGCTAAATAATTCTTTCGTAATATGCAGTACTACATTAGAGGTACAGGATTATTCATTATATTTTGACTCCCACCTACAGCTCTTATTACGAGCTATAGAAAAAAGCTTTAAATAGGTACAAAAGTTTTAGGTTTTTTCACGTAGTATCTTTTGGTAATAGCGGAAATAAAAAATTGACTTTACAACATTGAAAAACTAATTGTCATATTTTTTTAAATGGAACACCCTGTATATTATTAGCTGAAATGAAAGATCTCTTTGTTCTGATTTCAAATACGTATAATTTGTTGGAATTTGGTTCAGCCACTTTTGAAATATTTGAGTTTAAAAAAATACTTTATTTAAACTACAACAAATATTTACAATACAAAGGTCGGCGTTTTCGAGGCAACTGGATTATGTTAAAGCAACAAACTTTAACGACTGATGATCTCCAATTTTATTGTGAAAAAATAAGTTATAAACTCAAATATTTCAAAAGTGGCTGAACCAAATGCCAACAAATTATATATATTTGAAATCAGAACAAAGATATATTTCATTTGAGCTAATAATATACAGGGTGTTCCATTTAAAAAAATATGACTCAATTAATTTTTTCAATGTTGTAAAGTCGATTTTTTATTTCCGCTATTACCAAAAGATACTACGTGACTTGTAATAAGAGCTGTAGGTGGGAGTCAAAATATAATGAATAACCCTGTACATTAGCATGTAGGTACATTTTTTATTTTTCTTCGGTCTTAGACTCCTTTAAAACTTAAATATGTCTCGTTATAATATTCTTTGTTTTCACTCTTCAAAATTTTCTTCCTTTTAATTTAATTTTGCGCCCTATATAGCCCAAAATTCATTTCTACGGCATATGTTTATATTCTTTTCGTTTGAAAAGAAAAATAATAATAAAAATCTATTTCATATAATTTTCCATGTAGTGCTTAGTAATAGTAAGTAAATTAAATCGAACGAAACTTACCAAATAAAATATACAATTAAAAAGCGTGTAACAAGCGTTCTTGATTTTAATATTTGCTTAAGTATTGGTAACATCTTGTCCTCATATTCTTCATGTGACTGGTTGGTAAATTCCTAAAACAGTTATGACGAAATAAAAAAATTAAATGCTTGCAATATATCTGCAAGCATACCCAAGCAAAATGTAATGATATATTCAATTATTTAAACATATAAGATTTCTTCCAAATACATATTTTTTTCCGAATTTTCAAAAATATTTTTTTTTTGATAAATTGCAGCCGAAAAAAGCTAAACTATAATATTCCACAACTTTACACATATAGGTCTGACAATAATGGCCTTGCTATATGTTCTATATTAGTTTAAATTTTAAACATTTTAAGGGTACTAATTCATAGTCTTAATGCTTCCTAAGGGAGCTTCTGACGGGCTGGATACTTTGATTGTAAATTAGAAGTATAATGCTTTTTGTCCACATGTATCTACGTACCTAGTATGACCCACGTTTTATCAACTAGGCCGAAAAGAAAATTTTAAAATACCCGGGACTCACTATCGCTTAGACCGGTCTAATTTGACAATAAAGGTTTTAAACTGACCGCCAAATTTTGTCCTCTGAATTTATTGCTGAATCTTTTGCAAACAAAACAACAACAATTTAAATGTGTATTTGGAACCAAGCAAATCGCTGAAATGTTATATCGTTATTTGTAGTATCTTTTTTTTACACTTTTTTAAGATATCCCACGTAGACTTCAAACCGAAGTACTAACGTACCGTGGACGTCTGAAGACAAGGGAAATGTAGCCTACTGACAAGGGATTTAAAGGATTGGAGGTTGGCACGGGAAGGGAAAACATCTGCAGGCAAATTGTTCCATAATCTGGAGACCACAGACCATAGGCCATGAATGAGCGAGAGAAGTGTTCTCTTCTAGGCTTTTATAGCTGGACAGTAAAGGGATGCATACTATTGCAAACGTAACGCGTATCTTGTTCTTTTAGGAACAGTCAAGGGGGGAATAATACCGGCTAGTTCTGCAGCGCAAAATCCGTGAAAGTACCGGTAGAAAAGGGATAAATCCCCAACAGCGCGACGATGAGCGAGAGAAGGGAGTTTTCTTGTGAGGACTGGGTTATTGATGAGTCGAGCTCCCTTTTGGACAGAATCAAGGACGTTAAGTTTGAAGGTGATGCCGCTCCCCACATGTGGGAGCAGTACTCTAGGTTAGGTCTTATTTGGGAAACATAGAGAGTTTATAAGTATTTTCTGGCTAGAAAGAGAAAACCAAACTTTTTATCTGCCGATGTGGCCACTGAAGTAATGTGTTTGTGCCAGCTGGGATCATGTTCGAAAGCGACGCCAACAAGATCGAACGTTTAATTGTTCTGTAGTGCTTGGCCATTCATATGGATGGAGTAAGCGCTGCCAGATTTTTTGCGTGACAGGGAGCAAGACTGGGTTTTGGAGGCGTTGAACTGAACTAGGTTCTTTGCACCCCAGTCTAAGATTAATTGAAGATCTTAGGAAAGGGATAGGTGCATAGATGTGCTTCTATTATCCAACTGTTGATTCGAGACTTGTCTGGAAAAATGAATATTGGAGTGAAGAGTACTATCGTCAGCATAACTGTGGATGGGATTGATAGTTGAAGACAGCAGGCCAGGACTGAATCTTGGGGGACGCCAGCATTAATAGGATGGAAGTTAGATAAGTGACCGTCAACCACGACAGATATGCGCCGATTAGAGAGGATGCTACCGATTTAGGTATATAATAGTTTGGTAGGAAGACCGTAAGAACGGTAGTTTGTTAAGGACTGCGACATGCCATACTTGGTCAAAGGCCTTGGAAATATCAAGAGTAACAATCTGAGATTTGCCATGAAATTTGAGAGACTTGTTCCAGTTATGAGTGACAAAGCTAAGGAGATCAGCTGTGGGGTCAGGTTTAGACTATTCGTGGGTCCTCTATACAGTAAATCCGTAACAGATAATAGCAGCTTTGCTAATGGGAGCCGGATGAATGACAAGAAAAGCACTTCTTGACAGACCTTGCTAATTAAACGTTTATGTAATTATCCTCTCATGATGTTAAAAACGTTAGCTAACTGCACCCTGAGTGCAAAAATCTAGTATTGGTGTCCGGTAAAATTGATGTTTAAGTTCGATCATTGATTACTTTGGACACAATGTTATAAAAATTACAAGAATAATAAATATTATATTACCCTTGCTAATGTTATTGGGACCCTTAGACTGCAGTTAAAAGAAATAACATGGGCCTATTGTTATGAAGGCCTTAAAGATTTCCACAATCGGCTTCATGATTTTACACAATAAAGAAAACGTTTTAATAAACGTCATATATTTTAGAAAACTGGAATTATAAAGGTGTTCTTGTGTGCGTGTCTAATTCTCTGTTGAAGCATCTCACTCAAAAGTTTAGAGTAGAAATTCGTAGTTATACTCTATGAATATTGAAACCATTTCTAAATTAGAACTTTCAGGCGCAAGAAAAAATTTAGAATGTTCACCAGACTAGGAAAAAAAAAATAGTTTGTTAAGTCTGCAAATAAACTAATGCACATACATTTACTACAGCATGTATTCTCTGTCAAGCTGGGATTCCTGAGAAACCTTATGTCGTGCCTACACAAGCGACGACACTGGTAAATTCAGGCAGCATTCCATGCCAGACAACAAATTCGTTTAAAGGTGTGTTTTTGCAAATGCCTACACACAATGAAGAAAGTGATGACTTAGAAGATGAGAACAAACGACAAATAAACAGTTCAGTGAAAAATCCTTATGTTGTTTCTTTATATACCGTTTTGAAATATTTTTACTGAAGCAGTGTTCCCGCTTGGTTTTATTACAAACTTTTCTTTTATCGCTGCACATATTGTTATTTGGTATCCAGCTATACGTTAGAATAATCTCTGGAAGAATAAGTAGGTAAATGTGAGATTAGCGGGTGTTTATCACATACCTTTGTTGTAAAGCTGCCTTCAAACGAATTTATTAACTCATTGGATAATGTTACTTTGTTAATTTTGGCTACTTTTAAAACTATTGCCTTTGCCTTTTGTTTTTTTGAGTTTGCCATTAGCCATCTTACAGATTCTGGTATAAGCCTAAAATTGTATAAATAGCAATAATATTAGAATATTATTTAATTAGATTATAATGTTTGCAATTAATTATGATAATAAATAAGAGCCATTAAACACGAGTTGGATACTGCAGCTTATTAACATGGCATGCCTAATCAAATCAAATAAAATTTATTGTGCTATACATAATATGTTTAGTCGTTAGTCAAACTGAAAATAGTATATACTTGTCATTCAAAATAAAAATCACGGTAGCATACGTGCCATAAATTTCCTTAAGGTATCAATATATAAAATAGTTAGCAACGTGGATGCTCGAAAATAACATTTAAAAAATACATTACATTAATTAAGTATAAACAACTTTGCAAACATAGGTTTTTAAAATTATACCCACAGAACTCCATGCATTTCTGACCAGTAATATTTTTATTGATTCTTTGAACTTTAGAAGAGGCAAATCTCTTATCTGATTTGGCAACACATTTAAAAGTTTAATGCGGAATATTCCGTTCTGCTATGACATTTCCTTAGCCTGCAGTGGACTGGAAAAGCTTTTTTCTCGTGTCATACTCGTGTATGTCCGGTGCATTCGCATATTATCTCTCCGTTTCACATACGGAACACTTTCCAGGATGTAGACATACGGGAAGGTAAGTATCCCTAATCCGACGAAGGCATCCCTGAAATTTTGTCTGTATACCAAGCCAGTCATTAATCTGACAGCCCTTCGTTGTAAGCCGAACACTCTATGGACATGTGCTGATTTTCCCCACGCAATTACCCCATAAGACACTATGAAAGACTGCATAATATGCCGTCCCCATAGCTGTCTCCGACAAGCATCCATACAGATTTCTTAGCAGAAATATGCTACTGCCAAGTCTCCCACACACTCTCTACCTACACGTTTCACTTTAACTTTGAGTCCAAACAAACTCTCAAAAATATGACATGATCGTGATGCATTTGGCTTGGTCTCCAGATGTCTCAGGGTAAACATCATGGATTGTTTTTTTTTCTAGTGATTTCATTATCGAAAGATCCTGTTCCGATTGATCTAAACTTGTTAAGCAATATGTTTACTACCAAACTTATCAAGTACCTACGCCAATATGTTTTAACAGTGTTTTCTACTGCTGTTTTGACTTATTATTCAACCCTTTTTAAATATCACATAACGGGTTAACTTTGAGATGATTTTTACACCCTTACAAAATTTTTTCTCCGTAATATTTAAATATCAAGAGCGCTTACCAGTAATATCCCATAAATACTATGGCTGGAGCCGATACAATCACTTGTAAATATTTCCAATCCTTAGCTAACCAAGCAAACAAAGCCACCAAGGCTTCTCCAACTGCATAGAAGTAATTTAGAACAATACCAGTAATTTCCCGTTTATTTTTACCCACCATTTCCACACCTAAAAGTAGGAATGGTTGCAAAAAATACATCTCTTGCCCGTAAAGTTAACATTCGGGGTCTTTACTACAAATGTAGAACAGTAATGCTACCGAAAGAAATCATTAATCTTCTTTGAACTTTTAACTAATATACTTAAAAAAAGTTGTACATTTCTAGACGACCCCGAATGTGGAAATTCCTGGACGAGACGCCAGCCAGGACCTGGGAAGTATGCTTTTTATGTATGGGGTACTATTTTTTTTTGTAAAATAAATGAATGAATACATTGGCGATGATCATTAATGCTTAAGCCTCATTGGTTAAACTTGCTTAACGTGTTAAAACGTTAATATGGTTTTTCTTCAACAAGTCCTTCTTATTTTAACCTGATCAGTGTTGGACTAAGACTAAGATAAATGCAGCAGACAATTTCATCCTACATAGACACCATCGGCGAAATTTTTCTTAAATTATGTAATATGAACTTCTTGATAGAAAACGTAGTTCTTGGTGAATTATTACCACAAAATGCTTAAGGTTGCCGAAATAATTAGAAACTTCCATATTTGGGTGGAATTTGGTTAATATAACTTAAAAAGCTTTCTTCGTTTAACATATCTTTTAATGTTAAAAAGGATCCTGAAAACTGGACATTAAACAACTTCCAGATTTCTATCATTATATTCCGATTTCAAATATCTGGGTACCGCATAAAAGATTCAAGGAAACAAGAATTTTGTTGCGAAAATACTTCTAAGGAACTTTTTACAAATACAAAATGGAGTTAGTATACTCAAGTAAAATTAATATTTTTTTAGCTTCCTGTATAGGAAAGTTAATTTGTCGTAACATGGCTCGTATTTTCCAACAAATATGCGCAATGTCTTTCTCTTCCATAATTACATAATTAGTATCATTTGCGGTAAACATCCTGCACATTTGTAAAATAAATGAAATATTTACATAAAACACTAAATATGTGGTTTTTAAATTGCTTAGTTTGTTCGAATATCACCTTCATGTTTTGAATATCCTTATAAGGGAAAGATAGTAACTTATTTACAGGATAAATAGCCCATTTTTTACATTTTGCTCTTTCTTATCTATTGCAACATGAGTGTAAATAAAAGATAAACATAATATATTTCTACCCACCTAATATAAAAGCTAATGGATATACTCCTGCAGTGCCTACAGCATTAATGAAGATTAATAGTGCAAATGTAGTATACTCCGGCGAAAAAACCTGCAGAACGCCCGCTACTGTCATCAGTAAAATAGAAAATATAAACATTAGTTTTCTTCCGAACCTAAAATACAATAACGACATTATATTATCAGAGAAAAATAAGATAGAGAGAATAATATCTCTTCTTCCCGCCAGCTCGACCACGCTATGGCCTTCAAACGGCAACACCCCGAGATTGGCGCGTAGAATTCTCATAATACACCCCGACATAGCCAGCGCGGTAGCAACACGGCAAGCAGAGAGAGTTTTCTGCGGCGCGTCTCAATACTCACTCTCACTGTGCTTCATAATAACCCAAAATCTGCATCGCACGCCCATGGCAGCTTATTTCGACGTCGGTTTGGAGGTCATAGAAAGCAACTCGTATTTATGAATGGAATCCGTACGAGATATTCTTCTCTCTATCTTATTTTTCTCTGATATTATGTAGCAACTTTAGTACACCTTTTATTTTAATTAGGGAGGTGTCGCATAGGAACAATAATAAATTACCCTTGACTTTAAAGACCAAAACAAAAATTTAAAAAACAATCCTATTTTTCCCTCTTTATTTGCATTACGCCTATTTTATTATATTATTTTTTCTTTCATTCCTTTGCTACATTTAGTTGTAATCTTGCTATTTATTTTGCTGGTGCTAAATGGACTAATAAAAAAGTGTGAGGAATCTATTTTATTGAAATATAGGCCATGAAATAAAAAAAAATCAAAAGTGTTATAGATACTTGTTTAGATTTTATTCACTTAACTAATTTCTTCTGATTAAGGTTATGGTAATCTGGAAATTCGACTTACCGATCTGCTAAAATACCAAATACTGCCGAACCAACAATTATACCAGCAAAATGACAGCTTCCTATTATGGATAACTTCCACTGGTTTTCTATACAAGTTAAATTCCACTACAAAAATTAAGCATTATTCTGCATTGCACCACAACTATTTCAAAACGAATAATTACATGTTATTGTTGCATTAAAAAATCTTTAATATTATTTTTTACTAGTTAGTAATTGTACAACATGGTATCATAATATAGAAATACTATTGGCGCTTATTTTCTTAACAATGTTGACATTACCTGGAGCAGACAGCTAAATTATTCTAATAAGACCTGTATAAAATTCTGCTTAAAAATTATTCGTTGCGTCGGCGTCGGTGAAGATGCAATACTTCGTAACCCACACTTTTTACCAAAATGAGATTTTGGCGGCATTACATCTATTGCAGGTCAGGTTTATGCTTTGTAAAATCTAGTAAGCCACAGTTTAATAATAAATCCAGTAGGTATATTAGAAAATATAAATCTCGTGCTTAACAAATATTAAAGCAATATCACGTTAGCCATGTATTCCCGCCATTTCTGTGGGTTACTAGGTATTGCTGTTTGAAACAAAGCATTGTAGCCCAGTCCCACAAAGAATTGATACCGCGTGTAGTTTATGACTCATAAACCATGAGGATATAAAAATCAGTTGACATCAGAATAGAAGAACCCCTCGTTTATTCTAGCCTAAATCTTATTTTGGTGTAGTTTGTTATTAAAAATCGTGGTGCTTTTGTTTTTTATGTTAAATGGATTAAAACGTGTTCATATTACGCAAATTTTGCTTGGACAAGTGCTTCATTGCAAGAACTTGTTTAATGTCAACTTTTTCTGTCTACCCTATGTCTAGGCGACTTCCAAGTTAGCTCCTGGGTCAGAACGGCTAAACATAGTATACGCCAATCAAAATAATTCAAAAATGAAAATATACCATCTACGAGAGAAAAAAATGATGATACGGAAGTTTTACGGTCAAGTTTATTAATGAATTATTGCCCATATTACCGTCCCATTATTGCCGCTAAAGTTCATCTAATTTATATTAGGATCAAACAGTGGCTCTTAAAACTGCCTTATTTAACGAGTTTCAAAATGTAAGATTGAAAATAAACAGAGTACTGGAAGAACTTTTAACGATCAGTTAGAAGAAAAACGTCTTGCTATTTTTGCGATCTTTGTTGCCAGTACGAAGTGGGAAATATAAAAGAAGAACTTTTTACGAGACATATTGCTAAAAAAGATAAAGAAAAAGCGAAAGACCCAAAGTTAGCCGATGATAGAGAAGCCGTGATTCTGATGATGCACTCACAAGCTGTTAAAGTATGTCCGAGCTTAAATGCAAGCGCATTGTACTATAAAACCAAGTTATTGTACAATTTTACAGTTATGAACGTAAAATCTAAATAGAATATAAAAAAAAAATATTTCAGATTTATTTGGGTTATATGCATATTCCCTATGTTATGGTAAATTTTGCTTAGATTTTTTGTATCTGTTTTTGAATTTATGTTTTTGAGTTTTTTTTAATTTCAATCATTTCATAAATTTCTTTTTTTTTTGTGTTTCTTTTCTAAAATATGGTTGGTTAGGGCCATTTTATTTTTTTTTATCGTATTTGTGACTGTTAAGTCGATTCTTTAAATATTGACTAGTTTGACCTATATAAACACTGTCACAGTCTTTACAAGGTATTTGATAGACTACCTGACTTTTTTGTGTATTGGAATTTTAGATTTAAGGGTGCTAAAGTTTATTTTCTTTAGGAGGTTATATCCTTGTGAGCGACTGTAATATTATGTTTACTAAAAGTTTTTTTTTTTATTTTTTCTCATAAGCCTGATATAATTATTATATGGTAGGGAAAGAAAGTTTTGTTTTTTGAATTGCTTGGTTGGTTTTTGTTGTAAAAATGTGTATTCTTAAGATATTACTTATTAGCTTTTCAGGATAATTGTTTAATTTTAGCGCCTGTTTTGCTTTTTTATGGAATTTTCTTGGTATTCGGTGCTAGACAACAACAATTCAAAAAGCAAAAACTTTCTTTCCCTAATCGCTTGGTTATCCATTTTTGTATTAACAAAAAAAGTTGCACTATGTTAACCCACACTTTGTAATTAATTTTGCCAAAGTACTAGCTCGTAAACCACCTTGAAACGCAAAATAGATAATAATTTTTCTTCATTTTATAAACATACAGTATCAATCTTTAGCCTTAAATCTGCGATTTACTAATTAAAATACGTTACCGGTTTTGGCTCTTCTGTAAAAAGGTGCTGTGTGGCTAAAACCTACTCAAAATCTATTTATACGATTTAACAGAGCACAAGAAGTTACATGGTACGATTTTTTTTCCGATACGGCTTTTGGCCATTGCAGGGCGGTGCTCAGACTGCCGCTGCAGATAGCCGCTTACTGTATTTTTAGTGTACTTAAAAAGATTATAGTTAGATGTTCAAGCTATTTTAAAAAAATTAAAGCATACAACTTTCCTGAGAAACAAAACATGTCAGTTAAATGTTGCTATCACATTTGATTGTTGACTTCTCAAAAAATATTTTTGCTTTTTAATTAAGAATACCTAAAACAATTTTTCAGTGGCCTATTATAAAACAAATCTTAAAGGAACTTTATAAAATTACTTAAACTTACTTCATTGACAATAGTTTTCTCGATGTCATCGAAAATCCATTCGGAGCATTTAACAACTCGACTCTGGTCAAATATTTCTTTGGTACAAGTTTCGTTGCTCAAGTTCCATGCGGTCTGATTTATTGCGAATATGTCGCACGAGTCAGCACTAAATCCGATAACTTGGTCACTATCGCTCTCCTGTGGGATAGCCCAGCTTATCCAGGGAACTTTGTAGGAAGTGTCTTGCGGATGTTCGCATTCCGGCACATAACATCTAAAATTGAAAAATTTAAGGCTGTAAGGATAAAGTTTTTATTTAGTGAATTCAGTAAGACAATTTATTTCAGTTTTGACATTAAGATGGCAGATACTGTAGAATGATTTATGATTGTTATTTTATATTTATTATTTATATTTAGTAGATTAAGATTTCTGTTCTTGTAAAGGTAATATTTAAAATTTTCTGATTTTAAGTAATATAACATTTATTTTGTTCTGCTGTTTTCTAGAGTTTACAATATGAGAAATCATGCAACTGCTACTTCCCTATTAATGAAAAGGTTTTTATTGTGTAGTATGATATTATTTGGGTTTGGTTAGGTTAATCAATTTTTAACGTGAAATTATAGATGCTTTTCCCTTGGAAATGACTCACAAAAAAAATTTCCACCACCCTTTACAAATTGTTTTATTTGGGATCAACCACCGTACCGTTCTGGGGGAGTAATTGCCCCCTCTACGCCCTCGAGCGCGAACGATATTTTGTTAATACTAATAGCACCATTAAAGGACTTAAAGGACTAAAAACTATTACCTTTAACTAACTAATAAAGAGAATGTTAAAATTCACACGGCAAGACTCATCTCATTACGATAGGCGTTACTGACTTAACTTCTGTCACCTGAGCTCCTGCTCTGCAAGCATGTGTACAGAACCTCTGGCGACCAATTAAGCGGAGGCACGCTGGCGGATTAAAAGTTCAACAACATTTTCATTTTTATTACACACTATTAGCACGTGCCATTTTGTCAAGAAAATTGCCATACTTTTTTTATTTTTGAGAAAAGTCCCCTAAGTGAGCTATCCAAAAGTCGAAATGCATCTAAATTGTCTCCTTGTACCCGAAAATGTTGAATAACGCTTAAAAAGTTTTAGTGGCAATTTAATTAAGTTAAATAATAAAACTTTTGATATGTTTTTAACAACAAACAAAATAAAAAGACATATCATATCTAGTTAAATCGATATTTAGTAATAACAACGCTCTTTAGTTATTTATTTATAATATTATGAAATAGAAACGCTAAATTACTTGCACGATTTCAAAAACGCCGCCATATCCCGACTAATCAGAGCGAGTCTGACCATGATCATTAGTCGCTCGAGTTCGTCAATGTTCGAAAACAAGCGTCAGGTTCTGTGATTTAGCTAAAATTTTGTATTTAACCGAATAATATTGTTGTTTGACAAAATTTCCTGCTTCAAAAAATTGTGGTTATAATTTTATAATACTGTGTAGTTGTGCTCAATTAGTGTGATAGTAAATTGTGTGAAGCTCTAGTGCGACCACCGGGATGGATGTGTTGGTAAATTATGTGGGACCACCAGGATGGATGTGTTGTATTTTGATTTTTAACCTTTTTTTAAACGCAGAAAGCTGGAAGGAATAATGCTGACATAATTTTTATATTAACGGAATAAAATGACCTATTTCGTTTTGCTTACAATTCTAACCTATTTCACGAGTGTATGGTCTACATTTTCCCACTTTTGGTAAATAAATTGCTATTGAATTAAAAAACACATTTGTAGTAAGATGCGTCTTTGGAATTAAAAATGCTTTGGATTATTTTCGGTTTTCACTAAAACCGATTAAAAAATGAGATGTTAAGATAATATTTAAGTTTGACAATGCCGCCGCTGGATCGTTGATTTCCCCTTTATAATACTAAAGCCCATGACGCCAGGTTCTTTGTATTTGTATTTTTTGAAATAAAAAAATGTGCGATTTGAGAGGAAAAAAGTATTGGGTATATCTGTACTACCCGAAGAGTAGTTTCAATATATTATGTAGTGAATTGCATAACACCTTGTATAAAAATAATTGTTGTGATTAGAGATACTTGTTTTCATCTATCACTAGGTGTAGAAAATTGTGTGCATGATGTACACTTTTAACGGGTTTATTCTTTATCTAGAGACCTTTTAGTTTCTGACGTTAAATTTAATCGTTGGTAAACAAAATTAAGCGGTAAACTCTAGTAAACTCAGATTAAATCTATTTATTATAAATCCGTTCCCTTTTCAGGCGTTCCGCTTCTCTGCGTTTGGTCGGCAACAACCATTATTAGAAATAGTTTATGTTATATAATGGGTTTTTCACTACACGTTAATTCTACTGGCTTTGTTTAGAGCAAGAAAAATTAAAAAAATTCCACGTTCGGGGTCATCTATAAATTACAGCACACAGATTTTATCATTTTTTCATTCTAGGAAGTATTATACATCTATGTGCGCCGCTAAACACTCGCAGCATAGCACATGTTTCCACAGTCGTTTCTTTGAGGCATGTTCGCCGCGGTGAAAAAATGTGTTTATATACGGAAAACGACCGTTCGACATCTAACGATATATTAATGGTTCTTGAAGCACTGATCTGTAAAAACAGTAATGTTAAAAATCTGTCTTAGTCTAGCCAAATCTGGATTTTTTTTTGTAGCCCACTATTAAATTTTTCTCTAATAAGAACACGTTTTTCGTCTCTTAAAGTTTGTGGTACTGCTTGTAAGTTATCTAATATTTATAGTGATTCGGCTAACGGTAACGACGACTTTTGTAATGCTGTGATGACGTTGGTTATTTCTTGGTAGTTATCAAAAATAATTTCTAGATCAATTTCCACTTGAGGATTTTGAAGTTTTAACTGATTTTCTTTGATCCAGGCAGCTTCTTTCGCGTTAAATTGTGAGACAAGTGGCCGTACTTGCTAAAAATGCTGGCGATAATAAAACGCAGTTTCCAACCATGTTCCCCATCTTATAGGAACAGGCTGTGGAGGTTCTGGAGTATTTGAACATTTGTCATGAAATAGGCGAATTCGCTGGGGGGATTTTAGAAATATGGCTTTTGTATGCCCTATAAGTGCATCCACACGTGGGTAACAGGAACGAATGGGTTCTGCTACAAGATGTAATGCATGTAAGGTACCGTAACAGTTAGTACATGAGGGCAAACTTGTTTCAGTAAACGGCCCGCACGAAATATAGATGGTCCTCCATCAGTAACAAACATTTGGTTTCATGAAATTTGAAATTTTTGTAGGGTGGTTAATACCAAGTCTTTTATAGCTTCGCCAGTACAGTGGTGAAGTCTTTTAATGGCTAGTAAATAGGGAACTGACGGTCTACGTGGATCTATGCTCGAACTACATTGACCTCCGAGTTTTTCTTTAAATATGTTGATTCATCTGTAAGTTAGCCACACTTTTTTGCCCTCTACTTCACGCCGAATTTTATTCTCTGTTCTTTCGCTCACACTTGATGAGTAATTGCTAAACGTTTGGTCAATCGGGATTATATTTTTCCTAAAACGTACTAAACGGTTGTTTCGCGAGAGTAAAAATGGCATATTACAAGCACACATCATAAATATTAAATCTAGTACAAACAATATATAGTTTACAGCCGCTTTTTTTAAATTTATGCGATTCACTATTAACATGTCGCTCGCAGTGAGATCTTTTCCAACATAATAACGCCTTATCTTATGGCGCACTAAACACCACAGATCAGTCCCATCATATTTTAGGTTCGGAAATCAAAAAATAAACCTCCGAACATTATGCCTTAGCATATTGCTTTTACGCACTTGTACTTTACTCATACTCGCGCCCCAAGCGTCGTCCTCACAATAAATATCGCTGCGTACTGTAACGTTGCCGGCGCTCCCCTCCGCTCCAAGTTCGTGGTTGGGTACAATGTTTTTGGAGCTCTAGACTAATCACATTTGTGTGACACCCCCTGTTGTGACGTCACTCATTTTGCAATTTGAAATTTAGAACTTGATTAAACAACACTTCCAATATTATTATAATTTTTAAATAAAGTAATAATGTGTACGTTATTAAACAATAGATATGTAGGCTCAAAATCAATAGAAAAAAATATTCTTACACTCTTTTTGCTTGAAAAAAGAATTAATAATCCTGTGTCCATAAAAAAAGAAGAACCTGAGATTATCTGAACTTTCAGTTTTAACAATCTTTGATATCGACCGTACATGGATAATATCAGTGACGAAGTAAGAGAATGGCATTTATATTTTTCAGATTAAAAATGACGGTAGATTCAGGTTCGAAAACGGTAGGGCGGTAGGTCGAGGCCGAAAACGGTAGATACACCGTTTAAACGGTAGATCTGGTAACACTGCAAACAAGTAATAAAACAATAAATCCCGTTACGTCGGCTTATTTCATGGGCGGTATCGGTCTTTCGGTGGTATCAAAGGCAAATAATAAAATTTTAAATTTCAAAATAACATATTTATATACCTGACGTTCATTTCGCCCGCGGCTCTAGTCCCTATTTAGCTGTTTTAATATTTTAGATTAGATGTGAAGTCACGAAGCTTATGATTCCTCCCACGCCCATGTCACGTCTTATCACACTTTGTGAACCCCCTTCTACCCCCTTTGCGTTCTGACGTAATTAATGGATGACCCCTTCTTACTTCTTAATATTTTAAAGGCTTCTTCTCAAGAAGATAAAAACACAATAATTCTTATTAGTGATGTAAGGATACGTATCCAAAAATCTGTTGGATCCGAATATTAAAAGAATCCGGATTATCCGTAACCGGCCGAGAACTTGATTCGGAATCAAAATAAATTCGCATCGGCTGGCTACTAATGCAAAGTGCAAAGAGAAAACGGAATCGGAATCGACTGTAAGCGAACAACACGGTCTGCGATGTGGCATATTTGATCTTATGCTTTCTCTTTCTAATGACCTTTCCTAAAAAAAGATAGCATAGTTATCGGGGTAGCGGGTATCATATGGGATGAGACCCATTGGTTAAATAGTCCCGCCTCACCCGAACCGAATTCAAACGAGAACGGCGCGACGCGACGGTGCCTTCCTATCCCAAACCTTCGACTTCGAACGATATGATGACCGCATCGACCTACCTAGCCGTGTATCCGGATAGAAAATGTTTTAGTGTTGCATGCATACGTATACATGATCTGTAACCGCTTTCGCGCGGGTCAAGAAATGGATACGTATTCAGATAATGGATACGGATATTAGCTGATTCCGATTCCGTATGATTCGAATATCTAAAGAATACGGATATTTACAACACTAATTCTTATTACAAAGCATCGCAAAAGTATTACGTACCTCACACAATTTCATAATGAAACACTTTTTATTATTTCTAACTTTACATAATATAAATATTTGTATCTAACAAAAACATAAGGTGAACTGCTGTTCCAATACCAATGTAATGTTTTAAACAAAACAGTCGAGGACCGTTCATTGGAGTTGCTTTGATAACGTGAGTTCCACTGATTCATCGAGTTTTAAATTTAGTACTTAGATTCTAATAGGTGTTTACTGTTCTGTTAAAAAAAAATCTGGCACATTAAGACTACCTTCATTATTACAAAATACTTATATTATCTCATTATTTGGGACATCAGTATTAATGAACATATATGTTATTCGGTTATGGTGAAAAAAACCCAATAAAATACTACAGTAACCTCTCAGGAACAGTAAAATATTAATAATATTTAGTTTGCATTTTAAGAACAACTGAAAAAATCTGAGTAAACCTGGTCTTGATTTACTTACCTTTAAGATAAATAGCGAAACGTCCTGTATAATCGTTGCGATCCGTACACGTTTATAATTATTGAACCTTGAAATTTTTTACCGTTTGGAGACTATATTAATGCTAAATAATTTAAACAACTGAAGTTTCGTTTCATCGTACTACTACTACCGTAAATTACTATAGAATAATCGGATATTCTACAGATCCGACTGTCAAAATAGGATCAGAGAAAATATGTATTCATAGTGCTTGAAGGGGAAACATTTCACTCTGACTAAAACGGGTACAACCGAAAAGGGAAATCACCTTTTAAAGTTTGATAAAAGGCATACATATATATGTATTTTAAAACTTTTTTAACAACGTAGTGTCAGGTAAGCTTGTTACTTAAACCATTTGAATAATAAATACTTCTAATACTATTTTATATTACCTATAATCTGGTACTCCTGCCGTAAATACATAACTTAAACTATTGGCAGCACCAAAGAGAACTGGAATACAAATCAAAAGGTAGGTTATAATTTGGAATCTACCCAGTTCTCCTAACTCTTCTAACATGTCATCAAAATCCATTGTTAATAACTGATCTTCTACTCCTACTTCCTCCTCCGGATCACTGTCAGTATCGACACTGTGAAAACAAGTAAAAAAATCGTTCAAGTGCAAGCTATACTTGCACAATTAGTGTGCCATCAGCCCCCCACATTACCTGAGCAAACCTCGGCCGCCCGAACCCCACCCATCTGCCGCGCTACACGTCGCGCCGCCCGCCGACGCGACGGCACCTTACATCTTGTATGCGCGGAGCTGAGTAGGGAGTGTTTAGACTGAGCCAAATTAAAGATTTTGAAAAAACGTGTAAGAATAAAAGGTGTTCCTTACATCAGGAGAAATATTTTTTGTTGAAAAACTTTTTCTCTAAAACCAGTGGCTTAGCAGTAATAAGGAAATACACAATTAAATTGTTTATAACAATTGATCGCGCTAGAATTTTTCAATTCTGATAATTTTGGTTCAATCTACACCTAATTCTCAATGTTCATGATTTTTTTTTTAGATTTTTCTGAGCGATCCTTTGGGTGATAAGGGTGGGGGACAGCAGTTTTTAAGTGTTTTCCCGGAAAATGTTTGCATACAAAAATATATTATTTATGTTGTTAAATTGGTGTTTCAATAAGCTTTCATTTCACACCCTACAACGATGAATTTTTTTTTCATTTGCCAGTTTACCCCTTGAAATTAACCTCCAGAATCAAGAGTCAACTTTTTATACTTCCCGTCAATAATTGGGCCACCACATTCTACCACGGTGCTAAATTTCAAATATTTAAGTCGAATTGTTTTAGAGAAAATCGCCTGTGACAGACGGACGGACAAACGGCCGGACACCGAAGTGATTGAATGAAGTATAAGTAGTTGATTAATGAAATGATCAATTTATCGAATGATTAAAATGCACTTGGTTCAGTGAAGTACCGTACACTGCATCACCAAGAGGGGCACTCATTTGAGGGGCCCAATTGACCAGTGACTGGTCCTTTTTTTTTGTCGATATTTGTGGGTGGTCAAGCGGGCTCACCAAAACTGGGGCCATTTGTAGGTATACACTTTTGGGCCCAGGGGTAGCGGAGATCCTTCGATTTTGCGTTACACCACTGAGTTTTGCTTCAGGAATGAATGTGTTATACAGCTCAGTTTAAAAATTTTAACAGAGAAAATAATTGATATTTTTCGAAAGTTATTATTAATCCAAAATATGAGGATGTGAAGAACTGTTTCCGCCTTAACAAAGAAAACAGCAAAATGTTGGTTAAAAAATGTTACAGTATTATTCTAGGTACTTAGTCTCCGTGTAGGCCAATGCAGTTATTTTAGCGATGTTAAAGGCCTTTATATCATATTTGTAGGCTGATTTGTCCAAATTGTCGAAATATACGTTGAGGCAGTACCTATATAATCACCTCTGAATCCGACGCGAACTTTTTGCCAGCAAGAATTTTTTTTTAAAAATTCGGGAACAAATTAAATCCGATGGGATCAGATCTGACTAACAAAGCATGAGGAAACAGTTGGAAGCCTAAATGATAAATTTTTATCATGGCAGTTACTGATTTGTGGCAAGGACAGTGCTTCTGAGCAAACCTGGCGAAACAAAGTTTTCAAGGTAATCTATGAGAATAATGTTTTTCTACGAGCGGGCGGAAAATTGAATTTTCCACACACATTTTAGCGTGGAAAATTAATTTTTCCGCACCGTGTGGAAATAATTTTCCGCACCGTGTGGAAATAATTTTCCACCTCAATATATCAAATTAATAATAAAGCCGGTATATTATGGTGGTTGCGAAATGCTTTAGTTACCATGTGTAACTAACCAGCTATTTACTTTCATTTTTGTTTGTTTATTGTCAGAAAACTGTCAGTGCATTTCTAAAATATTTTGCTCGTGAATAAGTGAATCTTCATTAAAAATGAATATTTGTCTTGAGGGAATCGATGAAAATACCAGCGAGGGAGTTCCCGTTGAGATTCTTCTGATAGCAGAAAATGTGAAAACGGACCTGTTACCAGAAAAATCAAAGAGAAGATATGAAAAAGAATACGAGATCTTTTGCACATGTAACTATTATTGTTAATAATATTTTACTTTATGTTTACTTTATCAATAATCTAATAAAATATGTTTCTAAATAAACTATAAGCACTTATAATCAGATAAAAATATCTCAACTTTTGATTAATTCTGTTGACTTTCCTCACGCTCGTAGAAAAACTATTGTACCTAACACTTGCGGAAAATGTTTTTCCGCACTCGGCTGCTTCACCGAACTTCGCTACGCGTCGTTCGGTGAACGGCAGACTCGTGCGGAAAAATTCATTTTCCGCACTTGTTAGGTAAATACCTATTTTAGTATCCCAAAAAACGGTCGCTATAACTTCTGCGGCAGATGGAATTGTTTTGATTGTTAGTTGGTCTCTGGTTTGTATAGGTGGAGTCATGCCACATTGACAGTAATAAATTGTCGTAAAAAGTCGGTGGGATTTTGCCTAAACAGTGTTAAAAACCCCTCTGAGATGAATTTTGCTTGCTTTGATGTCGGCACTTGCAACAACCATCACGGTATAGTTTCCTCATATCTAAAATTTCACAGAAAAGATGCCACAGCCTCAGTTATCTCACCCAACTTCAGCCGATGAACATTAAACAATTTTATGAACTTTTTGCACCATTTATTTAGAAGTTGCCTTTTTTAGTCTAACAGAACGCGGGGTAACTTCAGTGTTCGTACGATCACCTTTAAAATCAGCAACCCATGTTTAATCTTTTAAAAATAAAGAAACTGACTCACCTAAAGTAGCACCTAGCTGAGTTTTAATCTCGTAAGGGATAAACCTTCAAGATGGAAATATTTTGTTACAGCATGGATCACGATTTTTTCCATCATTTACAGAATGTAAAACCTTATAAACTTTAACAATTGTAAAATACAAACTACTTAATTCACTCTTCTGAAACATTAAAGGTATACCAACGACGAGTTCGGCTGCGTAAACGTATGTGAATATTACGGTAAATTGCGCCCTCTCTGGATCAGGCTGAAAACTTTTTATCCCATCCTCGTATTTTGCATTTAATTAGGGGAGAAATCCACCCTTTGTTCCCAGTATTCTAGATCATTATATAATTATTTGTGCTTTCAATAGGCGCCGATTTAGGGGGTACAGGGGGCGTTCCTCCCTGCGCGGATTTCTGGGGGCGCTTCCCCTAGAGCCTTGTACAAAAAGGATTTTAACAGCGAATTTTATAAAAATACATATTGTACCATAAACATTAAAAAGTCGTATATTATGTTTTACAAAACATTGTTAAGCAAAATCAAACATTTCCGTCTATGTAAGGTATACGCATAATACAGGGTGTTAGGGGTTTGACTCCAAATATTTTAATACGCGAATTTATGGATTATTTTAAGAAAAAAAAATTTCTAAACCGTGGGTCAAAACTCAATAGTTTTCAAGATATTGCCGTTTCAAAGTTTAAGGAATGTTTTACAATTCGGCAACGGTGCTCTAAGTCAGCCACTTAAGTGCTTGATGCCCTACGGTTATTGCGGTTTTGCGCTTATTTTTCATGATAGGTAAAAATAGGGGTTCTTCTATAAAACTGGTTTTAGAAGTTTAAACCTATTAAAAAAATAAAAAATGATAAAATAAAAAAGTAGGTTACTTACCAGCTTAGGCATAAACACTCGCGCAATAGTGCAGCTAAATTAAATGTTCACAGTATCGAAATAAACACTCACGCATAAAGAAACATAAGAAGTGTAACTTAATTAAATGTTCAAACTATCACGACATGCTCGAGAACGTCGCACCCAATTTTGACGAACGCGTTGGAAAAGGTTTGGATTTTGTCTTATTTCTTTCGTCGCACATAGGGCCAGATCAGCACTGTACGACGACAAAAATAGAAAACTGGATTTTATTTACTCTTTGTCTTTCAAAGATGAATAGTGAGTAATGAGAAACACATTTACCAATTTATATTGAAAATTGTTTTCCTATAGCTAATAGAAAACTTAAATATCTACTAATTATCCTTGTCATTATCTCAATCACCACTACTTTCGTCTCATCAACAGAATTTCGTCATGACTATACAAAATTCTCTTATCTTTATTTTTCTTCTGTGAAGTGAGGTCGTCGCGACTACCTAAAAAAAAACTTGATACAACAAGTGGGGAGATAAGGGGACCTGTCTTTTACTATTTTATGATCGTCACGAAAAACTCTTTCCTAGAAATGGAAAGAAGCGGCGGTACTGGGCGGAACTTTTTTTTATAAGTCTAGCAAACGTAGACAATAAAGAGAAATTTACGACAAAACAAGTATTTTAAGAAACTTATTAGTAGTCCTCCATAACTTAAAACTATCATACAAAACAACTTAGTTAAAAGAACATACCTGATGCTACACTCCCCATGCTAAAAATGTTGAGACTTTCATCATATAGCAACAGAACAAACGTAGTTATCTCGACAAAAATTCGGATACGATTGGCTCGTGACTGGGTACGAAAGAGAAAGGGCAACTTTGTGTGTGCGCCCAGGTTTTTGTGTTGCGTTTATGAAAGAAATTCTTACAGAGTGTTACGAATAAGTTGCCAGACAATACGTACTAGGTATTTTGTCTTATTTTTAAGCGTATCGCACAATCCAATTTTGTTGTGGTAAATTGTAGATCTGGCCCTATGTGCGCCGGAGCAAAAATGCGATTTCTAAGTTCATTTTCGTCCATAATTTCACGTCCGTTGTATACTATTTCTTTCATGTGTCCCCAAAAATAAAAATCTAAAAGATTTAAATCTGGTGGCCTAGGACGCCATTTTCTGAGTTCTGGAGCATTCCGCCCTATCCACCGGTCCGGAAAAGTGTTGTTTAGATGTTGAATTACATCTCGCTGAATATGGGGTGGTGCCCCGCCATGAAGGAATCACATATTGGGTCTTTGGTTTAAAGAAATATCTTCTAGCAGTTTCGGTAAATCGGTAGTTACAAAATCTAGATAAGCAACCCCTGTTAGATTTCTAGGTAGCTCAGAAGGTCCTATTAAGAAGTCTCCCCAAACTTCAGCCCTAATATTAATGGAAAGCCGTTGTTGAAACCTACCTTGATGTATTGTATGAAGATTTTATGGGGCCCAGGTGTAAGTGTTGTGGTAATTTAAAATTCCTTCCCTGGTAAAACAACATTCATCCGTTGCTAGGTTGTTATTTAGGAAATTATCTGCCTCGGTTATGCGGAGAAACCATTGAGAAAAATTCTTCTTCGTGGAAAACCTTCAGCTGATAATGCTTGCACACCCTGAACATGATAAGGATAAAGGAGATTTTCACGAAGGGTACGATGTATGGTCCAGAGGGAATAGCCAACTTATTGACATACTGCCAGGGTTTTCATCCACAATACCTAAAATCCGGTTCTAATCAGCTACAGTTATTTGTCTTTGGGGCCTTCGATTAAGGTTAGTTGGTTGCACAGTTCCCGTATCCTCTGTAGAAGTGCTACAAATGTCCTGTCGTCTGGGTGCCTTCGGCTGGGAAATCTTTGGTGGTAAACACGACCTGCCAAATGCACACTTTGTCGGATGTCCTCATAAATAAGCAACATATCTGCGTACTCAGCATTCGTTAACATTTTCCAGTGTTTTTACGATACCGACAACGAAAGACACTAAAACAACTACACGCACACGCGTCGACAAAAAGTGTTTTTGGCAATACCGACAACGATAGACACTAAAAAAACTACACATACACACGTCGATCAAAAGTGTTTCTGACGCGCTTTAAAAACCAGATCAAAATCTCAACAACCCGCCCGATTAGTGCTCTACTACTAATTTGTCATCGCAAGTCGCCCCGCGACCAAAGCTGCACAGGGATGCTTGTTTCTTTTTTTGGACAATGCGCGCTGTTGGCACATTGTAAAGGTAAGTAAATTGACAATACATTTTTTTTTGCTATTCTGTAGTGTTCTGGGTAAATAACTGCAGTTGATTTTATTCCGAATTAAATAATTTACATACTTAAATAAAATAATGATTATAAAATTTAATTGTTTGCGAGAAATAAACTAAAACAAATTCACTTTTGGTTGCTTTTTTCTCAGAAATGGTACGAGATAAACCCCTATCGTATAAAACTTTTTTGTTCCAAATGGTCCCTACTTTCACATGTTAAAATATTTGGAGTCGAACCCCTAACACCCTGTATATAAAATATACCACAAAAGTATGAATAACAGATCTATAATACAAATTGCAAGCCTTTTTCGGAATTTTTGATTTACATGCTCTTAGATGGTTTCTGAAAACATTCCTTACTGAAGGAAACAAATAACCAAATAGGGTTTTTTTCAAAAAAAACAACTTTTTTGAGAGCAATTTTTTTTCTGAAAAAAACAGCTTTTTCGAAAATAGATTTACGAAATTCGTCGAAAATATTTTCTCAAAAATCTGTTTCGAAAGTACGTGTTTTCAAAATATCTTAGTAGCTTCTTCCTAACTGTAAATTGTGAGCACGTTAGGACTATTTATAAATATATATGCTAAATAGGACGTTCTAAGTTATTGAGAATAGATGAATATGGTATTGGACAACCAATATAGGTATGCATATAAGCCGAAAATGGAAAAAATGTAGTTAGGACGTTGTGACTAAGGAGGGCAGTATAAGTTTGTACTAAAACATTTTTTCTCTTTACATTTAAAAATTTTCGACAAAACGATAAAAAATTTGTTCAGCAAAAATAATAAATAAAATACCTAAATGTGTTCATTTTTTCCCGGGGGGGTGGGAGGGGGAGGCTCCGCAAAAATTCGACTTTTTTTGGCAAATTACAAAATATTTTGTTTCTTTACCAAAACATTCCTAGTAGGCGCATTATTAAAAAACCTGAACTTGGCATGGGTTCCGTAAGTAGCAACAGAGATATACAACTTTAAAATTTCACCAGCCACCACTGAATACTGTTAGTAGGCGGTAGATATTTGGAAAAAAATCTCTATTGCAACTTTCTAGCACTTCGAGTACTTCTGCGTTGTTTTCTATATTCCACTTTTATCGCTGAATCGGAAGTATCGTCTGTATATATTTTTTATAAATCAAAATCCTACCAATTTATGCCAACTAGTATACCACTGTCATTTTTTTTTGGTTTCTTTTTCACTTTTATCAATTTTATATTTATATTCTTAATCGTTTTATTGGCATAAATAAACATCTTTATTATTATTATTATTATTATTATTATTATTATTATTATCATTATTATTATTATTATATAATAAGCGGATAAAGAGTCCACCATGTCGGCTCTTTCCGGGGAAGCAGCACCTGGCAAAATCAAGTAAGTTTGTGCTTAAATTTGCTCTTAGAGTTTGTTTACCTGTGACTCTAGGTAATAGTATAGTTTTGCTGAACAAAAGTAAATTTTTAATTTCAGAGGGTATCGGGGGGGGGGGGGGGGGAGTCCGGACCCCCCTGAATCCCCCTCTGGCTACCTGCCTGAATCAAACAATTGGCCCTGTCACGTGTACTGTTTTTTTCATCATTTGTTCGATATTAAATTATGTAAATTTTGTCGAAAAACTGTTTTATCGAAAGATGCTTATTCGGAAACGGATCTATATTTTTTTTTCAAAAAAGAATGCTTTACAACTACATTATCCGAAAACACAGTTTTTAAAAATTAAATTATGAACTTTACTAGCGTAGAAAATGTCAATAAAAAAAGACAGAAAAAGATTCTAAAATAACGAACCGTTTTTGTATTCGGTCAGGTTTAATTCCTTGCTGCATCACTCTATAGTAACACAAATGTTAATCATTAGGGTTGAGGTTTAGCTGTGTCCTATTTAAAATCTTTTTATACCAGAAGAGTCCCTGAACTGCTGTGGTAAGTACGTGGGTACTTATTGTAACCACTGAGCAAGCCTATTACGAGTAAATGGCATTTTTTGAGCTATTACTATCGGCGATTCAAATTAAGGAAGCCAGCTGCAATCAGCTGATTTTTAACGGGGAAGAAGGGCTCACTAGACAACAGAATTAACAAAGATGTCAAATAACACAATAATGAAGACAAAGACGAAACGAAAATATTTCCCGTTATAGCAGTTAGAAAATCGGCTTCAGAGGACGTCACGTTCTTAATTTGAGTCGCTCATAGTTAATGTTGGAATATATTGTGCGAAAAAAGGTTTAACTACTGCATGTCACTCTGTCAGAGTTACTATTATTTGGAATATCTGGTTACTAAAATTTACACTTTATAGCCAAAACATTTAAATACGTACATATGCCTATATTAAATATAAATATAAATATTTGTATAAAATATAAAATTTATATACGTATGTATAAGACAATTTTTTCTTAAACACAATGTTATATCATTCTTTTGTGGTCGTGTAGCAAGAGTATACTTTTATTTAATAAAAACGAAATGAGGGGCTATTTGACCGATTTACATAAATATCTACCAACTATAAATTAGTGGCAGAAACCTGAAGAAAAGTAATGGGTGCGGGGGCGACAGGGACCAAGGTTGTGGAAATATTTAAGAGAAGTGATCAGATTCCATCCCTACTATTATGTTTTTCTAACATTGTTGTTTCTAAGTTATTCGCTATAAAAAGACTTCCGGGGTATCCAAATAAAAGAGACATATATTTCATCATAAAGAAATCGTTCTTTCCCAAAAAAGTGTACCTTGCAAAAATTCGATACGCCTATCCAATTTTTGCAGCGCATATTTTTAAAGAAAAAATATGTAACATTTTGATTTCTTTAGTAAATTAAATGTATGCATGAGAATGTTTCTTGTACCTATGTGTCTACTCCGAAAAGTGGTAATTCCGATGTTTTGTTAAAGCAAATAACAAGAAAAAACTAAAATAGTAGGAAGCTTTGCTAATTACTACTCTAACGTCCGGTTGAACCAACAATTTAATCACGAACGAAACTAGTTAGACACTTGTAATGTGACAGCACTTATGTTAACGTCATTGACAAAGCTGACTTTAAACTACAATTAAAATTTCCTACTTGATTAAAAGTTTTGTGCATACCCGCTGTTATACACATACGTTCAGATTCACTAAGATGGTTTAAGATTTAGTACTGGTTTAAGAGAGTACTGGTTAGAGATGATCAGTTATGTTTTGACAGGATTTTGTCCTGCCACTGTTAATAAGTCATCATTAAAATCTTATGATTTATTCTGATATTTCAGCGACTTGCTTGGTTTCCAAATGATTTTCATCTTGGAACGAAATGCTGTAATAAATTTATTTCTATTTTTATCACTACGTACTATAAGTGCCCTTTTCTTTATAAATTTGCGAAAAAGTTCCAAAATAATAGTACAATATAAAACTTAGTTGTCTTACTCTGACACTTGTCAGTTTAAAACTTTTGGTTGTCAAATTAGACCGGACTAGCGTTGGAGAATCTGGCTGATAATTTTCAGTTTAAAATTGGTTTTACATGTTACTGAATCAGCGTGATTGTTTTAATATAATGATGAAAATCTACTCTATTTTAATTCACTTTTTTAAAAATTTATTAAACAGATCACACGTTTATTTAGACACATCCTTTTTACCGTTACATGTTTACAATTTTTTAAAAGATTTTCTCACAACAAATTCTTGATTAACCATTTAATATCTATTATACTCCGTGCTCACCTATATTGATAATTACAGGAAATCCGGTGTAGTGCGTTTCCCAAAAAAAACAACTTTTTAGTGTGGGAATACCTAATAGGTTGATGGGAATATCTATATAGTGTGGCTCAACAATTTCTCCCTCCCCTTTATTTTTTGAACCGGTGAAGATAACAATAGGGAATATGCATGTAATCCAAAAAATCCTGAAATATTTTTTTTGTATTCTCTACATAAATTAAATGTTTATGGCAGTTGCTGGTATCTCTTTATTTTGGGTTTTATTAACAAAAAACAAGGTTTTATTTTGCAAATTTTCCTGCAAAATCCAACATCTCGTAAAACGGACTTCTTTTGTTTGTGACGTCACTTTTTTTATTACGTCAACGTTTTATAATGGCTAGTCACGGCTAGTGTAATGTAAATTTCAGTGTAAATCCATTTTCTTGAGTTTTTCCCAAAGACTAGAATATTTAGTCGATAGAAAACCTTTTGTTTTATTAAACAGACTTGTTATAAATGACCAAAACGGAATTTGTGCAAAGAAAATCGGAAAATTGGCTGGAAGTTAGTGCTGGTGGATTTGCCTTTACAATTTAGTTAAAAACACTTATTGTTTATTATACTATAAAAATAAATGTACAGCAACATATGGTTACTTGAATTTAGCGATACTAACCTTTACAGATACCTCTTAATGTAAAATTTTTGATTAAATTTGCAGTAGGTACTTTCTTCGACATCGGTTTTTTGGGCACATGAAAAAGGAGGTTTGCAGTGCACACTTTTACTTTTGCACATTGGCATACTACAATGTTTGTAGTTTATATTTTTAATACATTTTAACGTTTAATAAAAAGAATTATACACAAATAGCACTGTAATAAAAACACAACCGCTAAACAACTAAATCAGCTGGGAAACTAATGCCGGTCTCCATATAACTCTGTACTGTAGCTGTCAGCTGTCTTCTTGTCTTAGTCCGAGAGTCGGTAATCATCTTGTGTTTCCTCTCCCAGAAAAATGTTCTATAATTATTTTAAAAAAATCACCTTTTTGACTTTAGGTCTTGTCGACTGACATTTTTCTATTCCTAAGCATCTAACTTTACAATATTAACAATCAGTTTGGTAAATCAATTGATAGAGGATAGAGGTACAATCATTCGAGAAAATACTGACTTGCTTTCGGACTATCACAGAAATTCTTGATTTTCTAGACGTTTGTAGGTAGGCAGCCCTCGGTTCAGCTTTACGTTAACATGTAGATTGCCACTTATCCTTGTGACGTAACTTTTTTGAGCCGGCAAATGGCTCCTTTTGAAATTGTAATAAATTATACCGAAAAGTAAAATTTTTTTTTAGCTAAATTAACGCAGTAATTTTCCTCAAAATAGCAGTTTTGGGGTTGTAATGACCTCCTTAAACGATTTATGCAATAAAAAAAAAATGTGCATATTCCTTATTTAAAACCTGGCACACTTCACAATTTTTAATACTCAAGATGGTAGCTGGGCGCCATTTCAAAAAAAAATGAATAGTATTAACAAAGAAATGGCAGCATGTCAAAGTTTTAGCACTTGGATATTCGTAAAAGTGTTCTCCGTTTACTTCCAAAGAGTAAAATAACCCATATCAATATTGCGACAGGTAGCGGTTATTCTTCGTTGTAACTCCAAAAAAGAGTTTGGTTATGCTACATACACTTTTTGTTATACGTAGTCCCATAAAAAATATCCAAGGATGTTAAATCGCGCTAATTCGCAGGCCTTTCGGTAGAGCCTCGACGACCAATCCAACCATCAGGGTAAAAAGTGTCTAAAAATTGACTTACGTTTCTGCTAAAATAGGGGGAGGGGGCCCACCATCCTGAAAAGTAGAGCCTCTAAGTCTTGAAATACTTGAGGACAATTCTGATGAATTTCACATCATGGAACCAGTTCTCTAACAGGGTGGTGCCCACCATTTTAGCAGACACGTAAGACAGTGTTTGGGCATATATATTTTTGATTAGAATATGGTGGTCTGTTTCAACTCAAATGAAATATAATTTCTTGGATTTAAAAACTATATTTCGTAGATGTTTTTATCCGTGTACACTGTATACACATAAAAATCTCTATGTTTGGGTGACTGATTAAAAAACACAGAATATGTACTACATGTCAGAAGAATATGCATATCGATACCTACACTTTTAAAGATCTCTAAGCCGGCACTGTCTTTTTCCCAGGAATACAAAAATTTCCGACCTCTACTAGTCAGTCTGATCACCTATTATTCCACCTTCCACCAAGTAATATTAGCCGCAAATAAAGTAAAACAGTTGATTTACATGACGATATTAAATACTATAATCATTTAATCAGCCATTCTAGATTGAGCGCTATTTTCACTTGCAACTGTTTTATTTTATTATATGACTTGATAAATTAGGTGATCGATCAGTATTAAAAATTTGCACCAAATTTACCAGAAACCGTTGAAACAAACATAGAGGCGTACAATATAATTTTGAAAAGGGTAAAATGCGCTTTAACTAGATATTTAATATTATACAGGTACTATCAAAGAAGTAATTTGTTGCCAGCATACAACATTGCAGATAGGCAACTGTTTTCCTCTAATAAATGATTTTTGGATTTTTTAATAAAATAATAAATAAATGAACTTTTCTATTTCTAATAATATGCAATATGTACAGAACAAGTCTTAATATAAAGAAAGCTTCTAAAGCCGTGTTCGGCAATGCCATCTTTTCCATCATTTTGCTCGGAATTATTGACCAGCATGGGATCGGTCGTACTGTTTACAATAATAGGTCATGTGACCGTCAACAATTCCGAGCAAAACGATGGAAAAGATGGCATTGCCGAACACGGCTTGTCAGGGGGATTAAAGATACAATCGAGCCTGACAGAGGCGTATCGAAAATAATGTGTGTGTGTGTGTGTGTGGGGGGGGGGGGGGGGAGAATGGAGAAAAATTATCCAACTATGCTAAGAAAAAAATCCAAAATTGTCAATCACTTTTGCAAATTCTCACCGAGCAAAACTTTCTATAACGGGTCTATAACTGGGTATTTTTTTTACGTTTGCGGGAATTAAACTCTGGACCTATTTGCGTATTTACCAAAAAGGCAACTTTCGACATTTTTCTGATACAAGGTGCTAATTAGCTAACTCGAGCGCCTACGGGAGGGACGTCCCCCCTCCTCCCATGAATACGCCCTTGTACGGTATGAGACTAAAATTGTTGAGATTTGAAGGAGAAAGGTGATAATCTGAACACAATATATGCGAAAAATGAAATAGGTATTCAGGGCTTCTGTAGCTGGAGTGTAAAAGGAAGTAGTTCTCAGGAAGTAAAATAATTCTGTTTCTTAGCATACTAGAGTAATAGTTTCTTTTTAATAAAAAAGCATTATTTTAGTTTAACGCCATCTGCAATGTGAACTATTTTCAAGCAAAAAATAATTTGTAATTATAGCTGGATGATCTACGCATAATTCATTGCAAGCCAGGTGATTGTCCTTTATTAAAGAACGTTTTTCCCCTTAGACAAAATACTAAACTAGTAGGATTATCTTATTCTTATAACTGCAGCTAGTGTTGACTTGGTGTATGCAGGGTTTGATTTACTTAAATTTTTAATTGTTTTTCATGATTTTTAATTTTTATAGGCTTATCATTTAAAAACGGATTAAGATACGGACTTCGGGGTTGCGGTAAAACGTTTCTTTTTTAAAGACCTTTATAATGAGGTACAACACGGAATTTAAAATTTTTGACCTCAACTTCCTAGCGTCACCGCTGAAGAGGGTCGAAAGACTTAAAATACATAAAAAAGTAGATTTATTAACCAATAAGATACACCTTAAATTTGGTGTCTCTATCTTTACTAATGGCAAAGATATTTGCCCGTACTAAGACTTTTCGGACACCCTGTATATTTATATTCAATAGGTACTTCTAGATAGTGATTGTAACATAGGAATGAATTGTTTGTATATTACAATTATTATCCAAAAATTTACTCTAAGCTAGAAAAGAATTAACAACTGACGTTTTATATAATGTAAAGTCGCGCGCTTACTATTTTAGGAAATTTCACTTAGGTATGACCGAAGATAAGCTCTATAATAATCTCTGGTGTGATGTACCATTATCTAATACAGTCTACTTTACACTCTACAGTGCATGGCAAGAATTAGTAAAACAGAGCGAATTTAAAACTACCAGACGTCGGAAACTTAAAGTGTTTACAGATAAGGACTTTTTGCCGTTCACTATTCTAGAAAGCGATCTCGTACAAGACAATGAATGAAGCTAAACCTAAATGCAAAATAAAATTCAGAGTTTTACCCTGAGGCTTCCAGCTCTATAAATGTCTCACCTAGAGAGGTCTTTAAAATCTCAAAGAACGAGCAAACATCTGAAAGCTGTTACAGTAATAAAAAATAATTTAAGAAAAATCGGGGAAAATGAAAAAATGGGACAGAAGTTAGTTTTAGCGAAGAAAAAAATTCTAGTTCTAGTCTAATTGTCGTATTTTATTCACGCTTGTCTGATTCTTTGAAATGTAATGATAATGAAAAGGAGAAAGTAGACAAAGACAATGAAACGTACTAATAACGATAATACGATATTATGGTGGTTCAAGGTAGGCATACACAGAACATAGTGCAGCTAAAGTCAAATAAATCTATAGAAATATACTTTTACAAATTACTTGTCAAGATCAATTAGAGCTTTAAAAAATGAAACATCTCTAAGATATATACTTATATGCTCATCCTGTAAGTTTATTAACAGTTAATTCCAAGTAACCTGTTTTAGATTTGAATATTTTTATGCACCAAATTTTGAGACTTTATAAAACTTATTTGAATAATTCTTTGCGCGTTTTGGCTGATAGTGATGATTTTTAAGTATTTATTCAAATATCTTGTATAAGCTTTCACGTAATTAATATCGATCAGATTGAGAAACAAGGTTACTCAATTATGTTGATTTTCTTTTCTTGTCAGATATGCAAAAGTAAGGGTATACTGGTACTTTTTTTAATCGACTTGAAAAGAGGAGGTTATAAATTTGACTCGTGAGTATGTTTTTTTCTTTATGTATGCATGTTCGCGCATAATTCTTGAACGGATTCACCTATTTCAATGACTTCTTTTTATTTGAAGACGAATTCTACCGAATGGTATCATTTTAAGTATTTTTTCCTAAAGTGAGTGGTGACCTAAAAAAAATATGAAACACTAAAAATAAAAGTCGTGAAAATCGAGAATTCAGAATGGCGGCTCCGATCTTAATGATTTTTTTTCGTTGTGTTTAACTTCTGGGGGTTCAGTTCGTATTCGACTTCAAAAAAATAACACGGGGGAGTGGTTAGAGGGGCTTAGCAATTTTCCGAAAATTTTGACTAATATGTGATTTTCGGGTATTCTGCTAATCATTTAGCTGCATTCGTGACAGTAGGTTATCGTTGTTGTTATTATTGTAAGCTGTCGGTTGTTAGTTTTGTAGACTGTAGACTTTAAAACAATGGATGTTGTGTCTAATTTAATGAACGATAAAAGATTTTTTAGAGACACTCATGACTGTGTTAAAGACTGTACAGGTGCTTTCATTCGACCGTCCGAAAGAATTTTCAAATTATGCATTTTAACATCAACTTATGGAAGCGAGCGATGGTTTGCCCAGTTTTTAAGAACGGAGAACGAAATCAAGTTAGCAGTTATCGTCCAATTTCCTTACTCTTTAACTTTTCGAAGATCCTTAAGACGATTCTGTATGGGCCAATGTACCTGTCACTTAACCCCTGCATTGCTTTAGAACAACATGACCTTGTAAATAACAGGTCAACAGTCGCCAATTTAGCATATTTACTTAACTAGTTTCTAGAGTTCTAGATAATTAGGGGCAGGTGGATGTTGCCTATGCAGCTTTTTCCAAGGCCTTCGATAGGATTGACCAAGCGATCCTGTTGGAAAAATTGAGGGGTTTGGTTTTAGCGCGTCCGTACTGACACTTTTTGAGTCATACCCAGTGGATAGAACCCAATTTGTATTTTATAATGAGTTTACTTCAAACGAATATGTGGCAACTTCAGGGGTTCCACAAGGATCGAACTTGAGGCCCTTACTCTTCTTAATTTTTATCAATGACAAGCATGGTTATAAAATGTGAAACATTATTTTTTGCTGTTGATCTAAAGATATTTCGGAAAATCGAAACAATAAACGACTGCATATTACTTGCAAGAGCAGTTAGACTTAATTCAGGGCTGGTGCGACGAAAACAAACTTACCCTTAATACATCAAAGTGCAAAGTCATAACATAGATGACATACACTCGTAAACTAGAACCACTGCAGTATCCATATACTATAAATGAAAATGTTTCGGGACAAGTCAGTTTGTTGAGGATCTGGGTGTAACTTTTGATAATAAATTAAACTTTATTGAACATGTCAATGGAATAATATTGGACGCGGGTAGGACGCTTGACTTTATTGTGCGCAACTGCAGGAGATTTAATAATCTACAAGTTTTTAAGACTCTATTTTTTTCCTTTGTACCATCAAAACTTGAGTACGCGTCACTTATTTGGAATCCTTACTATGTATGCCATATAGAAAATACCGACAAAAGTCAAAAAAGGTTTCGAAAATATTTAATCTTTAAAATGGAAGCTGTTTACCACGAGAGGGGAATGGATTACAGTATTCTCTAGAATAGATTTAACTTTGCTAGTTTGCAAGCAAGAAGAATCTATGCTTATTTAGTCTTTCTGTTCAGGTTGCTGCGCGATGGAGTTGATTGTCCTGAACTCCTAAGTCAAGTTAATTTCTTTACACCATGAATAAACAGTAGACAAAATGCAGCTTTTCTGTGTGAAAGAGCAAGAACGCATGATATGTTGAAATCTCCAATAAACTTTATGTGCTTAAACTACAATAGGATCTGCAGGAATTGCGATATATTTACTTGTAACCTACATGAGTTGAAGAGAATAGCGGCAATTGTTTGGTAGTCATTCTTATATTTATATGAATAATTTTAGGTTCTAACGTGTGGCAAATCTTTAAAGAAAATTTATTCATTATTTACTTACTTGTATTGCTCTGTAAATGGTTTCTTGTTGGGCAATAAAGGCTATTATTATTATTATTATTATTATTATTATTATTATTATTATTATTATTATTATTATTATTATTATTATTATTATTATTATTATTATTATTATTATCATTATTATTATTATTATTATTATTATTATTATTATTATTATTATTTTAAAACGTTTGTTGGTCAACATAAAATATATCCCCTCATAAAAAATGAAATAAATAGGAACTTATTTAAGAAATAAAATATACTCTAAATATAATCTATAATTACTACGCGTTTTTGTTGCAAATTTAACGTTGTAGGTATGTTTTCTTTTTGATATTTTGAAGAAAAAATTAAACTAATCGCGAACGTAAATAAAATAAGGCTACATGCAAAATGGCAACCGGCTAATATTAAGACACCCTGATGCCTGACAGGCTCATACAGGACAAAATGGTGCCCGTCGCTGTGAACAATTAGGAAGGTGGTAGAGGAATTCTTTCTTGACCGAGGAGTTACCACCCCACACACCCTCTTAAAAGGTGAAACCCCTATGGATATTTCTAGCACTGGGGAATGTAAGTCGGCTTTGCGATATACAACTAACGGCACGTTAGTACTTAGGCTTGCTGCCTTCATTAGTTGTATGAAGATTAAAAAAACACGCATCTCAATCAAAAGAAAACAGTCTTATCTTCTTTGCTGCGACCACATTTTTAATTTAAGCGCGAAAAATTCACGCGACTGTCCGGATTAAAGAGATACGTCCGGATTATGACTTTTGAAAATAGATGTCAGGATTATTGGAGGTCCGTATTAAACTGTGTCCGGGTTATAGAGGTTACACTGTATTAGTCTGTGAACAAGTGAATTTTTTAAGATGGGTTGCTAGACAACTTGAGAAATTTTGGACAATAATACTAGTTCTGGATACATATCGTTAAAAAGAAATCAAATAATTATGGAAAAAAACAGCCCATTCAAGAATTATTCACGTTGTTAATATAATTATTAATAAACATATTGTAAATTCTTACCTGGATTTGATTAGATATTAAGTACTGACAAAAATATTTAGAATTAATTCATTTTGTTTATACAGGTCCATAGACTTCTCTTGCTTGCAAGATTTGTTTTAAAAATAAACTTTCGGGCTATTTCAAACCCGGCTATTAAGAACCAGACCTGGGACTTACTATCTTAAAATAGAAAACAACACAATAATAATTATTATTGATAAAAACTTATAACAATTGAAGTCAGTGCAGTAAAATATGAAGTGCAGTTTTAAATGTAGATATGATAAGAAATTATATATAATAAAAGTTAACAACACATTAATTAAACATAATTTTTGTTCCCGCAGGTTATTTTTATAGCTTTATTATTACGTATTGCACATCTTATGATTTAAGGTCAAAGCTAAATACCTATGTAAGTTATATATAAAAATTTTTTACAGTACCTACATATTATTATTGTTAAAAGAAAACATTCATAGGTAATATCTAACCTTATAAATTCTTGTAGTTAGTCCGTTTCATGTCTACATGTATTTATCTTTCATTGGACAACCGGTCACCAAGTAGGAAGAAATTATCAAGAACTGTTTGTAATACATGGTAAAACCATAATATAAGACTGTGAAAAAATTTATCCATCGCTTAAGGATATTTATAATTTGTACATGGTGATGCTTTTAAAGATTTTGCATGTTGTTTGTACGTGTTTTTATTTGACACGGATTTCAAAATTGACAAAACAATACAATTTTGTAGTACCTAATTATTTTATTACTTTAAGTTCAAGATTAATTGATAGGCACCATGACCTTCCATAATAATATAAATGTTGACTTGCAAAACAAAAATGAAAATCAATTCATTGTCTGCCGCATTAAATTGTAATAGTATATTACATAACAAGTGTTGAAAGTGACATTTTTCACACGAGTGGGAATGTTGTCGCACGAGGCGACAGCCGAGTGCGATAATCCCACGAGTGTGCGAAAATTACTTTCACGCGAGTAATGTACAATATTTTTCCTACGACCACAAAAATATTTACAAAAAAACCTCAATTTCTCTCTTTTAAAACCCTCACTTCAACACTAACATTTTCATCAAGTGTGCTGAAAATAAAACAAATGAAATTGGCACCATCTATTTAAATGTCATGTTGACAAGTACTTTTCAACACACGTGTTGAAAAGTACTTTTCAACACGCGTGTGATATAAGGCACTTTCTCGCCAAGTTAACCGTGCTTTTTTACTCACTTTCATAGGTGGTCGTAGGAAAAGAATTTTTGTACTTCTGTTATAGAAAATTGACATTTGAGCATCGGTTTCTAGATCGAAACATTATATTTTTTACCGTAGGATATATTGTCTCAGTATTTCCATGACAATTTACTTTCGGTTCGAGGTGCTTTTGTACGAAGGCTTTTTATATTATTTAAAAATAATTAGTTTAGAAAAACTTTTAAAAACACATAGATATTATGCAAATTAGCGAAGATTTATATTGACAATGCAACTTGTGCAATTTGTCATGAGCATCGAATTTAGGAGAAAAGGGCAATTAAAAAACGTACATATTGTTTTTAGTCTACAGTCGTAGAAAAAAAATGTGTACATCACGTTTCAAAAATGCTTTGTAAACACTTGCACCATCGCAGCTCTTGACTGCGTCTCGAGCGGCGAACTTGGTGCTCGCATTGCAAAGCACTATTTTCCAAACTAGTATACAAATAACTATTTTTAGAGATCTTCCATCATCCCTCTGTCTATACATACAACTTTTGTTAATTTCTTCAAAAATCTGTGTAACAGTTAAACAAAATAGACTCAAAGTGCTCTTCTACTACAAAATCATTGCGCTAAAGTTTAACTCTAAGGATGTATTAATATCTTTATCAATAAATTGAGAACATGATTAATGAATCGTACATAAAGCTTTACGACGAACGTGAGACTGACTGAAATTAACTTGCACCCGCTCAGTTTCATCCGATCTGCATCTTACGATGTTCACTGCAAATAGAAAAACTGACAAATAAAATATTATATTCATCCTGTTTCCCTATTCTAGTAAATTTTCCAGGTTGAAATTTGTTTAAACTTTAAGGGATTAAATATTTTTTTTAAAGACGAAACTACTTATTCCCATGCGCGTGTTCTTGAATTTATCGGTACTATTTAGATTAAGTTGGTGCTTTTAGATCTGCCAAGAGGCGTAGTTAATGTATTTTGGATGCAAATGGCGGCTCTTACTTTGTCTCGATTGAATTCACTGAAACTTACCTATTTAATGTGAGGTATGTCTTGCGACAAAAACGTTTTGTAGGTGTTATTATCCAAAACACTTAACGGAAATATCTCTGCCTAAAAAATACTGTTAACTGTCTGAATTTACTGATTTGGCTAACATTAAGCATATCACATTATGCTGGTTTTCAAAAATAAACTAAGATTAGATTGCAATTTTATAGCTTACCTATTAAGTAGTAATTTATATCTGCATTGTGTGAAGCCATCTTAAGAGGTAACTAAAGTCTGCGCTAAACACAGGCGCACCAGGTGTTATAGTTTGCCAAGCGAGAACTGACACCCCAAAAGAAAGTAAAAAAAATTCCTGTGACGCCGTTGTTAACTTTTTAAAATTCGGAATACTAAAAAACTATAGGCGTATACGTCCTTTATAGTTTTTTAGTATTCCGAATTTTTAAAAGTTAACTACGGCATCATAGGGATTTTTTTTCTTTCTTTTCGAGTGTCAGTTCTCGCTGGGCAAACTATAATAAAATTGGTTCGAATAAAAGTTCAAGTTATACGATACGAAGTTTTCAAACAATTAATTTTTTTATTGTTTAAATAGATTGATTTAAATTTAGATTAGTCCAAAATATTCATTACAAAAAATATTGTCTTCGTCTTCAATGGTTTTATCTATTTCTAAGAAGCTGTAAAAATGAGAAATCTAAAAAATAAAATATACGTCCTACTGTTCTACCAAAAACAGACAAGTCCAAGTGCTTTACTATAACAAAAACCTAAGCTAAAATAGTCCTGCACCCGTCTAACTTTCCCTAAAAAACGCATTATCTGTACTAATCGATATCTTCCAGTATTGGCAATATTCAATTTTTAATAGATTAGATTCAAGAGTAAAGGAAAACTTTGAAATTAATAATAACAAAAATTTTTGTGGTTATAAAAATAATTAACGAAATACATTAAATGGTTTGTCTTTTTTCTGTAATAGACATATAAATATAAAATATATTGATAACTAAAGATTGTTAATTTCTGCAAATCAGACAAAGTCTAACATGCCCTCAAAAATATAATATCAAGAATTTTTTCGACAAAAAACTAATTTTTTAGTTTCTAAAAATTTTAATTTTTCGGGTTTCCCTAATCATCAGGTTATCAGCTTCAAAATGTTTTAAAATTATATAAATATAGGCTGACCTAGGTTTTCAATTTTGTAAATTATTGCTTTTTACTGATAATTATTCAAAATATTGTTATGCTTTATAACAAAATATATTAATTTATACTAGAAGTTTTCTTGGTGTATAATTGCAGTAAGGAGTAACTCAAAGTGTCATATTCTTTTTGTGGTTTAGGTAATTTGAAATAGGTATATAAAAGTTGAATGGTTAAATTTTTATATAAATTTCATCATATTATTATAGATGTTTTCGTTCCTGAAATTTGCTATGCGAAATATAGGGTTGCCATAACCTTTATATTAAAAGGATCCCACAGACCAATGCGAATTCGCTGTCGCAGCGGCTGCGATTGTTTTTTTATCATTGTCAGCGTCAATGATAAAAAAAATCGCAGCCGATGAGACAGCGAATTCGCGTTGGTCTGTGGGATCCTTTTAAAATAAAGGTTATGGCAACCCTAGATTTCTTTAATATCACTTAATAAAAAAAAAATAATAATGCTTCTTAGATTTTTTTTCCAGTAAAATACTGTAATTAAGCTAATATATTCATTGATTGAATCAGAACTATTGGTGTGCGTGTCGGTATTTATTTGTTAATGCCAGTGGTTAATAGAGGTTTATTAAAATGACAATTATATTAAAAGTCATTTAATGGCTTATATAACTTATTTTTAGATTTAATTGTACGTTGAGACTTTTAGGTTTTTTTAACAAAGACACTATACGTATGCACAAAGGATTAATAGTTTTGGTAGATTGTTATTTTTACGCATTGAATTTACTAGTTCATTATTAAAAATATTTTTATACCGGTTATGAGAAGACCACTTTTATACATGCTGGTTGGACACAGAATTGAAAGCTGTTTAGAAAATAACCCTGAATTCTTTTTCTAAATGCTTAAGACCAAATTAATCTAGAAATAAAAGACAATTACCGAAGTCATACTGTAGAAATCAGAAAGTACTGCCCGAAAATTTCTAAATCTTGTTGACATCAATATTATAGACTATGACAGTGCAAGAAGTACTTCTTGTACAGTTTATGAAAGTTATAAAAGGTTGCAAAACATATATTTATTTGGTCAACTCTAATGAGAGTTGTTTTTCTGCGCCGGAATGTTTAATATTGTGTTAATAGATCAAGTGACTACAACAGTTCGGTTATTCGTCGATGAATATATGAATGAGACTTTAATAACATAATAACAGACCACAGATATAGGACTACATTTCAATTTTATCCCTTTCAGTTTTAAAACGTTCTTAAAAGCAGTAAAATAAATAATATGGAGTTTTCGCAACCGCTTAGCGTTACACTTTAAACGAAAATATCACGGCATTGTCTGGAACACAAGATTTTTAGTTCTTAAAATGGTAAATATGTTTACAATATTTTATGCGCAAGTCTTAAGATGAATGTTTGCGTTTTAAAAGACCGCTAATAATTGTTAGCAAAAGTTCCAATAACTATTTCGTTCTTAACGTTAAACCAAAATGTCACCGCGAGCGGCGCTTGCCATTATTGCCATTTATTAGCTCACAGACGAATAGCTGAACCCGCTTTTAAGCGTAAACAGTCACGTGACGTATTAAAACGGTTTTAATATACTAGCAGAAAAAAAAATTAGGTTTGTCAGGCAAACGTAACGTATCACAATTAATATATTATTGTATTGGAACTGGAAAAATTTTGACTTTTTCAGAAAAGTGATTTTATCTTAATTTCAAATTGCCTGCTTCTGTCCAAGTAGTTTTATATAGTTTTGATTCGCTTTTCCCCGATTTCGCAAAATGTGTCAACGTTTCAAGCTGAAAATTACCTATATGTATTTGCAAGTTGTGCTTACAGACCTACATATTTGAATCAAATAGAAGTATACTGTTAGAATAGAAAGACGTCTCCGCAAAAGTGTTTCTCAAAATTTGCATAAAAAAAAATTGTTTACTTATTTATACCCCATAAAAGTTTAAAGAACGACTGATTCATATGGGTTACTAAGAAATTCATTTAAAACCTTGTTTGTTTCTCTATTGAGTTCTGCTTCACAAATATCTATTTAGTTTGTCAAGAAGATTTAACAGTGACAATCAGCTAATAACTCGCAGTAATTTAACTTGTGAAATTGATTACCATTGTGTAAATTACTGGAATCCGCTTAAATAACTATATAAATCAATATATTGTGGATTAAACACTCTTTCTCTTTACTTGGCACCGTACATGTGTTTTGGTCTTAGTCTGTCAAAAAAAAAGATTTTTTCTTATTCCAATTGTAAAATTTTTTTCACAGTTGTTAAAATTCACGGCGTCCCACTATGTTGGTAAAACTGTTGCGTCAAAAATGATATAATAAAAATAATCTCATATTTTTCTTTTAGTGATTTTTTTTTCGTATTTTACAAATTAAGTTTTTTGCTTCATACATGAGGTGCTTAAAAGAAGACAAAAGTCTCGGTCCGGCCGTAGGTTTTTTACGAGCGATTAGGGAAAGAGTTTTCCTAGGCCAAAACCCGTTTTTAGAGCGACAAAAAGACCACAAGGAAACAACTTTAAATGAAAAATTAATATTTTAGTATTGTTCCTAAATAGATAACTTAAATTTTAAATAGCTCTACTAAATTTGCAACTGCACAATGTGGGGGAGATCCGGAACAGCTCGTCTTTCCTTTGTTGCAGTAAAGAATTTGTTTACATACAAATGGTAAAATTTTTGGTTGTGGTAAAAAGTACTTAGTTCTTACCTATATTTTGATTAATATTTAATATGAACATATTAAATAATTTTGCAGGTAGGTATGTAAAAAAGCAAATTAAAAAAAAATCCTATTTATGTACTTCGCAGTATATAAACCCTGCGAACATGAAAATAAAATGTAAGTGACTCCGCTATCGGCGCCGCGCCGCGCCGGTTCCCAAAATATTGATGCATGGATACCGGTGCCGACACCCGAGTACAAAATTTCTCGGGTGCCGGCAGTTCTAACCTAAAATAAAAATAGTTACGCCTTTTAAATGATATGTAAACATTGTGTTGTTTTAATTTTGCGTAAAAACTATAAAACATGAAAGTAAGTGATCAATTTTCTTCATATGAAAATTTTAATTGCGTTTTGATGGACTATACAAGAAAGCCACAGACAATTAGTTTTGGTTGCGTAATAGCAGAACAATTGACAATCAAAGACAATAAAATCTTAATACTGTGGTGGATATTACTCCGGCTCTGAAATACTATTATCTGCGGTTAGCCTGTGTTAAAGGTGGAAGACCATTCAAGACAAAAAATAAAAAGTCAACAAGGAAGTGTTCCACGTATAAGCAAGGCTGCCAGGCTAGCATATTCGTGAAAGTAAGTGAACATAAATAATTTCTATGCATCATGGAGCTTGAACACACGATCATACTTCATCCAAAACTTATTTCAATTTTCTAGCAAAACAAAGACTAAATTTTGCCAGAAAATGTCAAACTTTACTATTTAAGAAGCCTTGAAGGCTGGGGCAAATAAAAAAATCATTTTAGATAACTTAATTAGAGAAACAGGTTCTAAAATGACATTCAAGGACCTCACTAATCTTGGAAATCATAGCCAGACTGAGGCAAAGAATTTTGAAGAATGCATGCATATTTTAAGAAATTCATACCTTTGCATTGTATTGATATTGAGATTTTAGTTCATTAAAATGGGCTTTTCAAGGGTTTATTTTTCTAAGATGACTGAATGAAAAAATAAATGGAATGTTTTCCAAAGATTATTTTTGTTGATGATACTATCCTTTATGGTCTCTGGTTGTAGGTACCTATTGCATGGTAAATCCAAGGTTTGCCACTTACAAAATAATCGTAGAAAATGGAAGCGGCCTGAGTGAGATTGTAGCTATTTGCTTGTTGGCGAACGTGGACGAAGGTTATTAATTGTTATTATATTATTCGCAGAATAATAACTGTTATATTTTTGAAGCAAGATTTAAGTTTCGTTAAAGTTTACACTATGATAAATTATTGTTTTTTGATTGAATTAAGGTATTTTGACATTCATTTTCTAATGCTGCCGGCACCCAGCTCGGCTGCCGGCGCCGGCATCCATGATGGCTGCCGGCGCCGCCGGCAGCGGAGTCACTTCCAAATAAAATAAATTAATAATTTTATCAGTTAATAGTAAAATTCTTTGAGTCGAAACATTAATGTACCCTTTGTTCTGTTCTAATTTTTTTTTATTTGGTTTTCTGATTATCGACCTTACATTTAAGATGGGATTTAAGGTGCGTAGGTATGCGTTTGTAAGAGAAATTTATTCTTTGTGTCAGGTGTCATAAAGCGGTTTACACGATTACAATAATTAATTGTTTGATTATGCCAGAACGCAACTTATTTACCTACGTTAGGTCCAAAATATCTGATTGCACGGAAAAGACAATAGAAAAAAGAAAATCATTTTTCTCAGAAAAAAATTATAAATATATAGCAAGTAAATGAAACATGGCAAGCTTTTTAAAACAAAACAAAAATTGGCTTAGCACGGTAATTTTCGAATCGGGTTATCGGGGCAATGCTCTTATTACAGCAGGAATATCTCGTGGCCGCCCTAAAAAAGATTTTAGTTCTTTAACCATCAGATTAAAACAAAGACACTGTAAGAAATTAGTACACGTTATTGTTTAGAACACAACAAGCGAAAACTAAGTCGAAAAACGAATATGGAGGACCTATTTCTTACTGTTTTAATATCGTCGGGAAGTAATAGGTCCCATTCAAATACCTCAAAGAACCTTAAGTTGTGAAGAATCTGATTCAGATGAATAAACAGATAGTGATGTGGACTATTGTGAATATTATAAAATTATAAAATTTAAAATCGCGGTGTGGCTAAGTTTCTATAGCTAATAGATATTTTCTTGTTTGCAACTTTATAAGTTCTAAACCATACCCTCAATAGTACTTTTACAAAATTTTTGAAAACATCACACATCACATATAAAAATTGTCATCTAAATTCCGATTGGCGGCATTGCGATGGCATTATCGGGATCTCCGGTGGACGAGTTGGTACGGCGCCAGCTTTGCAACCCAGAGGCGCGGGTTCGAATCCCGCTTCGACCATGGATATTTTGTGATTGTTGTTGGAAGGTGGTAGAGGAATTCTTCCTCGACCGAAGTGGTACCACCCCACACATCCTCTTAAAGGGCTGATGAAATCCCTACGGATGTTTTCAGCTCTGGATGTGTGAGTCGATTTCCCAGTACACCCACGGTACATAGTACTTAGACTTCGGTCTTCGTGGGCTGTCAGAAGATAAAAAAATATTAAAAATATTAATTTACTTAACCTATTAAAGGCAATATATGGATATATATGTTGTTGTGTTGTTTTTGGATTAGTGGCTCTGGTTGAAACCAAATGGCCACAATGGGTATATATGTAAAATAAGATATAACAGCTTTAATTATAATTTCATAAACCCTACATAGTATTTTTGTCGTCCAAAAATCACAGGCTAGACCACAGTGAGGCCTTCTGAAATGACTAGAACCTTAAACAACGAAAATAAATAACTGATAGTTATATTATAAATAGGTATGTTATCTCTTATTTGTATACGATAAATCTACCAAGTTAAAATCAGCGAATAAACTGCATCTCTGACTTATCGCTAGATTCTATGATTAAATCCACAATTCGGCTATAGAAGAAATCGATAGATCTACCGATATATCGGTACACCTGACAACCCTGGTTGTATAATGATATGGTTGGCCATCTGTTGATCTTGAATGCCAACACTAGTAGAGGTCAAAGGCGTAGCCAGGATCTGAACTAGAGGGGGGCAACTCATATTATTTTCGAGGAAGGGGGCGGGATGCGAATTTGGTTTGCGAAGATCATATACTATTTTTTCTCCTAGGGAGGTGGGGAGCTGCCCCGAAAGGGAGCGGGATGCGAATTCGGTTTCCGAAGATTGTTTTTTCTTCTAGAGGGTCAGCTGCCCCCCCCCCCTGCCCCTCGCTGGGGACGCCCTTGGTAGTTGTACTCTCAGTTTTAAAAAACTCCTCACTGTTGTTTGTATTTCTGGTTTGGTGTGTAAAACTAGTTTATGTGGTATGCTATGAGAGTCCTGTATTTTCTCATACCAAATGAAAATTACCTGAATATCTCTATAAGTATAACAAATGGTTATAAATTAAGTATAGTAACAGTTATCTGTAATTTACAGGCGCCAGCCTTCCTTAACATGTGAATGCGTCAGGATAAATGTATTTTAGTATATAGGGATTGTTTGGCTCTTATATAGGGAATTTCAACCATACCCACATAATATTCCTAGATTAGCTTTAAAGTATAGAAATTGAGTGTAAAACACACAAAATGCCATTCATAGATATTTTTCATATTTTTTTTGTGTAGGTATGGATATTGTAAATCCCAAGTCAGACTTCATTTTATTATTATTTAAATATTATTTAGTTAATTATTTATTTCGTCGTTTCCGCAATATCCAATTCCAAGATATTTTCTTGCGCTCTTCCATCCAAAAAGTGAACATACCGATAAGATATGTAGCTATGTTATGAGATTTTTTTTTTACTATTGTTTATTTTCTTAGTAATTTGGCTTAGTAATGGCGTAAAGCTGCTGCACAAATATATAATGACATTTATTCGAAAAATAGGCCGAGAAGAAATAAAGCTTGGTTTTCTACTGAAATGAATCTTTAAAAGAAAATCGATATATAAATTTTTAATAAACCTGCTAGTTTTCAGTGTATTGATTCCTTGGTATAAAAATATCAAACTGGTGGTAATTTTTGGCAGTAACCTAATAGTAATCCTATTTTGTAAGTACTAACAGCGATAACGTTAAATTAATAAGGCTTATAAAAAGAAAAAATATCAAAAACATGGAAAACGGATACGTGGATTGTTTTTAAAAACGCACTATATAATTATCATCATACTTACCTATGCATTATGAATACCAAGCTATTTAAAATTGCAGGTTATTTATATTTTCTGATAATTTATTTGTTTTAGATATCAATTTTCTAAGTTATATTCACTGTTTATTTTTCAACTAGAACTTTCTTCTCTATCCATAAACTACTATGTTTCTATCTATGTTAATCTAATAGATGACACTGGTGTACCTATTGCATGATACAGTGGCTTAATGGGAAGAGCGATGACAAGCGCAGATCAATGGGAAGTTTTTGACCATTTTTGACCATATTGTTGAAAATAAATTTTATTCACTGTCAAGTACGAGTATTACCTACTTTAACTATGCATTGCTGAACTATTAAAAATAGATTTTCACTTTATTCAAAGACTAAAAGAAACTAATTATTATTGTTATAATACAAGTTAAATAAAGAGTAGAATACATTGTAATATTGGAATCCCTAGAAGAGTCCCCCAGAAAGGCAACTTGGCTTATGGAAACTCTATTGTCTGAAACTCTGGCTTTGTACTTGCTCATTAATTTAAATCTCGTGGGCGGACCACACACTTTCGTTTAAAACCGTACGATCTAACTGCATGGTCAGAAAAGTATAGTTAAATCGCAGTGTGTAGGCTGAAACTGTAGACTTATCAAACTGCACAGTTGATATGAAATCAATTTAAAATATCGGTACAGCTAGAACTGTACAGATAAATCGTGCGCCCTTTTAGCACACACACGACTCAGTTCGTTGTTCAGTCTCTTCAGTTCAGGTGCGATCATGGTCTCGATGAACGACGCTTTACTAATGATTGGTCTGCTGTCTATTATGAAAAATAGACTAGGTAAATAACGTAGCTTGTGGTGTATACGTTGGTGATTAAAACGAGTAGTTTATTGAGATACAAATTTGTTGAAGTGGTTGAGAAGTACTACAAAGGATTAGAATAACGTACCATTAACAAAAATCGAAAAATCGGCAGGCAGATATTAGAAATTTGATCGTGAGAATTTTTATTTATTTTATTTACCGTTAGTCAGACTACTTAAAGTAGGTAGTTACCACTGCGCATTAATACAAACTAATCGAAAAGTGAATAAATGAATTTGTTCTGAATACGCTTCAAAGAATTGTGCTTTGGTTTAGGGATTGGACACTGCTGTTAATTACAAAAATAATTGTGTGTAGCCTGTATTATCTAAAATGAGTCTTTTTCTTTGGGCCTGGTAGTATAAAGCTCTTCAAGTCGTGAATAATGGGTAAGTATGTACGTGGGTTGGTCATAAATCAAAAAAATATTACTTACTAACATTCGATAAAGCTTTAAAAAAACACCGTTGAACATCACCGACTTTTTTTTCTATAGAATAATAGGCTAATGTAGTGTTCGAGTATAAAACACGTATTGCCTTGGTTGGCTGGGCTACATAAATGTTATTATGTTTTTTAGAGTGCTCGAAGAGAACTTATGGGACCTGTTTTGAAAATTGGAAAAAAAGCAAGAAAAATTAAAGAACTTCTGGTATTTTGATTATTTGGTTAATGTATATGATGCAGACAACGCTGGACATGAAATTAAAACTAGTTTGAAACACCAGCCGAAATTTATTGTATTAAAATTGCAACAAAAATGTGACCAAACTAAACGTTCGAATAACTTGTTTATGGTGAAATTGAAGGACTGGTTGAATGCGGAAATTAAGTAAGATGATCAAGTAATTAAACGTGCACAAAAATTTCATGTATCTCGTTTAAAACCTGGTCCTAGGGGTTTGCAAAAGGGGGGACCAGAAAAGAAATTGTCTGAACTATGTCAACTGCCAAAAAAGCGGAGCGTGATTGATCTTCTCTAAACACGAAGCCCAGAGGAATTATCTTTTGCTGCCAATTTATCCGACAACTCCGATTTTCAAGACAAAGAACTAGAATCTCTTCCAGTGCTGCAAGCCCTAGCTTAGTATTTAGATTTAGGGCTAGGTGCTAGAAAATACAGGATGTTCGAGAAGTCTTAGTATGGGCAAATATCTTTGCTATCAGTAAAGATAGAGACACTCAATTTTAGATGTATCTTATTGGCTAATAAATCTACTTTTTTATGTAATTTATCTTTTTTAACCCCCTTAAAGGGTGACGCTAGGGGGTTGAGGTCAAAAATTTTGGATACCTATTTAAATTTTTAATTCTCTTTACGATTTTTCATTTTTTTTTGGCTTGCCATTTGAAAACGAATTAAGATACGAACGAATATACTTTAAAAGTGGTTCAAAATGACCACCATGAACTTCTTGGCAGTAATAAAGTCAGTTTTGGAACTCTGTCAAGAAGTAACACCTGCCATTCTCAAAAATGTGAGAAGTGAGTTTCAAAATCGACTTTATTACTGCCAAAAAGTTCGTAGGGGTCATTTTGAACAACTTTCAAAGTTATAAAACAAGTAAAGGTATTTACATTTTTAACTTTAACGATTTTTAATTTTTAAAGGCTTGCCAATTACAAACTAATTAAAATGCGGATCTCGGGTTTGCGGTAAAATGTTTCTTTTTTGAGGACCCTTTAAATGAGGTATCACACGGCATAGGGTTGCACTTTAAATTTTGGACCTCAAGCGTCACCCTTCAAGGGGGTTGAAAAAGTTAAATTATATAAAAAAAGGAGGTATTAATTATTAACAAATAAGATACACCTAGAATTTGGTATCTTTATCATACTTAAAGCAGGAACAATTTGTAACCAATTTTATATATCATACGTCCTTAAAAGTTGGTGTTAAGTTAAAAAATCTTATGACAAAAATAATTAATAGTAAAACTATATTGTTTCAAATGCCCAAGAAGTTATTTGTTTCATAGATCACGCCGTTTTAAAACATACTAAGGAAATAATTTTTTACCAAAGAAATATTAAGCCAATTTTGATTTTTGTATACTCGCCACACTGTGCGCTACTGGTTCAAAAACAAAATACGGAATTAAGGAACGCTACATCGCTTCATGAAATATTTACAACTTTAAAATTTTTGGCAACTGGGAGAACCTATGTCTTAAGGGTCAGGGGGAGCCCTGTCCCTTGGCATATCTTCGTGCCCCCTGGAGAAAGTGAACTGGCGATTTTTTGGTAGAGAGTTTTCTGTTAATTTAATGTGCCCTCCGTAAAAATATTGCAGTCCTCCCTAAAATCCAACTCTGGCTACGACTCTGTGACTAGTCGATGGTTTCATGCTACGAGACGCTATGGTGAAACTGACGGAGCAGTGTTTTGCTACAGATGTTTAGTTTTAACTGCATAGTACATTCCGATGCAGTTTTATCAATTGATATTATAAATTGATTTCAGATGGGCTGTACAGTTTAACAACTACATAGTTCTGGCATACACACATTGCAAAAGCGGAAAGTAATTTTTGACAAGCCTATAACATAAGATTAAAAAAACCTTCTCAAAGAAGGCCGTGGAATCAATCACGCATATCTTGAATTATTACTCTTGAAAGGTAACACAGGTAAAAGGTATATGAATGAATAATAGAACTTTCAAGTTCTGAAGTTTTTATTTTAAAGAAAACTAAATATGGTAATTACGGCAGAACAAAAAGCTTTTATGATCGAAAGTTACTTTAGAAATGGCAGAAGGGTTGATGGTCAGTGGGTTTATTCAAAACGGGACGCTATTCAGGATTTTTAAACAGAATTTCCACACATAGTCATGGATTTCGACCAGTTTCGCGAAGTTTTGACTAGATCTGTGGTTTTGTTTAGAGAAACAGGAAGGGCAAATAGAAAGGAAGGCAGTGGGATACCCAAAGTTCGCACTGCACAAAAAGTAGAAGAATTGAGGCCAATTGTTAATGAACACCCACAAACCCCTATTCGGCGTTTAAGCCAGCAAGTAAAAAGTAAATGTATCCTACGCAATATCCAAAAAACTTCTGAAATGTGACCTGCATACGCACGCTCATCGTCTAAGCTCAGTCCAAGAATTGTTACCAAACGACAAGCTGCAGCAAATGCAATTTTCATTTATGGGTAATTTGCATAATAATGAAAACGTATTTGAAAACCATATTTACTGACGAGACATGGTTTCACCTCTCTGGTTATGTAAATTCTCAACACATGGGAATGTGGAGTTCTGGAAATCCACATTTCGTTATGCATTTCTCTGCATTCATAGAAAGTTGGCGTGCGGGTGGCCATATCCAAAAGAAGGTTAACTGGATCATTGGATCGATTTTTTTTAAAGGGACTCTCAATTCGGTGCCAACGGCGTAACGAAATTTTAGAAAATTTTGTAAACGCATTAGACGATGGAGAGATGCGACAAGGCTACTTCAAACAGGACTAAGCGACGCACCAATTGACGTAACTCTTGATAATTTAAATTTTTTGGAAGAATTTTTTGAAGACCGAATCATTAGTTGTATTACGCCAGTTAGGTGGCCACCACGGTCCTGCGATCTCACGCCGTGCGACTTTTTTTATGGCCACACATTAAAAACTTGGTTTTTAAAACCCCTGGTGAAAGTTTGGGTGACCTACGGGCTAGAATTACAAATAAATTTCAGAATAACAACTCCCCCCAAGTATAGGTACTCACCAATGTTTTTGATTCTGTAAAAAGAAGAATGAGAACATGTTTGGAAGTATAAGGTGGACACGTCTCTCATTTAGTTTAAATTTATATTTTTTAGGTTCTTTGTTGTATATGTTTTTTTTTAAATTCTGTATCATGCAATGACAATAACAATAATGTAATTTTCTTAAAAATATAAACTTCAGAACTGGACAGTTTTATTTTTTATTCACGTATACTTTTTACCTATGTTACCTTTCAAGAGTAATAATTCAAGACATGCGTGATTGATTCCACGGTATATTTTGAGGACGTTTTTTTATGTTACGTTACGTGTTACATACGAATCAAACATTGCAAATAAACGCCGTATTTGCTTAACAGTCATGTAGCCAGGTTTTAATTTCAGAGGGGGCAACTAAAGGCAACTAAAGGCGGGGCAAACTTATGATGTTATATTATGATGTATTTTGTAGTAGACAAGACAATGATTTTAGTGATTTTCTAGAGTGGGCAACTTTTTCTTTCAGAGCGGGCATTGCCCACTCTGGCCCCCCTAGCTACGGGCCTGATTTGTGAATACGAGGAGAAAGAAAATATTTAAACAAAAGTACCTTTTTTAGCATGACAAGATAGCAAGTATTTAATAATGGAACAACTGTGAAAAAGTATAACATATTATGAATATTTTAAGAAGTTTTTTCTAAAATGTTGGATCTTAAACAGAGTGAGGAATTAAAATGTTTTTGGAATTTTCTTGAACTTCATGCCAAAAGCAAAGATGTAAAAAATTACAAATACGAATTCCAAGTTTTTAAAATTGCAGACAATTTATACTGATAATTTATTTACCTCTGGTGTTTCGCCGAATGGCCGACTAGTCGGTTGAAAAAATGCCGACTATCGCGAATCAGCCCGAGAATTTCTCGAAATCAGCTGTTGACAAAAATATACGTGACAACATTTCGTGCATCTCCGTTGTATTCGTTTCACGTCCGGCTTGATACGCGCTCCCCCAGACGAGGTCTCTTTGACGAGTGATACCGATCAATTCACTAGTTTGCTCAGATTTCCATAGTGTGTAAAATATTTTTTGTTTTCGTGCAAAATATAAAAAAGAGAAATGTGACTGATTAAAATGATAATGATATAGAAGACGATTTTTCTCTGCTTTATGCATTAATTTTAATTTAGTAACATAAAAATTTAAGGCCGGCTAATCGGCTTTTTTTGCCGACTAGTCGCCGGTACATCTCCAATTTATTGTCCAGAAAAACTATATAAGTACATTCTATTATCATGAATATTCATATATCTACCTCTTTTTAATAAGATAAAGATAACGAACGCGTTAAATGTGCTGATGCTAGCAATGCACTGTAATGGCCAATGACATGGCTTTGAATGGCAAATAATGCCATTGCATTGGCCATTGACATACGACCTAAACTTTAGAGTTTTTTAACAGCATCTTCGGAGAGATTATATAAGAAAAATACTGGTTAAATTTTTTTTTCCAGTCGTCAAATGTTCCCATTTTTTCGATCTGGTTTATGAGCAACTACTGAATTGTTATATAAATAAACTTGACTATGAAGTAGCAACTCAGTTCTTGGGTATGGATGTTTAAAGTTATGAAACATTACATAACCGAATGGCATAATGGCATAAAATTTGAACCACTCAACAACTGCAACAAACATAGCATACATATATACCTAGTACAAAAATACACGAGAATAGAAATTGACCCGCCGCACACTTTAAATGCATTTTTCTTAAAAACCATTCGGTCAATAAAAAAATTATTTTGTTTCAATTATCATTTTACAATCTCCTTAAAGTGAGCCTAAATCAACCAAGATGACCCTTTTTGTTATTTAAACTAATGGCTATTTCTAAAATATGCATTTGATTTTGAAAGTTGTTAGGCGGCGGTAGCTCAGTATGAGCTGGAGAGAAAAAATGGAATTTTGTATCATCCACAGGTGGTGATTAACACCGAAAAAAAGCGGGTTCCCAATTGCGTTAAACAAAGCGGTATCAAAGAGGACACTGAAACGACTTACCTCTTGGTGTCTTGATCTAGCTCGGCTATTCCAGCGGTGCTTCGCAAGGTACCTTTGGAGGCCGCTATAACACAGTTATTTCGACACAGTTACATAAATCGTTCACTACACTGGACGGGTGTAAAAGCGTTACCCAAAAGGGGTGAAAATCACTCAACTTGTGAGAAATAGCGTAAAAGGCGAGAATATGCGTGAGTACCTTCTCGGGGTGAAGGTTGTACTTCTACTTTTAAACTTAAGAAAACGTATGCGCGATTCTCCAAGCCGTTCAGTGTCTAGTCCACTCTTATTAGAGACTTAACGCAATTGGAGAAACATATCAAAACGAAACATTCTCCCCGGCCAAAATGGATTGTTGAAGACAATACATTTTAGGAGGCTCCATCGATTAAGCGAGATTGGAAAAAAAATAATTAACTTAGATTAAATAAGTACTTAGAAAATAAATTTGCATTAGTATGCCGCAGTAACAACAGTAGGCAAAAAAAAATTCATATTGGCGGCAAAAAACCAATGCAAGAAGAAAAAAATTAAAATATTCAGTGAAAATAAACTATATACAAAAAAATGTCTTTCAGTGGATAGGAAGAGGGCACAACTTGACCAGAGGTCGTTTCAATGTGCCACTAGCGGTTTTTACACTTGCGACACGCGCAACACCATCTTCCCCTGTATTCAGAGAGAGAATACGCCCCAACGACCATTGAGAAAGTTTGAAAGGGTCACCAAAATCAGCATCAACGTGAGAAAAGGCTTTAGCTTGACAAATTCTAGAACCAGGTAGGTTGCCCATGGGAGGCTGAGATGATTTTCGTCTCGTCTTCCAGCATGTTATACATTTACTTATGACAGAATATATGGCTCTTTTGGGACAAAGAAAGTGTCGAGCTGGCAAAAAGTGTAGGGGGCGAAGACCTGCGTGTAAATGTTTTTCATGAAAATATTTAATGACCATGGTGGTCAGGGGGGATTTCCTAGGCAAAAGCAGAGGATGCTTAGCACTATAGGCTAAAGAGGAGTATTTTAGACGGCCACCAACACGCAATACACTATGACTGTCCAAAAAGGCTCCAAGTTTGCGGAAAGATTTGGAAAGAATTTTACTATCAAACTCACCTTCAAAATAAATTTGTTGTGTGCGTTTCACGAGAACAAAAAGAGCGTTTGTTAGTTCATCGACAGAGAGCGGTCCTGACAATCTCAAAGCGCGGGGATTTGCGTTTTTAACAAAGCGTAAAATATAAGCGAGAGTGCGTTGTATGAAGAAGAAGGACGAATGATCTTCAACAAGACTGTCAAGAAAATTCTCATCAGAAGGAAAGACAGCATAAACGACATTTCTTTCTTCCGTTTTGCCTACAGTTCCAAGGACATGGGAATCAAATGGCGTATCTGGTATATTAGTCGCAAAACTTGCGCTGTCACGTAAAAAGGTCGGTCCATAAAACCATAAGAAATTGTGTAACAACTCTGACGGAAATAATCCTCTAGAAGCGACATCTGCGGGGTTGTCTTTGGAAGGAACAAAATGCCAAGAAGCGGGAGATAACTTTTCTTGAATGTAGGCCACACGGTTTGACACAAAAGTCTTCCATCTGTGTGGAGATGACCGAATCCAACTGAGAGTGATTTGAGAATCCGACCAAGCGTAAATTTGTTCAAACTTAATGGCATTTTTATAAACATTTAGAACATACGATAAAAGTTTGGCCAAAAGAACAGCTCCACATAGCTCGAGTCGTGGAATGGTGATACTCTTAAGCTTAGCTTCCTTGGTTTTTGAGCAGAGAAACTGCGTGGCTATACTGCCATCAGACTGACTCCTACGTAAGTAGACAACCGCAGCATAGCCTTCTGATGAGGCATCACAAAAGCCATGTAACTGGTGAACATCATTATCGTCCGACAAAATCCATCGGGGAATTTGGAGCTGTGATAAGAGCGGAAGTTCTAAATTATATTGCTTCCAGGTTCGAACAATGTCGTCTGGAGGACTTTGATCCCAAGAAAGTCCAAGCGACCAGAGGTTTGACAGAAGTATTTTATTATAGAAGATCAGCGGGGCTAAGAAACCGATTGGGTCAAAACATCTGGCTAGTTCAGATAACATGTTACGTTTTGTGCATGGGCGGTCTAAAGGAGAGATTGAAAATGAAAAGCAATCCTTTGTTGAACTCCACTGCAAACCTAAGATTTTTAAAGAGGCATCAGTACTTTCGTGCTCGAATGAAATAAGATTTTGATTTAAGTATTCTGAAGGTAAATCCTCCAACAAAGGAAGGCAATTACTGGACCATTTTCGAAGTTCAAAACATCCCCTTTTTAAAAGTTTGATAAGTTCACTTTTAAGACGCTTAGCTTCTTCGAGATTAGAAGCTCCGGTAGTTACGTCGTCGACAAAGGTATGGTTGCGAATAGCGTAAGACGCGTTTGGAAAATGTGAACCTTCATCGTCAACTAACTGACGTAAAGTACGAAGCGCTAAATATGGAGATGGGCTTAACCCATACACTAAGGTTACCAGGGAATATTCTTGTAGAGGTTCCTCTGGTGAAAACCTCCAAACAATGCGTTGATAATCATGTTGAGTAGGATTTACTAGAATCATCCTGTACATCTGTTTTATATCGGCACAAATCACATATTTATGACAGCGAAAATTTAGCAGAATATTTACAATATCAGGCTGAAGTTTAGGGCCAGTCAATAAGTGATCATTTAGAGACATTTGATTTGGTAGTTTGGCAGAACCATTAAAAACAACGCGGAGTTTAGTCGTTGGACTATCCGGGCGTAAAACGCAGTGATGAGGGATGTAGTAACTAGTCGGGGAGATTTCGGAATTGAAAACTAATTTCATATGCCCAAGCTCTAAGTACTCTTTCATAAATTCACAATATTGAGAGTATAAGTTCGGTTGCTTTAAAAGACGGCGTTCCAGAGATAAAAATCGATTGATAGCGAGCTCGCGCATACTTGTAAACGATGGCGAGTGATCTTTAAAAGGTAAAGTCACAATATATCTACCATCCTGATTACGCGCACGCGTAAGCATAAATTGATCTTCGCATCGTTTGTCATCTGGGGACAACAATGTGGTAGGAGCGGGGATAGATTCAATTTCCCAAAACTTTTTAATGGTACAATCGATTGACGATTCAAAATTGTTACAAACAAAGGATAAAGTTTCAGAAAGATTTTGCTTATGTTTACCCATTAGTACGTAACCAAAAAGGGTATTAATAGCGGAGAGCGGAGGGTTCAGTGTCTGTTTCAGGAATGTGAGAATCTAATAAAATTTTTGAAAATATATCGGCACCTAACAAAGCATCAATTTTGCCAGGGCGATAAAAATTAGGATCAGCGAGATTCAAGTTGCGAAGGTGCGACCAAGTATTAATATTAATTTTTTGACTAGGCAAATTATCGCATATTGTTTGTAAAACTATAGCGTCAGTATAAAAAGTAATATTAGCGTTGCCAAAAGGGCGAATTTTAAGCGGTACAGTACCGTTATTAGATTTTACGAGCATAGGACCAAGTCCCTTAATTTCAAAGTGACCCTGAACTTGTCGCAAACCTAACCGCGTCACGGTACTTTGCGTGATAAAAGAAGTCATGCTTCCTGAATCCAATAAACATCTCATCGATTGAAAACAACCTTGGTTATCCAAAACTTCAACAACCGCGGTAGCTAAGAGAACAGAAGCGTGTTGATGCAGCATTCCTGCACCAACAAAAGAGGAAGAACTTTCTGATCGATTGTTTGAGGACAGTGATTCAGATAATGTCTGTGGCGGCGAGAGCGAATTAGAACTCGCCCCGGAAAGCGGTAAGTGAAGCGGCGGCGGCGGTGGAGGCGTTATCAAAGAACTGATACTTTGACTGGAAGAAGATGGATTCAATCTAGGAAGATGTAACAGGGAATGATGGCGTTGACTGCAAGTGCGGCAAGTCATAACAGATTTGCAAGTTTTTATATCATGTAGATTACTTAAACAATTAAAACAAACATGATTATTGCGGCAAAAATTAAAACGTTCTTGTGGTGACTTCTTCTTAAACTGCGGACAATGATATAAGACATGATTTTCTTTGCATAAAGTACATTTTAAGCTTTTATTTTTAGTGCTATCATGAGTCAAAAATGTGCGTGTATTTTGCGATTTAGGTTTTAATTGCGACAAATTTAACGTATTGTAAGCTATACAACACTTTTCTAGAAATTCTACTAATCCTTTTAATTTCGGTACCTCATTAGAGCCATGGCTTAATTCATATTTAGTGGCAGTATCGCCATCCAGACGTTTTAAAAGCATCATAACTATAATGAAATCCCATTGTTCTGTAGGAAATCCTAAATTTTTTAAAGCGCTTAAATTTTCAGAAAAGGTGTCTAGCAATTTTCGTAAACAGCTAGCGTGTTTAGAAGTCAAAGGCTGCGTATTTTCTAGAGTTTGCCAGTGCTCTTGAGCACGAAGTCTTTTATTTGAATAACGTTCTACAAGAATGTCATAAGCAGTCGTATAATTAGATGCTGTCATAGGCAAAACGCGAACAAGGGCGAGCGGAGCGCCCTCTAATGACGAAATTAAATAATGAAATTTTTCAACATCAGATAAATCACTATTAGAGTGAACTAAAGCATTAAAAAGATCAATAAAAGTCACAAAATTTTTATAATCCCCTTTAAAGATAGGAACAGTAATTTTAGGTAAACGCGCCTGCGACACAGGGCCTTGGTTCGAACATTGACGTGATAAATTATTAACATGAGTTTGATTAATATCAAATAATTCCATATAAATTGTCTTAACAGCAAAGAAATCACTGAGAAATCCCTCATATACAGTATTTTCAATATTCAGATCGGCCTGGTCGTCGCTTAATAAAATTGAAATAATATCCTGATGGAATCCAAGAAACTCTACTTTAAGGGCGTCAAGATCAGCACCTCTTACTTTAAGTAGATTTACAATAGATTGATCTGTTTTAGCACGCTGAGCAAGATTAAGCAAAATTTGAATTTCCGACAGGCAATTATTTCTTTGGTACCTATATTTTTTCACCTTTTTAAGACTAGCTTCAGCCATTGTTGGATAGTTAAATTAAATGCAAAACAAAGGGGCTGTTAATATAAAATTAAAAAGCGGTAATTTAAAAAAGTCTGTGAAACTTCTCTAATAATACTAACTTGGAGATAGAATAAATAGTTAGGGATAATCGGTACCCTGTAAAAAGAACAGACAATACTAAATCGTCTTCAAATAGCTGCAAACCCAAAAATTATTGATCTTTATAGTACTCAATAACTTATACCTGACTTACAATAGATAACTGGAAGATATTCAACAGTTTACCCAAGACTTAAAATCCTTATAAACAAGATTAGCGATAAGTCTTTTTTATCCAATGCTACGACTACTTATTTCTATACGGCATAAAATGGCGATAATACAAATGCAAATTTATTTTATTTATAATTAAAAAATTTTTAATGTTTTCGAAAAATGAGACCTTACTTTCGAAATTTTTACTTAAAAATGTGTAGAATTAACATTTAGAAGAAAATCACGACATGCAACGTTTTTAAGAAAATATTTAAAAAAAAGTTGTTTTCGAAAGTTAATAGAAATCCGTCGTCGAAGGACCAATGTTAGGCGGCGGTAGCTCAGTATGAGCTGGAGAGAAAAAATGGAATTTTGTATCATCCACAGGTGGTGATTAACACCGAAAAAAAGCGGGTTCCCAATTGCGTTAAACAAAGCGGTATCAAAGAGGACACTGAAACGACTTACCTCTTGGTGTCTTGATCTAGCTCGGCTATTCCAGCGGTGCTTCGCAAGGTACCTTTGGAGGCCGCTATAACACAGTTATTTCGACACAGTTACATAAATCGTTCACTACACTGGACGGGTGTAAAAGCGTTACCCAAAAGGGGTGAAAATCACTCAACTTGTGAGAAATAGCGTAAAAGGCGAGAATATGCGTGAGTACCTTCTCGGGGTGAAGGTTGTACTTCTACTTTTAAACTTAAGAAAACGTATGCGCGATTCTCCAAGCCGTTCAGTGTCTAGTCCACTCTTATTAGAGACTTAACGCAATTGGAGAAACATATCAAAACGAAAGGTCGATTTGTATGCACGTATAGTTAGTTTGTTTGGTAGAATAGAAAATATACAGTCGAAAATAAATTTTGTGTTGAACTCAAAATATATTTATGGGCATGCTTGTTTTGCAAGAGATTTTTAATTGAGATTCTCATTGTTGTGAAAATTATTACAAGTATTATTTATTTTCAATGATTTATGGATTATTTTAGCCGATATCTACCTGCGTATGTTCCAAAAACAATTAAATAGGTGTGTTACGGAAGAAACCTGAATTATTGGACCTTGATTAAAACACTTCGCTGATTGAGTAGTAGATACATTATTTTAGTGGTAAATAGCTAATTTTAAGAAAATCAATTAGCCAGCTGGTTATAAATATAACATACATACCCATATTTTCTCTCTTGTTCCATTTTTGTCACGACCCAAAGCAAGTTCACGAATACGTTGCTAATTATATTATTTTTCATTCATTTCCATAAATAAAATTTTAAATTTAAGTTAATGTGATCATATAAATAATCTGCTGTCATATTATATAGTAATTAAAAAAAATATTTGCCTACACTGTGTTAATATTTGCTCTAGAAATAAGGTACCATGTACCAATGATAATTAATTTTTTATATTACAGTGTAATACATAAATTTTTTTGAAGCAATCAAGTTTTTCTTTAATTTTTCATTCAACTGCAATTAAAAAAACTTTAAATACTCATGATTAATTCAGTTTAAAATCTTTTTCGCAGTTTAGGCGTTCGATGACATTATTTAGTATTATATTTTTAGTATAAAAATAAAAAATATGTAAAAATTCGCTAATATTATTCAAAATGGTTTTGAGGGTACTAGATCATGGGCGCATCCAGGATTTTGACTTAACATGGAATAGTGGCTGAAACCCATGGCAATAAAAAATTAAATATATGATTCTGCCTTGGAGGAGGCTGAATGGTCGTTCAAAATTGACGGAAGAGGGAGAAGAAAGGAGGGGTAAATATGATCTTATGTACAGAGTGTCCAATTTTCGACACTCTTGCAGGATATCTCGGTTATCTTTAAAGATGGAGAGCTGTGGATTTCGCAATACTGCTACTTTTTCGTGAAACGTATGATGTTACAAACAGAATTTTCATAGCCCCCTTCGCTTCTGAGATAAGGGTGATTTTGAAAATGAATCATTTTCAAGCACCCCTCGTATCTCAGTTGCCTGTTTACCTATCGGTAAGGTAAAAACTGATTATCATATAGTGTTCTAAGTAAAATCCAGTGGCGTAGTCAATTTATTCTTTTGAGCAGGAACGAATTTGAACATAAAAATCAAAGATGCATTTTTTAAATGGGACACCCTGGATATTTTTTTTTAATTCGATTGCTTTTTTCATAAGCTTTTCAAAAATATATATCCTTTGGAATGACTTCCGAATGTTACAATTAAGAAAAAGGGTATAATATTTTCATAGTAGACCGTGATATAATGATTTGAAAAAAATGAATATGGACATTTAACTAACATTGAGATTTATTTTTAAAATTTTAAATCACAATTACCTACATAACTGAACCAAACTTTGAAGAAGAAAATTCACTGTCAGATTTAAAGTGTCAAAGTCAAAAATCTTTGTTTATATTTTATAAATCACAAAAGTTGCTTAAAACTGTTACCGTTTGCTCTAATACAAAACTCGCACATTTTACGTATTCGTCGTATGGCATTTAAAAGTAGGTATGATCGATCGTCCCTGCAAATTTTGAAATTCGAGTGTAGTGGCTTCACGCAGTTCTTCTATAGTGCGATGTCGAGATTTGTAAACTTTATTTTGTAAGTAACCTCACAAAAAAAAGTCAAGGACGGTAAGATCGGGCGATCGTGGTGGCCATCTTACAGGTCCGTTGATTCCTATCCATTTTTCAGAAAAATTATATTATTATAATGGATATAAAGTCGTACTACCGCCGCTAAAATATAGTTCGGCGGCATCAAGCGAATTTCTATTAGATTCAACATGACGAACTAACATATCATAATTTTAAAAGTTCTAATAAACTCTCATTTCAGCCAAAGCCTATTATCTGGGGAACTTGTGCTGCAGGTTGGTGAATACAACTAGCCTCAGGATCGCCCCAGCAATGTTCTCGTCCCTCACGGCTTGGTACACCCGAAGTCCGGGTAACCGAACTCTTTGAAGGAGGAAGACCACCTGCTGCACTGGGAGTAGGCAACAAAACTAGCCAATCCCATCACAATGACTAGGACACAGGAACTGTGGCTGCTGCGTCTAAACCAGATCCAGCTGAAGACCAACCTCAACGTGTGGCACTTAGGATGCGTCTGGTTTAGTCGGTGTGTAGGCTATTCTCGGCCAGTTATCGAATTTAGCTTAAAATTCTGGAAACTTCTTATTAGGAACATTTTATCCTAAAGTTAACAGTTTATGAGAAAATGGTGGTCAAAAATCGTTATTTCATTGTATTTTTCCTTAAAACACTTGTACACGAAAGGTAACCTGAAATGTCACTGTCAGTATACATTGTCAGTTTCGTTTATTTACAAAAAATGGATCATTTAACAGAATCCCAAAGAATTGAAATTTTAATAATACTGGGTTATGGGGATAGAATGCGAACACAACAAGAAGTTTGTAATATTTTTTATAAAAAGTTTCGTCAATCTGGAAACGTAAAAAAAGTTATACGCTCTGGCCGACCTAAAAGTGCCACAGATGGTGATTAGGCTCTAAATGTTTTACTCAGTTTAGAGAAAAATCACCGTCTTTCTACCAGAACACTGGGAAAAAAAACAACGTTTCACACATGTTCGTAGATCCCCTCCTGGAAACAGAAAAGTTTCATCCGTTCTAAATAAGACTTGTGCAATAGCTCTCAGAAGATGATTGCGACAGGCGCTTGGAGTTTTGCGAAACCATGATGAAACGTTGCAACCCCAATCCAGATTTTGTCCACCGAATAATTTTCTCTGACGAATCAACATTTTTTTTAAATGGAAAAGTTAATTGGCATAAGTGTCGCGACTGGGCCAAGGAAATTCCTCACTGGATATGTGAAAGCCGTACCCAGTTCCCCCAAAAGGTAAATGTTTGGGCTGGTATAATAGGTCGGAGAATAACCGGCCCCTTCTTCATGTAAGAGACATTAAATGGAGAAAGATATTTTGATCTTCTAAGAAATGAAATTGTCCCGGCTCTTGCACATCTATTTCCAAATAATCGTCAGTAAGTGTTGTTACTTTATTTCGTCTGTTGTATTGATTATTTGAATATGTCCACCGAATAATTTTCTCTGACGAATCAACATTTTTTTTAAATGGAAAAGTTAATTGGCATAAGTGTCGCGATTGGGCCAAGGAAATTCCTCACTGGATATGTGAAAGCCGTACCCAGTTCCCCCAAAAGGTAAATGTTTGGGCTGGTATAATAGGTCGGAGAATAACCGGCCCCTTCTTCATGTAAGAGACATTAAATGGAGAAAGATATTTTGATCTTCTAAGAAATGAAATTGTCCCGGCTCTTGCACATCTATTTCCAAATAATCGTCAGTAAGTGTTGTTACTTTATTTCGTCTGTTGTATTGATTATTTGAATATGAGTTTTTAGGCAATAATCAAGCACCAAATGATGAAATATGGTTTCAGCAGCACGGTGCCCCACCACACTATGCCCATAATGTTCGGCAATATCTCGACGGTGTTTTTTTTGTCAAAAAGGATGAATTAGACGTAGGGGTACAATAGAGTGGCCAGCTCGGTCTCCGGACTTGACGCCCCTCGACTACCTACTTCTTGGGGCTACCTCAAAAGTAAGCCAAATGACCCCGATGACTTAAAGTTAAGGATAGAAATATAATATAGAAGAATCGAGGAAACTGGAATTCTTCTGAACGTTTTGCATGTTTTTCCACAGTATTTGGCTTACTGCCAAGAAGTAAATGGACAACATTTTAAACATTTGATATAGTTTTCTTCATCAACTTTTAAATTATTTCCTCCTGTAATATTTATTCTTGCACTAAATATCCAAATAGTATAGCGTTTTTTATGTTTCCAGTTTGACGAATCTTTTTAAAAATTTTACTTAAGTAGATTTAGTTAATGGATTTCTGTCAGGATATTTGTCATTAAAAATATTACAAACTTCTTGTTTCGTTCGCATTGTGTCCCAATAACCCAGAATTATAAATATTTCAATTATTTGGGTTTCTGTCAAATGATTCATTTTTTGTAAATAAACGAAACTGATAGTGTCAGATATATCAGGTAAACTTTCGTGTACAGGTGTTTTAGGGTAAAATACAATAAAATAACGATTTTTGACCACCATTTTCTCAAAAACTGTTAACTTTAGGATAAACTGTCCCCAATATCAAGTATTCAGAACTTTACGCTGAATATGAAAACCGAATAAAATATAGAGCGTTCCATTAAAAAAAAGTTTCCGTCGATTTCAGGAAACGGTAAACTTATCAAAAATACGGAACTCACCACTGGATCGGGCGTAATTTCGTACCTAAGTTTGCAAAAGTTCATAAAAATCGGATTAACGGTTTGCAAGATATTTCGAGGTTTCCATATTTTTGTTACATACTGTATACTGCGAGGGACAGCTAGTGTAAGCAAAGAAAAACATTAGTAACTCTTTGGTGTAAGTAACACTCTTTGTAAATAAGCGTTAAAAATCTAATTAATTTTTTTATATTATAATGAAGTAAGATCAGGAAGAAGTACTACAACCTTTATTAACAGGAAATTTTACTTACTGGGTAACAGAGCTGGGGTAAAAGGGCTTCAAACCCCAAGCCCAAAGCTCTTACCCGATGCGCTAATTACTTTATTTTGTTAAAGGAGTTCAAATTACCAATTAGTTTTAAAATTAGTTGTCAACCAAGCACTTTTGAAAAGGACTTCAAGCTCTCAGTTACATTTAGCTGCAGAGCCAAAATTACATATTTACCAGAGGATTTGCAGCACAGTGCTTGACAACGTGAGTAATATTTGATAAGTAACAAACTAATTCTTTTAATACTCTTTTAGACATGCACTCTTTATGCATTACAAATATAGAAATATAAATTATAAAAAGACTGCTTCATAATATGCGATGTTTTATATCATTTATTATAGTTTAATTGTAGTAGATATAATTAAGGTGAGATAAAGCAATACTCATTTCGAACGTCAATTAAAACAAGGACGCTCATCTTTTATTCACTGAAGAATTACAAAAAAGTGCAAATCTTACAAATTATTTAAACATTAGTTTTAAATAAGAAGGTAGCCAATTAAAACACGCATGATGTACATGGTGACCTTAAAACAAATAGAACATTTCAGCTTTTGTTTGTAGAAACCTGACCCAGCTAAATAATAATAATGGTAAGAAATTTTTGTGTATCTGGTTATAGAAAACGTACGTCTATTTCGTAACTTGCTGTATACTCGTGGAAAAGAAAGCGCAAGTCTAAACACAAAGATCTTAGGAATACCCTTAAGATGCATTGAGACTGTGAACTAGACGTGCGATTTTTTTGGTAACGCCTATTCATTGTTTTTGCTCTGCCATAAAAATTAGTGGTTAATGTGTTTGTAAATTATTTAATTATATTTAACAGTCGCGTCAAGAGCTGGATAATAGACACATATCTCTCTATGACTCTATGCCTTTAGCAAGATCTTCAATTAATCTTAGACTTGAGTGCCAAAAACTTTGTTCAGTTCAACGGCACCAAAACCCAGTCCTGCTTCCTGTCACGCAAAAAATTTAGCAGCACATGAATGACCAACCCTACAGAACAAAGAAACGTTTGATTTTGTTGGCATCCCTTTTAAACAACTTCGACAGCTGGCGTAAACACATTACCTCAATAGCCACATCAGCAGCTACAAAGCATGTTTTTCTTTTCTGAGCCAGAAAATACTTTACCCCTTCCAACTTACACACTTTCTATGCTTCTCAAATAAGACCTAATCTAGAATACTATATTCCCGCCCGCGGTACCGTAACGCAAGTACGGTAACGTATAGTACCTAGTTTTTTTTAGGCAAAAATGGGTCGTATTTATAAAAGAATGGTGCAGCAGGATCTACCGAAACTACGACGATAAAATATTACAAAGAGCCATAAATGCAGTACGCTTTGGTGCGTTTACATTTAGATCGGTAGGTCACAAATTTGACATCCGTTGGAAAACACTGTGGAGTAAAGTCAAAGGAAAACACACCAAATCTATTGGAGGTCAAACCATACCTTCAGAAATTAAGGAACGACATTTTGTGGTACGTGTGTGACGTGGTACTAGCAGTCAGTGAGTTTGGCAGCACATTAACGTCCTTTGACCTTTGAAGGGTGGTCAAAAGATATTTAGACAAAAAAGGTAGAATAATCAGAAAATTTTACGAATAATTTGACAGGCGACGACTGGGTCCTCAATTTCATTGATCGCCATCAGCACACAACTGCTAAAACGGAGTTATTATCAAAACATAAAAAGAGTTTTGAAAACATATAGTAAGTAGGGTTTACTCATGTTCCTCTCTATTTGTTGATTTTTAGGTTATTTTTACTTTGTGATGGACTTCGTACCTGTTAAACTCTAAGAAATAAAGCATTTTTATATAAAAACATTTTCGTCTTTTTCTGTAGCAATACTAGTACTACCTGTAATGTCACCTATGCACGTACAGTTTGAAGTGCTACCTGTTTTATGTAGGTGTGAATTTGACTCCATAACCGAGTGACTGCATAAAAAATAAAAAAAATATAATAATATATTCTATAAGGAAAAATGTGTTATAAATTGACAGTTAACAACTAAATATATTACATATGTCAGTCACAAATAAATAAACAAAAGACTACGGCCAGTTTTATAGAAAAATGTTCAAAAACTGTAGCAAAGTAACACCGCGTTACGGTACGTTAGCACTTAGGCTCAAAGTCTGCGTGGTCGGTCCCAGATAAAAAGAAAACTTTCTAAACGTTGCAAGAGTCATATCTATCTAGTTCTGGCATCTTTAGTTTTAGGATGGTAGAAATTTGAAATATTTTTCAGCATATATTACAACATAACACAACATAACACTAATATATTATAAAAAGGGAGATAGCAAGGATTGCTCAAACTTTAGAGGGATAAGGTAGTACCGTTGGAAACATATATGCGAGAATATTAGATCATAGACTAAGAACCAGACTAGAGAACACATTAGAAGAAAGCCAGAGCGGATTTAGAAAAGAAGAGGGACTAACGACCAGATATTTATTCTTAGACAAGTGTCAGAAAAAGCAATCAAAACTGGAAGAAGGTTTACATGCCTGTTTCATAGATATGGAGAAAGCTTCCGACAGAATAAAAAGAGAAGATATCTGGAAAATTTTGGAAAATAGGGGAACTGTGAAAGATTTAATATAAAACGTACAAAGTCTATATGAAAAAACTGAAGGTTACATAGGATTAAGAGTAATGAAAAATCAAAACCATTCTCTAGTAAAATCGGGGTCAAACATGGGTGCATTCTCAGCCCACTGCTTTTTAATTTAGTACTGGATGAAGTTATTAAACCAAATAAAGATAAACAAAAACCGTATAATGTCGGATATTGATGAAGCTAAGTTACATTCGTTTAACAGAACTATGCTATGCAGATGACTCAGTAATATTGGGAAAACAGAAAAGCAGCTGCAAGAAAATATCATCAAGTTACTAACTAAAACAATGATATTCGGACAGCAAAGTGAAAGGCACCGTATACAGATAGACGGCGCAATACTAGAACAGGTAGACAAATTTACATATTTAGGGGTAATAAGAAACTAGGAGACGAAATAAATGAGAGAATAGCAAAAACTGGGAGACTATATAATAAAAGTAAATTTTTATGTGAGAAAGAAATACCAAAACAAATATAACAAGAAATAGTTAAACGAATTGTAAAACCGACACTAACCTATGCGTGCGAATCCTGGACGACAATACAAAAACAGAAAAACAGAATAACAAGTACGGAAATGAGATTCTTGAGAAAAATAGAGGGAATGGCAAGAAAAGATAAAATTAGAAATCAGGTATTCCGAGAAAACTTAAACATAGTCCCTGTCGAGACAACGATGAAACAAGGACAACTAAGATGGCTAGGCCATGTGATGAGAAGGGATGAGAACAGGCTAATTAGATAAATATACGAAGCAAAGGAATAGGGAAAAAAAGAAGAGACAGATTGAGAAGAACGTGGAAAGAAGAAGTGCATACAGCGGCTGAGAAAAGAGGAACAAGATGGAAAGATATAAAAGTGTTAGCGAATGGCAGAAAAGAATGGAGAAAAATATGGAAGAAAATACCTGAAAACTCAACTACAGTACAACCCGATACCGAAAGGTATAAGGGTTACCAGGATTAAGTAACTAAGTATATTACAACAAAATACCACACTCTCAGAGTCCCAAATGTAAATACCGAAAGATGATTATTTAAAAATTGACACGAAACAAGCGACAAAATCACAGCATAATAAAAAAATAAAGATAAACTGAAAACGAACTAAAAGGATAGGGTTCTTCAGCTACTCTACTAGCTGATTAATACCATTTGCGCTTCCTTCATCGTTCAAAAAACGAGAAGGCTGGTAATTATTAATACTATATTGTGAAGCACCATTTTTTAAAAATTATCAAATACGAGTTAAGCATGATACTAATTAAAAAACAAGTCAATAAAAAATCTGTGCACAAATGACTAGTGTATATAATCGTAAAATCTCTTAGAATTTTCAAGCAGATTCTCCAACGCTAAACCGGCCTAATTTGACAACCAAAAGCCTTGAATTAACAATTTAGTGTAAAAATAAAAAAAATATATTTCTTTACTGTGAAGTTGTTTCTAAGTTTTATCGCACATTTACAAATAAAGGGTTAATTTTCGTACGTGCTTTCCACAATATTATAAATAAATTCATTCTAGCAATACATCTAAGATGAAAATCATTTAAAAATCAAGCACATCGCTGAAATATTAGAATACCTCTTAAGTTTTAACGGTGATAGGATAAAAATGACAGGATACAAATTTGTCAAGACCTAACTGATCAACTAGAAGACATTAATTTACACCACACCATACCCATCTTAAACCTTTTTAGTGAATCTGGACGTTATTGTTCTTTTAATATAATGTTATTTATTTTTTAAAATATAGGAGTTAAGACAGCCCATCAAGAGGATTTTTTCGGGATATGAATAAAATTATACTATAGTTAAAAAAGAATAAAGAGTAAGGACATCTCCATGTATGGTTTACATGAGCAATAATGGCTGCGTTAGTGTTGTGCAATTCGACCAAAAAGATTTTCTTGTTTACTTTCAAATTTTCTCTCGACTATCTTAACCACCTAGCACCTTCCAGATCAGACCACACTACTCGCACGGCGAACGAGAGTTTTGCACCTCAAGTTTTAAGATCAGACTGCTGATCTTGAAACTTTATATGAAGTACCCAAGAAAAACAGTGATGTCAAAATCTTAATGCACCCAGGCCATGTCTTAGTTCTCTTCTAGATAAACCAGTATGAGATACGAGGGGGTATTGATAAGTATTTAAACTACCATATAAAACGTCACAATATTTCAAAACTATATAACAACATATTATTCAACATAATCTCCTTTGAGGCTTACACATTTAGCAGAACGTTCATATAGTAATTCTAAGCCCTTTAAAAATATTCTTTGTCTTGGTCTGCAAACCACTCCTCGACGGCACATATGATTTCATCATTTGTCGGAAATCTTTTACCTTTTAAATGTTCTTTGAATTTTGGGAACAAAAAATAGTTAGATACTGCGAAATCCGGTGAATAGGGCGAGTGGTCAACCAATTCAAACCCGATTTCATCAATTGTTACAGTGCAATCAACGACTTGTGAGCAGGACCGTTGACTTACAAAAAGAGCACACCTTTGGCAAGTTTCAGGCGGCGTTTTCCCACGATTTTCTTACATAATTTAGTTAGCTATTCAGTATAATATGCTCCCGTGATATTTCTACCCTGTTCCAAGTAATCTATCGGAATTATCCCATCTTTGTCCCAGAAAACTGAAGCAAGAACCTTGCCTGTCAATTTTTGAACATGGAATTTTTTGGGTCGTGGAGAACCAGAATCCTTTCACTCTTTAAATGGCTCTTTAGTCTCTGGGTCATAGTGATGGACCCACCGAGGGGCGGCTAACTCCCAAAAAATGTGTACACAGATTTTAAATCACTACTGATTTAATCTGATTTAACACGATTTAATTGCTGTAATGCTCTGCCCAGCACTGCAGGTGATGCCAAATTGTGATGATGATTTAACGAATGTTAGGTGATTTTTGTGATTTATTGATGATTTATGGTGATTTAAATCGATTTTACATGATATAAAGTGATTTAACTTGATTTCAAATGATTTAAAGCCATTTAAAATTATGTAAGTGATTTAAAAAATTCAAAAAATATAATGATTTCAGAAAGATTTAAAATGATTTAATGTGATTTAACAATAGTATGTACACAGATTTAAGGGAGTGAGCGGCCCCTCGGGACCCACGTTCTGTCCATGGTAACAAGCCGATCCAAAAAGTTTGAGGGATCTTGTTCAAAGCGGCGGAAGATTTCCTTCATCGTTGTCAATCAAATTCGCTTCTCATCAGCATTCAGCATCTCCGAATTCATTTGACGGAACGCTTTCTCATACCCAAGTCGTGATGAACAATGTGTAACACACGTTCATAGGAAATGTGCACTGCTTCTGCTATACGTTTGAGCCCAATTCGTCGATCTTCTAAAATAATATCATGGACAGAATCAATGTTTTCCGGAGTGGTCACAGAAATTGGTCTTCCATAACGGTGCTCATCTTTAACATATGATTTTCATCTTTTAAATTCCTCAACCCAGTATTTATTAGAGGCATATAAAGGACACTGATCACTTAAAGTTTCTATCATATCAGCAAAAATTTCTTTTCCCGATAACCCTCTTTAAAAATAGATACTTGACCGAAACTCGATTTTTTCAAAATATATTTTTTTTATCAGACATGCCGTTGTAAAAATTCACAGTTTTGTCACCGTTCAACTTACGGATGTCAAGTTTTAACAACTTATTTATTAAACATCATGGTTGTAACCATAGCAACCATATTCAATTTTGTCTACTAGAAACTTTCCAGGCTAACTAGATATCAATACCCTCTCGTAGTAGAACTTAGTCACCTGCGAGGATTTCTTCCAAAGAAAGGCTTTTGTTTGGAAACTACTTCATCTTTGTAGTCTTGGTCTTCTACGGGCCTAGTATGAAGTCACTATCTTGTCGGCAACTTGAAGTGAACTGACGTTGTTCCACTCATCAATTGACGATATACTGCTTTAATGAAGACCCTTACAAATAGTCTTGAGGGCAGTTTGACTGTTTGTCGCACGAACCTCGTCCATCGTAGGACTCTTGTGTCGAGCCAATGGGCTTATTATAATTTATAGCTGCTGATATCCCTTTTGCTACATCCCTGCTTGTGTAACATTATCCCTACTAAACGGCTCATCAGAGACAAACCAAAAATCAATTTTGTTTGTCCGTGTATAACGAAAAACAATCGAGATATTCATCTTGTTTTAAACATATACTGCAAAAAGCAACTTTGTTATTATCCTGTCAGCACGATTTTGTTGATGATAAAATTGCGGAAGATCATGAAAATTATTACTTGTTATTTTTTAATCAGTTTACATTAGGTATTCTTCAGTCTCAGAACTATCATTAGTTTTACTGCCTGAACTACCAATTAAAGAAGTTAGTATTTCTTCCGTATCACTATGATTTTAAAGAATCTTTTAATTTTACTCTTTTGTTTTTGTATTAACGCTTTACAAAATTTTTACTGTCAATTGCCATGTGACGTGTATCTTGAAAGTGTACCACATACAGTATGTAGCCGAACACAAGAGGTAATAATTACTTTTAAAACATATATATATATATATATATATATATATATATATATATATATATATATATATATATATATATATATATATATATATATATATATATGAATTATTTAGTAAATGTGTGTTCCGATGATGCAGAAAAGTCTCTAAAAAAATATTACAAATGGTATTTTCTCATATTCAAAAAACAAATAACTTGACAAACAAAGTTTGCAAATTCTTTGTAGTCAAATATTGGCTAGTGGTGCGAATATTACCTGCAGCGGTGTGGTTTCATGGAAAATGGAATTTTCAACTCTAAAAACAGCAAATTAACAACTGAATTTAATCTAGTTCAAATCTGAGATTCGCAAGTACGGACTTATTTTATTATTAGGAAGATTTTTATTTTCATTTTTGAGATAATATCAATTTAAAAAAAAAAGACAGTTTCTTATGTTTGAAATAAATAAACTCAAAAATTAAAAAATGTGGTCATTTCATCACTTTTATATTTATTGTACTACTCATTGTCCTATCTAACAAACTGTCACTTTAATAAATAATTAAGTTAAACATTTCTGTTATTGTCCTTATACTTTTTATGTCTGCTGTCTCAAAAAGAAATATTCCCTCATGTATTTTTCTTTTTACGATTTCGTATTTTCTTACCCTTGTTGCATCCTGCATATCTTATCTTAAATTTATCTTTGTCAGAATAAGTTTATTTTTATGCACCAACTTTTATTAAGAATAAAACGTTCCGAAAAAGGTGTATTAATAAAATATCTAAAACAATAAAATAAAATCTCCTCCGGGGATGAAGCGAAATTAAAAAACATTAGTTTAAATCAAGGCAAAATAACTCCAAGGTTAAAATATGAAAATAATGTTCTTTAATTGGGTAGACGGTTGAATTTTTTTAAAATCGTAATAAATATTGGTAATTATGTAGTATACCCATTTCTGCTATTTTTGCGTTTTTTGGAAAAATTCTTTTATGGTCACATTCTACTGTCTTTCCTGGTTGCCTATATACTTGGGCACATAAAAAATTATGTTGTTTTTTTATTAATTTTAAAATTTTTAACTTTTAGTTTAGCTTTTTCAATGAAACCCGTGGTACACATACTCGAAATTTTTGATGGAAAGACGCGCTGTTGACCAATTTACAAATCGTTTTTCCCACAAATACTGCTAGCTTTACATAAAGTTGGCGGGAACATGAACCAAATTTAACCAAAATGGCAAAAAGGTTACCTCAACCAACACCCTGACGCACCGATCCCTCTTCGCCTGCGAGGAAAGAGACTGCTCAGGGCCCCTAACCAGGTGCTAACCCTGTTCCGACCTTAGGGTGCCCTCCGATCCACCGTTATTCCACCGTTAGATCGAAAATATTAGATCTGTCACCTAATTGACCGACATAGAAAAGTTTTTTATGCGAACGGTGGATCGGAGGGCACCCTAAGGTCGGAACAGGGTAGCACCTGGTTAGGGGCCCTGACCAGTCTTTCCTCGTACACTGTAAAAAAAAATGATTAAATTTTAAATCAAATTCAACCCAATTTTGACTAAATCCAGGTCCACGCCAGATTGATTGAAAAAATTAACACTGCATATTGATTAAATCGAAGGATCTGTGATTAAATTTTCTTATTCAAAATTGATTAACCTAACAATTAATTCTGATTACATCTAAATCAATTTTTATTAAAATTTTCTTCCATAATGATTAAATTTCCATAATACTCTAATCATTTTTTATTAAATCTTAAATCCAATGTGATTGATATGCAATCATCAGTAGCACCGCCCTTCCCCTCTCCGCCCTATAAAGTACCTGATTAGGGCGTCGATTTTATTTATTAAATGACAATACTATAATACATAAGAAAAGGGAACACATTAAAGAACAAACAGATGAAATTATATAAAAGATAGGTAATGCAAATTCCCAAAGCATGGGAATTGTTTGTCCCATATCATAAACAAAAATCCGGGGAGGTGAGGCGTGGACCTGGATTTAGTCAAAATTGGGTTGAATTTGATTTAAAATTTAATAATTTTTTTTTACAGTGTAAAAGTTGAAAATAATTATATGAAGTAAAAACACGAAAATTATTTACTCATCTGTAAATAAATACATAAAACACTAATGAAGACCTGGCATGACAAATCTTTTCTTTGAAAATACATGGAAAATAACTTACATTGGTGCATGAGTTCCTCCAAGGGATTGGATTCAAGATCTGAGATTTTTGCGTATTTCTTTTGTTTTTGAAACATAATTTCACCAACATGATGTAACAACAAAGTTTTTAAAAGAATATTCGTAAAATTTTAGAACAGGTTGACCACTTCATTCGTTATAACCTCACATTGCACATTGCACTACCACAGAAACCGCCATACCTACTGCCGATTAAATGGAATTTTTGCAGATTGCAGCGGGGTGGATGGATATCGGTACTCCCTTGTGATTAAAAGGTTGCGTACTGCGCATGTGTTGGCGGCTTGGTTTAGAAGTTTGAGTATTTTTTAGTCAGTAGGTGATTGATACTGATTATTGTGATTATTTTAACAAGGAAATATGATTTAAAATGTTTGTCTTTTTTATGCATTTGATCAGTATCGATTTAAAGTAATCGAGAATGAGTAATTTGTTTGAATCATAACGAAGATTATGAAACTGATTTAGAAAATAATTACAAATTAAATCAACAAATTTAATCCGGCCAATAAAATCAGACATCTCTTGTGGTTAATCAATTGGATTTTTTACTGTGTAGGCGAAGAGGGATCGGTGCGCCAGGGTGTTGCTTGGGGTCATTTTCAGCTGTGTTCTCGAAGCGGTACAAAGTTCGCCAAGATTAATTTCATTTGGGATAAAAAATAGGTAAACGTGGCAACACCGGACACAGCAATATTGTTGACAATGTTGACAGGTGGGAAAATAATAGCGGCTTAAAATGGAATTTCGTATATAAAAAAGCAATTTTCTTAGCTATTAACCGTTTTTCTTTGATTTTACACTTCATTACGTTGGGAAAAGTGTTGTTAAGCCTTTTACGATGTTGTGTTTTTTGTTTTTACCCCGCCCAGCACCCCTATTCGCTCCCAGGCACCGCAAGTTTGTTTCATTAAAAATTATTAAAAAACAACATAATTTTTTATGTGCGCACGTATATTGGCAATCAGGAAAGACTGCAGGATGTGACCATAAAAGAATTTTTTCAAAAAAAGCAAAAATAGCAGAAATGGATATACTACATAGTTACTCAAATATTTAATAGTATACAATTTAAAAATATACTGGTGCAAAACAGTGCAAACGTATCTCAATCTTTTAGCATAACAGCACGATACACTTACAACGGTATGCTAGGTTATGACGTCACTTCGAGGGAAAATCTTAAATTGACTAGGCGCTTACCTGATCAAATTAAATATAACAATAATATTTTAATATACGCCAACTCAACACACTACCCGACAATAAACCGGCCTGTACTTATGTGCTAGGGGTGCAAGCGTCTAATCATTTTACGATTTTTCCTCGAAATGACGTCATAGCTTAGCATACCGTTGTAAGTGTAACGTGCATAACAGTATTGCAGTTTCATTAGATATTGGGAGGGGGAAGCACACAATTTTTTTACGTCCTACTAAATATTTTCAGGATTAGTGGGACTTTGCGCAGCATGTGTGCTGTGCAGAGTAGTGAAAAACTTAACTGAAAATATATAATTATTCTTATTCTTGTGACACAAGGCAGTTGGTAAAATACTTATTATAAAAATTCCATCTGAAAGACTTGACTGACTCATTGAGACGTGTTTTCAAAAATACTTAATCTGAGTTGTGTTTTAAATTTTTTTGTAGTTTCACGGCAATAGTTAGGTATAAAGATAGGTGTTCTTTTATAGAAATGTGGTCCCGATCCGAATAACTGTGGTTCAGACTTTATGGTGATAGACTTAAACGATGACGATCGGCAATATATTTTAGATATTCACAACTATCTAAGAAACAAAGTAGCTTTAGGATATGAAAGAAGAAACAATCAGCCCACAGCGGCAAATATGAGGAACATGGTACGTTCAAGTTCTATAATAATTTTTAGTTTTTTAATACTTCTTTGTGCAATCGAAGATATATATTTTGTACTTTGATAGCGATTGCACTCCGGATATTTATATATAAGAACTTTTTTTTAATTTCGCCTTAAGAATATAACCTTAAAATTGTTTAACTAAAATATCCTGTACATTTGATATAAATTGAAAATTCTTCAAATTTGATTTACTTACCTATAAATATTTATTAATCAAATATACCAATATATTTCAAAACTTGCTTTTCAGTGTTCTGTCTCACTAAAATTGTAATTACAAAAGTTGAAAAAATGTACCGGGTGAGTCAACGATTTCGCGGAGTAATTTTATGCCTTGAAGATAAGATTTGTTGATAGTAAGTTTTTGTGTTAAGGTAAGGTTGGATATTCTGAACATTTAAAATTATTCTGAATTACACAGGGTGCGTTCAAAAAGTAAGGTGTCACAAAGTTAGATTTTTTTAAATGGGACACCCTGTATTTGAATACATTTTTCTACGTGTAATTTTATAACTTTTTCAGTATTAGTATACTTACCAAAAAGTCATAGTTTTCAAGATAATTCGATTAGTACCTAATGAAAATTTAGTATTTGAAAGCATCTCTTTGTTGTGAAAATACTACTTAAATTTTGACTTTAACCGATTCATAATTTGTATCTTGAGTAAATTAAGTTAAAAAAATATACCCACTATAAAATATTTGACATCTCATTTACAGGGTGTTTTATTTCTAGATCCAAAGTCAGAAAACTTCTAATTAAGAAATGTCACTTTTATCAATGAAACACCATCTTATAGCTCGTTAAAACTCCTCATATTTTGTTAAGGATATCCTATCCCAATCTCTTACAGTAATTGTTTTTGAAATATGGGGATTTTCTGTTCTCGTTATAGCATCTTTTGTCAGTGGATCACAGTAGCCATGGAAAACAAATGAAAATAATGTAAGTGGATGACATTAAGAATCAGATCGATTTTAAAGTTAAGCGTTTTTACTGTTAAGTTTTATTGTCCAGTTATTTATACTCAAAATGAATTTTTCCAAAAATGACTTATTCGATATAATTTATGTTTTGGGCGAGGCAGATAAAAATCGTTTTTTTTTACGAACGATTATTCGGGATGAAAGATCCTGAGCGACAAACACCCAGTCCCCGGAGTTTTCAAAATTTAATGGAACATTTTGATTCAACCGGCAGTGTGGAACATTCAAAACGTGAAGTTGTCAATAGAGTAGCTACAAATGGTGAGAAAGAATTCCAAATACTCATAAGTTTAGGAGAATCTCCAAGTTAGTAGCCGTACATTAGCTTCACTGTGTGATACGTCACAGTCAACGGCAAACCGAACAACGCGCAAGTATAAATAACACTCGTACCATATTACGTTACATCAGGAAATTCACCATGAAGATTTTCAAAGGCGCGTAACTTACTGCCAATGGTTACGTGCCCAAATTGAAATAAACCAAAATATTTGAAAATTTATAATGTATTCAGATGGGGCTACATTTAGAAGTAATGGTGCTGTCAGTAGAGACAATATGCATTATTATGCGAAGAACCCACACTGGGTCCGTGAAGTTCAATACCAAAACCATTGGTCGGTTAATGTATGGTGCGGCATTCTTCACAACAGAATTAGGTATAAGGCCATATTTTTTAATGAACATTTAAACGGACTACTCATTTATTTTTCTTGCAACAGGAGTTGCAAAGACTGTTGGCAGAAGTAGGCTTTGATGAACGTTAAAATAGGTAGCTTCAACAAGATGGTGCTCTCCCCACTTTTATCTGTATAGTGAAGCCAGAGAATCATCAGCACTATCCTCAAAAATGGATTGGCAGCGGGGGTGTTGTTGCATGGCCACTAAGATCTCATGACCTTACTCCGTTAGATTTTTTCCTGAGGCTACATAAAAGATAGAGTATATGTCACACCACCTACGACAAGGCAGGGCATGGAGAATAGGATTAGGGATACATGTCAAACAATAACACCAGGCATGTTATTCAATATCCGGGAAAATATCATTAGAATGTGTATTGAACAAGAAGGACATCTATTCGAACATTTATTAAGAAGAAACTGATTTTTTTGGAGGGTTACATTTACAAAAATTATGTGTTCATTTCGTTTTAGTATAAATGTAAAGATATCTATGTTTGTATTTAGCTAGTTTTACCTACAGGTGTTTATTTCTAGCGCGAAGGAAAGTACCCATTATTATCTATTGTATTTAAAATGTCAATCAAAATATTTTAAAAACTATCAGAGTTAGGGATAGGACGGACATTCGTTAGAAAATGTGAAGAGTTTTTGATGAGCTATAAGGTGGCAGAAAAATATATAGGGTGTTCTATTTGATAAAAGTGACATTTTATAATTAGAAGTTTTCTAAATTTGGACCTAGAAATAAGACCCCCTGTAAATGAGATGTCAAGTATTTCATAGGGCGATATATTTTTTTGACTTAATTTTCTCAGGATTCAATCAAACCCAAACAAAGAGATGCTTGCAAGTGCTAAATTTATATTACAAGTCGACTTATATTGAAAACTATGACTTTTTCGTATAATATTAAATGTAAAAAATTATGAAATTACACGTAGAATTAAAAAATCCTGTCAAATACAGTAGAATTAAAAAATCCTATCAAATAGAGGGAATCCCATTTAAAAAATCTAACTTTGTGGCATCCTACTTTTTGAGCGCATAATGTGTTGGAGTTTGGTATAATAAGAGCTAAAAGTGGACTGTATATACTTTTGGCTAGCATGACACAAATACTAATATGGCCTACCTTGACGTCGAAATCACTTTAACTGTTTCTTCTTGGTGGCCACCTGAATGATCCCATGTGCTGCTCTTCCAGAACCATGGATCGGGAACACTATCACTAGTTTGCGGGTAGTTTTAGAGAGAAATTATCTATAAAAATGGGGAAACACCCGAGAAAGTAATTGGGCCATTCGGCCGAGTTGTGGTCAGTACAGCGGTTTTGTTAGTATTTTCTTTACGTACTATTTTAGTAACCCAACATTAATTTGGGACTTTACCAAATAGAGAATTAATATATATATATATATATATATATATATATATATATATATATATATATATATATATATATATATATATATATATATATATATATATATATATATATATATATATATATAAAACCCAAACATAATGTATAGTTAAAAATATTTTTAATATATGCAGAATAACCATTACCCAAATGTTATTATCGACAAATCTTATCTTTAAAGCATAAAATTACTTCTTGAAATCGTTGACTCATCCGGTACATATGTACATAAGAAAAATCTAAAATTCGGTTCCATTTATTTTATTCAGCCCCTAGTTTTATAAATGTACGAAATTGTCAGTTTTTCTTTCAACTGCTCCAAAATAAGCCATCCTATTTAGTTTTTTGCCATCAATCTTTCAACCGTTTTGTCTTTCTCGGTGACGCCGACGCGTCGCTCGAGTCTAAGTTGTCACCAAGTCAACTAATCAGGATTCTTATAAATATGGTATGAACTTCCGGAAGAATTTTTTTTCTTTTAAGTGCAAATGACTATTTCATTTGATATTAGTAATACAAGGAGAGTATTTGCGATTCTTCATCTCTAAATCTAAATGTCTGTTCAGCACGTAGTAAGAGATAAATATTCCCAAAAGTTGCTTGTGCTATAGTACCAACAATTACTAACATAAGAGGTAACTGTGAATGAATGCTTGTTTACTACATTTCTTGAAACATGACTATTTTTAATAGCATACAATGTAATTTGACTAAATTGCTGCTTCCATGTTAAATTGACACATACAATCAGTAATGCCCTTTTTGTCTAAAGTTAAAGAGGCAATAATATTTTCTTATTAAAAGTGCCAAACATCCATCCACAAACAAGCTTTAGCGCTTTTAGAGCGTGCGAAGTGTGACGCCCTCTACCTGCTTCAACAAAATTGAGGCCGAATATGTGTGCTTGCCCTCAAATTATTACGGAAATATGTCAAAAGCTTTATAAATTGCAGTGAAAAATCAAAATTAAAATTATCACGTTAACGCATGTCTGTTAACATGAACTTTCAGACTTAAGTGGTTTGGCTTTATCGGAATATTGTTATCCACATGATACATGGATCATACCGAACACAATGTATAAGGGTGTAGCAAAACTTTATCTATAAAAATTCTACAGGTGATTCCTTGGCCAAAAGTGAGAAAAAACCGGACTTATTAATATAGATCCGGAAACGTTTCATTTCCGAGATACAGGCTACTATAATTTAGCTGTTATTTTGGCTTTTCGTTTTTATTTAAAACGTTTTTAACGACAATTCATTCACTACCTACTTGTTGCAGTACTTATGAATATTCCTCTTTAAAAAATGCGATATATTACTGACCTAGTTTCTTCCCATTAATATAAAAGGACGAGGTAACTTTCTTAGGCACCCATTTAGATATATGGCTATCATAAACTAAAGCAAACGCTTCGCAAGTGTACCACATATATAGCCACGGTTTACCATAATAAAAAGACTGGTATCCTATGTATATTATCTAAATTTTTTTTTTGATGGCTCAAAAACGACATGAAAAACTAGGAAACAAAAGTATTTTAACTTTCTCTGCTGTGACATAATAAAAAGGTTGAATTTTTAAATCTCTTATCTGGTACGATGTATGATGCAGGCGCGGTCCATAAGGTCACTTGGTCAATGACCCACCTAAAATTTTCAATGGTCTACCTAATAATTTAATTATAATTTTTAAAACCCAAAAATAATCTTTTCTTTCAAAAAAGTTCTAACGGTGATCAAGCCAAGCTAGCCACGGACTCGCCGTATTTTAATTTAGATTGACCTCATAGGTGTATATGGACTAAATAAAATGCATTAAAGCTAAGAGAGAAACAACCATACGCGATTGAGGAAGTTAAAAAGAGACACAATTTGTCGACTGCCCACCAATAATATCGCTTTCGGGGTGTTCGTGGTTGTCAACGCTGCCGCGCCGGGTGTCGGATTGTCGCAAATTCTGGCTCACCAATTTAAATCTGACCAATTTATTATTAAAAATATTCGCGATTCGCGATACATTTATACATTTAATATAAGCTTACGTGATTTTATTTTAAGATATTTAGGTGATTACTACTAATAATAATATTAGTACTTGTAACTGTGCCTATCAAACATTAAAACCTACTAATTATGACTTTGACAACAAGTTGGCAACGCAGCTGCAGCATCCAACCCATCTATCGATTTAAAACTGCTGGCATGCGCTCTAGGTTGTGTTTTCCTTTGAGTGTATTTTTGCGAGATCCCGTTGATCTACCTTGAACAACGTGTCACGTGTATGTCACTTAATATATCAATACAGATATCACGTGACTTCTAGTTCCCGGTCTTTTACTGTTGGTCAACGGGATCTCGCGAAAAATTACCATTTTTTCTTGTTGATGTCGATGTGTTAGAATTAATTGCCTACATAACAACAACATTTTTATTTTAAATTGTTCAAAAACTTTAGTAAAGAGGTACCAAAAATACTGTTTAGTTTTGCTTTGGTGTTTTGTGTTATTTGTAAAATACTTTCATTTGTGTATGTGGTAGTACTGTTCTGTTAGAGAGTCGTTAATCAACAAGCAGTATTGAGGATGAGAATCTAAAATAGCACATTGTGGGGAATGTAAAATGGATTTCTGTAAACCCTCTAACTTGAGAGCTCACGTTAAAAGGAAACATCCAGGTATCTACATTTCTATTATGCAAGAACTAGTGTTTCTATCGCAAATATTGTCTGTTTGAGATAAACTGGATATAATTGCACCAATAACTAGAAATCCATTTGGTTCTGGTTCCTAATTATTTTTCATGCAGAGAATGTAGTAAATGCTTTGTAAGTTTTGGTAATCTAAGGTTAATATGATGCTAATTTGTAAATTTACTAGTTGACACTAACAGCGTTTTTGTATATTTTTTTATCTGGCGATATTCACATAAAGGAGTAGAAATAAGCCTGAAAATTTGCAAAAAAAAAACTTTTCTGGCTCCAGTTCAAAAATTACAGATTATATCAGAATGAATCAAAAATAAAAATGTTTCTTGCAATTAATGGTATTTACATTATCATCTGATTGTGAAGGGGAACATTTTTTTTACACTTTTGGCCACATTATGTTATATCCGTTTTACAATCGTATTAGAAAATATCATTAATTTCAAAAGCATCACCCCATTTGATTTATTTTGATTAACAAACCTGATCCCCCACTACACTTTCTTTGGATCGGGAGGCTCGATAGGGGGGCTCTGCAACCCCCCCCCCCGCTCTCGACACCTATGACCTCAAAACGTGTTGAATGTACGAAATTTAAAAGTACTGTCTTTTAAAAGGTATAAAATAAAGAGGAAAATTCAAAATTAAATTAAAATTGTATGGCCCTGTACCTCAGAAATGAACCATATCTGGATGAACTATGTCGAGGCCCATGTTAATAGAAATTTCTTTCTTATTTTTCACCAAAAAAATCATCTGTAAAATTTTGTTGGTGGAGTTTTGCAACACAGTAGTACATGTACGGTGGACAACTTTTCATTATTGTGTATTTTTTTGAAGCTCTAAATTATATTTTGATAACCAAGAAGTATTTTAGTAATTATCTTAATAACTAATATACAATTATGTGGTACTCTTATACATATAAATCATTCTGTAATAAATAGTAATACGTTTACTTATTTCAGAGATATAATAAAGAGCTAGAATTTATAGCACAATGTTGGGCTAATGCATGTAACGGAAACCCATTAAAACACGATAAATGTCGAAGAACAGGTAAGTAATATATTATTTTCGCATTTATTAAAACTGATTTATGACTAATTATTATAATTGTATTAAGTTAATGGTATGGATTAGCCAGCAAAAGCAAAATTATTTTACTCAACTTTTTTATTAAAAAGACAAAAATGAAAATAATTTGGACTTCCAAAAATGTCTATTTTATTCAACTGATCAAAATGTTCCTGTAAATTACGAAAAGTGTAAGAAATTTTAAGTAATTTGGATCCAGTTGACAATATTCAATTATGGAAGTTTTATTCCTTCTTCTTTTTCTCCTTGTACTTCTTAGACTCTTTTTCACACGTAATTTAATATGGGGTCGACGTGCCTGGGTAATTGTCTTCACAACGCTCGGCCTTGAGCTTCTGCTTCAGTTAAACCGTTTTCCTTAAATTCGTTCTTAATTTCAGCCACCAATTTTGGCTTTGGTTTTCCATGGTCTTTTCTTTCATACACAGATTTCTTTCAACAGTTTTAAAGCACAAAACTAATGATGTAGCTAATCTGACTTTTTTCCATCACTTGTAAGTTAACAACTGGGTGTTTTTGTGGGAAAAATATATTGCAATCGCTAAATTAAAAGCTATTGCAAAGTCAACCACTTTCTCTTTCCCCTTAAAGGTAACATTCTGATAATAGAGACCGCGACCAGCGACCGAGATCGAGCGACCTTGCTACCCTCGTCGCATGTTGCGCGGCGGCAAATAGCATATGAATACAGACGACGCGACGCACACTGAATCGTTTACTATAATCTAGGGGGACAAAAGTAAGATTCAAATTACTGATTTAAAATAATTACGTTTCCTTAGAAAATCCCTGAGGACAACAAAACCAAAAGCATTTGTACAAATTACAATCCATAAGCAGGTAGTAAAGTTCCAAAGGTTGGGTTTAGAGGGAGCCACCTTATGCACTGCTTTGTCAGTTGTACGTTACCTCTTGTGTCGACCGATTATTATAGTGTGTACATATTTGTAAAACCCATGTGCAATAGCTAATATTCATTAAGATGTGTAGTATTTTTACATGATAGAGAATATTTAAACTGTATTGTTTTCATCGGGAAAATACCAAAGAGAACATGATATTATTTTTGCCAATCACACGTAGTTTATCAATCTTTAGCAGAAATTCTCTTTAAGGACACCGGACATCACCGGCCTAATTTTTTTACATGTTGTAGTGGCAAGTCCTTTGTTTCTTTCTATGTATAATTTATATTTTTTTCAGAGAAGGCTTTTGAAATCTCAAAACGAGAATTATTCGAAGAGTGGATTACACAACGGTCCGAAACGTGAAATTGTTCGAGTATTTGTTAACTAAATTCAATTTAAGAAGTTTTTCCGAAGATTCTGATAAAGAACTAAACCACTGAACGTCATTAATGTCTATAAAAATTTACGAAAAATGGAATGCTTGTTGTAGAATCAAAAAGGTTTTTCTATCAAGAAACAGGCAATAGTTGGACTCGGGAAATTTTGTTTTTAACAGACAACGCATCCAGAAGGACAGTATGAACAACCTTCCAGTTCAAGAATGCAAGGAAGACCCAAAGTGAAATTTTAAGATGCGTCTTTGAAGACTTATTACAAGCCGGAGTCAAGGGTTTCCGGTGGCCGAGTTGGTACGTCGCCAGCCTTGCAATCGAGAGGCGCGGGTTCGAATCCCGCTTCGACCATGGATATTTTGTGATTGTTAACTTGGAAGGTGGTAGAGGAATTCTTCCTCGACCGAGGGGTACCACCCCACACATCCTCTTAAAGGGCTGGTGAAATCCCTACGGGTGTTTCCAGCTCTGGATGTGTGAGTCGATCCCCCAGTACACCCACGGTACATGGTACTTAGACTTCGGTCTTCGTGGGCTGTCAGAAGATAAAAAAAAACAAGAGTTGGCTTTAGCTGCAGAGCTTTCTATGCGTGCTTCTGGACAGAGAGATGCAGCAGCACCAATTAAGGAAATTTCAACCTCATCTCCAGAGAGAGCCAGTAACATAAAACAAACACGGCATATTGAGCGTTTTAGAAGGCCACGTATTAGTGATGAAGCTTTAGCTTATTATGTAGACTCAGAATCTACTTCTTATTCCTATAAAACTACTCGCAAGTGGACAATGCAAGCTGGACATAAAGTATTTCCTTCGTATGATGCCATTAAAAAGTTAAAAATGGCCGATGTGCCAACAGAAGTCAAATTCAAGACCAAGCTCTACAATGTATTGCCGCCCAATTAAGTTTATGTTCATCAAGGAAGATGACGCAAGAACGAAAGTAGAAACAGAAAAATTTTTAAATCAGATCAACATTTTGCAACCGACCAAAGAGACTTTGGATAAAAATAAAGAAAGTTGTTTATCATGAGCTACTATTAACAATGGTAAATGGCAAAGTGTACAATGCCCTTACATCCCTCATTTGTGGACATACAGGAAAATTATGGTTTTGGTCTACCTACACTACATGCCTTGATAATATATTTAGAATGCTTTTTAAATATAAGTTACCGTCTATACATTCAAAAAATGGAGAATTGTTTAAGATGTAGAAAAAGAAGCTGTAAAAAAAGAAAAGAAGAAATTCAAGCACGTTTTAAGCGGGAACAGGTGTAATTGTAGATAGACCTAAACCTTCTTTTGGCTCCACAGATGATGAAAATACTGCACGAAGATTTTTTAGGAAGACCGAAGTGACTGCTACTATAACTGGGTTAGATGTAAATCTTCTTAAACAAATTTGTATTATTTTACAAACTTTGTCCTCAGGGTACGACATAAATATTGAAGAATTCCATGAGTTTGCCGAAGAAACAAGGCAGCTTTACCTGCAACTTTATTCATGGTATAATATCCGGTAACGCTTCACAAAATACTTATCCATAGTACCAATATCATGCATGAAACGTAGTTTAGTTCCTATTGGACAACTATCAGAGGAGGTCCAAGAAGCCCAAAATAAAGATTGTCGCAGGTTTAGGGAACATCATACACAAAAAACATCGTGTGTTGCTAGCAACAGAGATTTATTAAATATGCTATTAATTGCATGTGACCCAGTTTTAAACAGCCTTCGGGATATGCCTGGGAAAAACAAATCTACATTAAGTACCTGTACTAGAATTATTATTAGAAAGTGTAAATCCGGCAGAAAAGATAATTCCTCTCCTAACTAATGTTATTGACTCTGATGAAGAAGAATATATAGTTAGTGATCCAACAGAATATTATCCTGTTGATGACTCATCAAGTGAGTACCCAACATAGTAGCTTTAGTATGTATCATGTGTAATACGTAGCTTGTTATATTACTTCTTATAATATAGTTGAGTAATATAGAATTAAAGAATGTATTTATAATATTTAGGCTATACCTAACTGTTTAGTGATAATTTATCACTGATAAAAATACTATGATAAAGAAAGCTAATATACAAATAATGTTACAGATCATGCTCTTTGTGACAAATAAATACACATTCTCAATATTAAATCCTTGATTCTTTCTGAATTAAATCTATAATTTAAACAACTATGAAACGTCATTCTTCTAATAAATTATTACAAAATGTCACCACAACTATTTATAAGAACTCAAAAATACACACTAATCACATAAAAAATGCAAAATCAACATTTTGCCCTCTAGCTTCTCTTAAACGATTCACTGTGCGACGTGGCGACCTGGGGCCAGTATCCCCAGAATTGTAGCATTGGGTGGTTGCGTGAGTACTCTTCCTCAGAAATCATGTCGGACAATTAAACTGAAGTAAGAAAACATTTAATAAAACGTTTATTGGAAGACGAGGCAGAAGATGAGTTAATTGTGATGACGTTACCTTCCAGAAAAAAGAAAAAAATTACTCAATGTACACATCAAGATCAAATTAGGGATACTTCCAACTGCTTATAAAAAGGCATGGAAATTATAAGGATGAATTTCTTTCCAATTATTGTCTCTCACTATTATCTGCGAATGCCTGGATAGTGCTGTCATACAATGGTGGGTTATTAGACCCTAAATCCATTAACAATTCGTCTTACTGGGTGGAACACGTTTATTTATTTATTTATTGACGGCAATGCCATGCAACACCTTGCCTTTTTGAAGTGTTTCAACTCTGGTCACAGATAAATAACTGTTCGGTTTCGCTGCACCATTGCTTCCACAGCAGTGCGGTTCCGAGACCGTTGTCGCACGCTGGCCACGCCTGCCGGTCGAGCGTCTCTGTTGGCTGAATCGGTCAGTACTGCATACAAATTTGTACGCGGCCTCTATGATCCAAATGCTATCTTTATTTCGCTCTCCCATGCATTCTCTCTATACAGTGTGTACATAATGTATGGAACAAATTCATTATTTATCAATCCAAAACATTTTCGGAAAAATCCTCGGACACGTATATAATAATTTTTAATTGCGCATTTTTTGAAATAAAAATTAAATGTACAGGGTGATTGATGTAGTAGATATGACATCATCGACGATTTTTTTAAATGGAAACCCCTATATTTTAGTTCAGATTTCTAATGTCCAAGACGAGCTGATTCCAAAAACATAAAATACTTGTGGCCTAAAGTTGATAGTTTCGAAGCTACAAGGTGTTAAAATAAATCAGTTTTTTAAGATAGAATAACAGTAATCATGAAATTTCTCTTTATTTCTGCTTTGTAACTATGGTATTTCGATTGGCAGATAATGACATTTTGCTGTCATAATATTGAATAATTTTTTTAAGTAGTAAAGTTGATTTATAATATTTAATTACTATGCGTTTATCTTCTACACAAAGGATAGAAATCCTTATGATGATTGGATATGGTAATAGGGTTCGTACACAACAAGAAGTTTGCATTTTGTTCAATGCTAAGTACCCAGAAAGGCCAATCACGAGATCAACTGTTAGTAAAATTGAAAAAAAATTTCGAGAAACGGGTTCTGTAGAAGATCTCCCCAAGAAGGGCCGGTAATTATTCAGATTAGCGTAAACAGCGAATTTTTGCATGAAATTTTGCACAGACCCTAATTTTGGGTCGTAGAACACGAATCCGAAGTCAGTTTTTGGCGGTCTCGAAAAAAAAATTTTTTTTTTTCTCACCCAACCTGAGCAAAAAGGTGGTCAGGTTTGCTCAGTTTTGATTGATATAGATATATATGTATCTATATCAATCAAAACTGAGCAAACCTGACCACCTTTTTGCTCACCCAACAAATTTAACGAAATTCATTGAAAAAGCTAACCTAAAAGTTTAAAATTTTTTTTTACGAGTCCGCCAAAAACTGACTTCGGATTCGTGTTCTACGACCCAAAATTAGGGTCTGTGCAAAATTTCATGCAAAAATTCGCTGTTTACGCTAATCTGAATAATTACCGAAGGGCCGTCCAGCTCTTCAGGAGGATAAAAAACTAGATATTTTATTAGCTATGGAAGAAAATCCCCACAACAGCGTCCGCCAGGTTGGTCTAGATCAAGGGGCTTCTGCTATGACCATTCACAACCTATTAACAATAGAAAAATGGCACCCGTTTAAAATCAATCTGGTTCACGAGTTGAATGACGATGATCCAGATCGCAGGATGGAATTCTGTCAAATTTTAATGGAAAGATGTAACGAGGATCCTTTTTTTGTGGAAAATATACTATTTTCGGATGAATCTACTTTTAAATTAAATGGTGAAGTAAACCGACAAAATTGCAGATATTGGGCTAAAGAAAATCCTAGGTGGATGCGTGAGAATCATACTCAATATCCTCAGAAAATTAAAGTTTGGGCGGCCATAGTTAAAAACAAAATTATCGGGCCATATTTTTTTGACAACAATGTAAACGGGCAAAATTACCTTACTTTTCTTCAAGACTTTCTTATCCCTACGCTACTTAACTTTTACCCTAGTATAAATAATCCTGCGGTTCTGGATGAAAATTTGTGGTACCAACAAGACGGCGCACCGCGTCACTATGCAGCAGAAGTGCGCCAGTATGTCAACCATGTTTTTCCAAACAGATGGATCGGGAGACGTGGGCCTATTGAATGGCCGCCTAGGTCTCCCGACCTAACACCATTGGACTTCTTCTTATGGGGTCACCTGAAAAATGTTGTTTATAAAAGCAGACCTGCCAATATTGAAGAATTAAAAAATCGAATAACAACGGAATGCAGGAATATTTCAGAAGAAACAATACGAGGAGTACAACAAGAGTTTATTGATCGCTTGAGTTACTGTCAGGCACAAGAAGGACAACAGTTTCAACACTTAATTAAATAATTTATTGTATTTTTTGTTATTTTTTTAAATGTTAAAATAAAATATACCTTAAAGTTAAAAAAATATATATTTTAACACCTTGTAGCTTCGAAACTATCAACTTTAGGCCACAAGTATTTTAAGTTTTTGGAATCAGCTCGTCTTGGACATTAGAAATCTGAACTAAAATATAGGGGTTTCCATTTAAAACAATCGTCGATGATGTCATATCTACTACATCAATCACCCTGTACATTTAATTTTTATTTCAAAAAATGCGCAATTAAAAATTATTATATACGTGTCCGAGGATTTTTCCGAAAATGTTTTGGATTGATAAATAATGAATTTGTTCCATACATTATGTACACACTGTATATTAAAAAAGTAGGAAAATTGGTAAACGTTTTCTTAAATATGTTTTCTGCCTGTGTAAATCTTTATGAAAGTATTTTGTACTCGATCAGTAGTGTCCCGTACAATTATTATATTTAATTAAAAAGTTGCATTGTTAGTGGTGGCTTTAAAGTGTTTTTCTGCTGTTTTTTGTATGTTTTGATGTAATTTTTAAACAATAAATAAGATAAACGTTGAAAGCCAGGCCAATCTGGGGAATTCAACAGCATAAAAAGCGTAATGACGAGTGATTTTTTAATTATTTTGCTCGGGCAGCTGTGCTCGGGATGTAACAGTACTGCCTAGATTCGACCATAGCGTGTATGTGAGAAGTCAGCGTTGTCACGTCAAAAATGTGCAATAGTGTTTTCCTAAGGAATCTAAAATGAAATCATGATTTACCTTATTTTAATGGCCTACTTTATATGGCCGCCTCCTTCTTCTAGACACCAGATTCTTCTTCTTACCCGCAAAAAAACATTTACTAGTAAGCTTAGAGAATTGTTAATTTTGGCAATTTTTTCAGAAATTCTTCGTTTGAGATCATTTATATCCTCAAGTGCTAAATGGATTTTTTTTTAGAAAAGACCACAAAAAAAATCGCAGGGTGTCGATCACTGGAGTAAGTTGACCATATTTTGTGTGTATTTCGACTTCGTTTCAAAAAATACACTTAAAAAGTTGGTTACATGAGGTGTAGCGCCATTGTGTTGGAATTAACCATCCCGCAATTCGTCATCATGCAGATCATGGATAAATTGTGTTACAATATCTGTCCGATATCTCTCAGCTGTAATTGTGCCATCAAAACAAATTGGGCCTATTATTCTTCTAGAACTAATTGCTGCCAATACATATCAACTTTTTTCGAATGAAGCGGCCTTTCTACAAAATCAAGCAGATTTTCAGTATTTTATATTCGCATAGTTTGCGAAATAATATAACATGAAAAAGAAGTCCCACCAGTGAAAAATATTTTGCAAAACCACCGACATTTTCGTCTTGAAAATTGTTTAACAACCATTCACAAAAATTTAGTCTTTGGGAAACATCATTAGAAAGGAGTTCATGAATAGCCATAACTCGGTAAGGGTATTATAGATGCAGGTCCTTTTTTAGAAGTTCTAACATGTACTGTAGCATAAATCTGTTTGCTGAATTTGCTGAGAAAGATGTCTAATTGAAGTTGAAGGATTATTTTCCATAATTTGCAGCGCTTCTTCAATAACCTCATTTAAACATTTCGTTGGTCTTCCAGCCCCTTTTTTATGTTGAACAGAACCAGCTTCACGAAATTTATTTATCAGGTATTGTAGCCCAGTGCGATAATTATGAAGGGTTACCGCAACATCAGGAAACTCGTTATGAAATTCATCAAAGCAGTCGTGAATAGAAAAACTCCACACACCGTCTATTTTGATTCGATTTCGAAAAAAACTTTCCATGACAAAAATGTTTTAAGCTTTGGTTAACATTTTCACTGCAGGGCATTCAATCCGGCAACATAGATTCGTTAAAACTCGTACCGCTGAAATAAAATGTCGAAGAACAATAAATTAAATCATATCCCGCGAATATCACTCCATAACAGGGGTCTTCAACCGGCGCGGCGGGCCGCTTGCCCGCTGCTTTAATTTTTTTGTGTTCGATAAATACGTTAAATTACCCAAAACTTAAAATATTGTTTACTTCAGATAATATATTACCTCTTTTACACGAAATAAATAATAATTTAATTTACGAAAATAGTTAGAAGTTGGGTGAATTCTTGATGAAATTTAGCAAAATTTGTTCGTGATCGCGAAAATCTTTCGCCTGCGGCCCTTTTTCGCCTTCTCGCTTTTCACTTCTGGCCCGCCGGTCGATAATGAAACCCAAACCTGGCCATTCGATAAGAAATGGTTGAAGACCCCTGCTCAATTGCAATCAAAAGACGGTCTCCCGAAAAAAAAATAGTAATTTACCTTCAAATAATTGCGAAAATTACAAAATTACTTCTTTTTTTAACCTTTATGAATACACAAATTCAAGCCAAACGTTAATGTCACAAATAATCATAGGCACAACGGCCATGCGACTTTCAAAAAGCAAAGCCACCTTGGAGTAAAATAATTAAAAATCACTTGTTACGTGCACTTTGAATGGGTGCCGATTCAGACTATGAATACAGTTTTCAGGCATGAAAAAAATACAGTAGTAAAAAATTCCAACGGGCATAAAACATTTTGAACAGAACGGTCGCCTTAGACTTTTCTTTCGGTATTGCCATATCAAAAGAAAGTATTAACTAAATGGTATTTATTTTAGCTGCCTTTGTACACGTTGGGCAAAACTTGGGTTATGTTAACAGCACAAATCCTAAAATTAATAAAATAAAGTCAATGAAAGACTTAATTTTGCTATGGTATGATGAAGTGGCAGTGTTCAACAATACATGGGTATATGACACACAAAGAAGGTAAATAAGTTTTAATTTATATTGTGCTATTGGATTACAAAATTATTCTTGCAGCGTATCAGTTATTCTTGTGAAATTACTTAAATTACCGAAATAGTAAAAAATAGTGATGTGGTGATAAAATTTCAAAAACATTATTAAAAAAATAACGGCTAGGTTCACTAGTGCTAAGACAGGCCTAATTTGACAATAAAAGGGTTTATTGTAATTAATTGCAGAAACAAGACAACTAAGTTTTTTACTATGTATTTATTTCTAAGCTTTTTTCATAAATTTATGAAGAAAAGGGCAATCTAAATATGTATTTGCCACAATATACAACTAAATTAATTTTATCAAGAACGTTTCACATAAAAATTATTTGGACATCAACCAAATTGCCGAAATATTAGAAAACATTTTTTAATGATGACTTATTATCTTATTAACAATGAGAAGACAAACGCTTGTGAAAACTTGACAGATCAACTAGAAGATCTAAATTGAAACCAGTAACTGTTTAGTGAATATCGGAGGAATATTGCAGCGAAGACTATAAACCTCAAGTAAATCAGAAACAGTTTATTTACGTGAAAAATATATACAGGGTGACAATTTGAAAACGATCAATTGGCTATAAGTCTAGAACGAAGAAAGAAATTTCAAAACGTTTAAAACCGTTCTTGTACCTATAGTATGAAGGGGGAAGTAAAATTATATTATTTTCATTGTGGTAGAATTATCCCCTAAACGATCACATCCATCCCATTAAAAATATTAAATGGGAAGATAGGTTAAGTGATACCTTGTTGGAAAAGCCTTTCAATTATGTACATTGTGACCCTTCGATTTTTCAAATTGTATAACCCATTGATGAGTAATGCTCATGGAAATAATTTGATTTGGAATGTAGTTATTTAAGATCGCATAGCGATTTTACACCTAAAGTAACGAAAAATATCTAAATTAAATAAAGACATCTTAGATACGATAAAACAGGACTGAAGTAATGTTATTTCATTGTGGTAGAATTACTAGAATTATCCCCTAAGCCGTCACCTCCCTTAATAATCTTAATGGGAAGATAGGTTAAGTGACACCTTGTGTCATATACGTATTACTACTATATTCTTAGCATCCAATCTACCCGTCGTTAAAATTTGAAGCAAAGATAAAATCGTCTTTTCTTTTGTTTTGTACCACGTGATGTAACAGCACTTTTGAAGTTTTGACGGAACTGTCACTGTCAGATCTGACAGCAGTTTAAAATGTGAGCTTGTCGGTTTCCGTTTCATCTTTTTACCTTTCAAAAGTAAAGATTAATGTGTTTTTATCCACGACTCGTCTATAATTTGATTATTATACATGAGTTTATGAAATAATAATAATATTCATTATTCACTAGTGAATAATGGTTTCATTATTCACCGCTTCCACGGATATCTCGATCCAAACTCTAAACAAGAGCTGTGCTCGATCCAAACCGGCTTGGAATGCGATTGTAATTAGTTAGCTACCTAGTTAAAGAAAATTTCAATGTTTTGTTTCCATGTTACTTACTCGTTATACTCGTTCAATATTTTTTGACATTAAAAATAAAAACATATATTAATATTATCTAAATTTTTTTGATAGTCCTGGATAAAGTATAGTATCTACTCGCATATAATGGCTGTTATTCACTTGGATGGTTTATAACACTCGCCTGCGGCTCGTGTCATAAACTTCATCCGCGTGAATAACAGCCACCATTATATGCTCATTGAATAATATACTATTATTTGGGAAAAGTGGATTAAAAGTTAATTATTATCCTATTTACGATAATGACGTAGCTAATGTACCGATAATGCCAGTTTTAAGCAGCAAGAAGTGAAGAAATTACTTGTAGTTTTAGTATCGGATATTATTCACAAGATTGTAAACTGAAGAGTGAATCAGTCATTTTAAATTTTCAATTTGAGATTTTGGGGCAAAACGGGTAAGAACATTATGTAAATAAAGCGAGGCATCGTTTGGAAATCTAAAAAAAACACATTATTTAAGCTCGAATTAAAACTCAAAATACGTAAGTATAATTTATTGCAATCATTAATTTTTATATAATACATTATAATTAGAATCAAAATCTTAAATAATGAATTACCTACCTATGCAAAATCACTTTGTCTTTCTCAACTAACCGTCGACATGCGAAACAAGATCTCATTTTCTATCTAACATATTAACTCTGTTTCGATATTGTACTTTAAAGTATATAATAATTTATACTTACTGGTTTTTCTGATATTTTATTATAAATTAAAAGAAATATTCACAAAATAGCTCTACGGCGAAATCGAAGGCTTGTCAGGTTCAAATTTGAACTTTTGAATATGACAGGCGCAAGCGGCCACGTTGTCGTATTTGCTGTTTTGATTCGCGGACGGTACGTAGTATTGAGCTCACTGGCTGGGCAAATCACGTGGTGATTTATGAGGGATGTTCAGGACATCACGTGACTGGTTAGCAATTGTTTCCAAAGGCTACGTCTTTGCTTCAACATTTTTTCGTCGTTCGCTATATAGTAGTAATACGTATATGCCTTCTGTGGCCTCTCAATTTGAAAAACCGAAGCGTCACAATGTACATAATCGAGAGGCCTTTCAAAGAAGGTGGCATTTAACCTATCTTCCCATTTAAGATTTTTAAGAAGGTGTATGTGACGGCCCAGGGGATAATTCTACTACAATAAAAATAATATTACTTCATTCCTGTTTTATCGTATCTAACTTTATTCAATCTCGATACTTTAGGTGTAAAATCGCCATGCTATCTTAAATAACTACATTCCAAATCAAAATATTTTAATGAGCATAACTCATCAACGGGTTATTCAATTTGAAAAACCGAAGTGTCCCAATGTACATAATTGAGAGGTCTTTCGAACAAGGTGTCACTTGACCTACCTTTCCATTTAAGAGTTTTAAGGGGGTGGATGTGACGGCTTAGGGGATAATTCTACCACAATGAAAATAACATATATTTACTTCCCCCTTTATACTACGAGAACTACTTTAAGAGTTTTGAAATTTCTTTCGTGGTTCTAAACTTATAGCCCATTGATCGTTTTCAAATTGTCACCCTGTATAAATACGTGACAAGCATTTCAGAAGAAAATACATGGTGCCGTATTCGTTTAAACTAATAAATTATATTTTTTTTAAATCCTGTTGAATGCCTGTAGTTGCAGTAAAAAATAATATTTACGTTATATGAACAAATATCACAATAAGCAGTAGAAGATCCATGGAAACGAAGAATACCGCATGTTGGGCGCCCAAAATGTTTCAATTTCAATCCCAATATTATTTTCCCTATATTTCGACAATATCTCATTAGCTCTAAGTTATTAGTAAAAAAAAATTTAAGGTTTTTATTCCATTTACATTCTTGTTCGTAAATATTTTTTTAAACAATAGCGCAAGCGTATTATTCGTATTTATATATTGAACGACCAAGAGGAGCGCATACAGATGTTTTACCAGCTCTTTAAGCGGGTGCCTGTGAATGATGGTACCTATTCGGTCGAGGAAAAGCTCCTCCACCACCTACCAAATGTGTGGATGTAATGTATTTTGACCACAAATTGTCAAATTTTCAAAATTTTAGATCTACGCATATTCAAAGAAAGAATATTTCAATTTCAATCTTAATTTCTGTTCCGTGATACCCGTAACCTCTGCCGTAACTTATACAAACAAAAAGCTAAGGTTGCTGATTATTGATGAATATTTATAGCCACGTCAAGATCTATATTAATTTTTATATTATAAATAATATTATTTTTGATTTTCAATGCCATTTTTTTGGCTTGCCTTACAGATTTTTCGTTATATTATTATTTTCATTATTGATTTCGATTTTTAGTTGTATGAGTTGTGTAAACTTTTATGGAACAAGTAAAACTTTCCACAAACAAATTTCATTTAAAAAGTTTTATTGGCTAACCAAATTGAGAAGTATATTGGTACTGTGTAAAATTCCTAAAAACATTCAGCAGGTCAAGGCTATGTTACCCTTTCAAACTTTGTTGAAAATTTGTTTGACCGGAGCCACAATATGAGTTTTCGAATATTCGGGGAGAAGTTATTATTCAATGGTTGAGAAAATAATAACCATTTGTAATCAAGTTCCTTAATAGATTGTGTTAAATATAAAATGAGTTTAGAACAAAATGGTTTTCTAGGCAATAAAATGGCTATATCCATGTATTATTAATATTATTTGCGTTATGCAGTGTAGGCCAAAAGCTGGGGAAAAAATCCTTTATTAATTAAGTCAAAGCGGCTTTGTTAAAAGAAAAGTTCTTACACGTAAAAAATAGAATTTCTCTTTAATACCATCGCGAAAAGTTATACCTGGACCGTGGATAAAAAGCCACCCCCAGAGCTGGGACGATTACAGCAAAAAAGTAATCAACTACAGATTATAAGTACTTAGTCGAAAAAGTAATCAATTACTAGTTACTGATTACAGGTAAAAAGTGTAATCAATTCCCGATTACTTTTGTGATCGTGTGTAATCGCCATACACGATTACAATTATTGTGACTACTTTTTGTTTGACCAAAAGAAAAAATACTTAATTCATTTTAGTTAATCATATATTGAAAACTAAAAATACGATTCCCCTAAATAACTTAAAATAATATTTCATTCGCGTTTTTATACAACGTGTTGCGTTAAAGTCCGCTACCGATCTGCAATATTTATTATTTATTTAATGGGGTAAAAATGATTTCATTTTAAATAATAAAACAGAGTAAAAATTAAGGAAACTTTCATTTAGCGCCTTCTATTTCTTGTGTTAGAAAGTCTCTAAGAAATTACTAACAACCAACCAAAACTTTACTTTCAATTTAAACAGGGTGTAAAAAGTTTAAAATGAGCCACAACCCACAACTTCTTTAATTCCGTTAAGGCAGACTAAAGTTATGATGATAGTCCGCCTTATTACAACAGTGCTCTTTATAAGAGTATTATGATGTGTAGAACAAATTTTATACAAAAATTGTTGAAGATTTCAGTGAAAATCGCAGCCTACATAATGTGTACGTTTTTCATAAGACTAGTTAATTTTATAAAATAGTGGACAAATTACACCTTCTTTCGGCCAGCGTGAGAACCTAAAACTATTTTCAGTGCTGTAGCATAAATTATTTTTAAGTTGCGGATGGTAGCAAGCCCTTACTGGACACCCTGTAACTTAAGTAGAAGCAAAGTTTTTATTCTGTAAACTTTGGTAGAAGAGACAAAACTACTTAAAAAAGCCGAACCACTATTGCCCTTCATTACGAATAATTTTTCAAAATTGTCGTTAGGAGCGTCTATGATAGAAGCAAATGAAAACATTCGCTCTATCTGAGTGAATGACGACAGGCATGTATTGTACATAGTACATACATAATTAAAGTTTCTCTAGTGAAAAAAACTGTTGCAGTAGTAGAATAGAATGTAAATATTTTCCTATCGTAATGGACCTTATAATCCAATAAAAAAACTAACCTGTAACTTTATTTTTACAATGCAGTAAGTATAGTAAAATTTATCATTCGTGAATGAATAACACCATATAAAATACAAAGTAAAAAAAGTCGGTCAAGTGCAAGCTATACTTGCACAATTAGTGTTCCGTGCCATCAGCCCCTCACTTAAATTATTATTAATAGTAATGCACTCGCGTTTCGACTGAGCCAAATTAAAAATTTTAAAAAACTTGTAAGGACAAAAGTTGTTGTTTACATAGTGTGAAATATTTTTGTCAAAAAGCTTGTTCTCTAAAACCAATGGTTCAGCAGTATAAGGAAATAAACAACTAAATTGTTTATAACAATTGATCGCGCCAGAATTTTTCAATTCTGATAATTTTGGCTCACTCTATTCGTAATTCTCAATGTTCGTGATTTTTTTTTCAGATTTTTCTGAGCGATCCTTTTGGTGATGAGGGTGGGGACAGCAATTTTGAAGCCTTTTTCCCGAAAAATATTTAAAAAATGAATAAAAAAATACATCATATTGTTAAATTTGTGCTCTAATAAGCTTTCATTTGACACCCTACACGATGCCCTTAATTTTTTTTCCATTTCCCGATTTACCCCTGAAAAACTCGCATGAACAAAATTCAACTTTTTATATTTCACGTCTATAATTGTGCCACCACACTCTATCTCTGTGCTAAATTTCAAATTTTTGCGTCGAATAAAGCTAAAAAGCTCAGGCGCCGCCCCTGAAATTCTACAGTTGTATATCCCTATTGCTACTTTATGGGACCCATGTCCAGTAGGATTTTTAATAGTGAGCCTACTAGGAATGTTTTGTTAAAGAAAAAGAATATTTGGTAATTTGCGAAAAAAAAAATTAATTTGTGAATTGACCCACCTGGGAAAAAATTAACACGCTTAGGTATTTTATTTATTATTTATTTTAAACAAATTTTACATCATTTTGTCGACAATTCTTAAATTTTAAGAGAAAAAAATGTGTTAGTGGAGAGTTATAGTCATTGGAATGTTTTTCTTTCAAATTATATTTTAGGTTTAAAAAAATTAAAATGACTATAACTTTCTATTAACACATTTTTATCTCTCAAAATTTAAGAAATGCCAACAAAATTTATTTAGAAAAAATAATAAATAAAATACCTAAGCGTGTTAATTTTTTCCCAGGTGGATCAACTCAAAAATTCAACTTTTTTCCCAAATTACAAAATATTTTTTTTTTACCAAAACATTCCTAGTAGGCTCACTATTAAAAAACCTGAACTTGGCACGGGCCCATAAGTAGCAACAGAAATATATACAACCTTAAAATTTCACGGGCTGCGCCTTAAAAAGATATCGCCCTTATGTGGAATAGTTAACACTCATCACGTCCACCGCACGCAAAACTTATTTTTTACGACACACATGACACAACGGAAACTGTGATGCAGGTCGTTGATATATAGATTTTGGTATAAAGCCTCCAGGAATCCAGTTTGAAAAGGAAAAAATTTGGTCATGTAAAGCAATAAATATGCAAAAAAGAATCTTGATTTCTCATTGTAATCATGATTACTAAAGGAATCGCCTATTCCTTTCAGTATTTATGATTACAATGAGAAATCACGATTACAATAAGGAATTACGATCACAAAGGAAATTACGATTACAATAAGGAATCACGATTCCTACAAGTAAAAAAGTAATTATGATAACCATTTTTACAGTCATTTTGAAAATGATTACGAATTCCTCAAAAATTGTAATCGATTACCAATTACTAATTACTCCTAAAAAAAGTAATCAGCAACGGTTCCTAATTAGAATCAATGTAATCAATTACAGTAATCGCTTACAAAAGTAATCGATCACTTCCCAGCTCTGGCCACCCCCATTTTAATTTCCATAATAAACTTTCTACTAGATTGCCACTAATCACATAATATAGAACTGATAATACAAAGTTCTACGACAAAGCAAATCACAACCCCAACCCTGTTCTAAGTAAAGCCCTAGGGCCAAATCCACACGCTAGGGGAATATACCCTCCGAGCGACCCGATACCCCAACGGCCTAGCCACCTCCATCCCGCTATAGGGCCCTATTCAAAAAATGTTTGATATACGTAAAACCCAATCGTGATGCACAGTTGTTGACAACTGATCTTTAGCAGTATGAGACGCAGCTCCCAAGCAAACCCAAGCAAACCTCTGAAAAGACAGTTGCGAATGAAAATAATCCATTTCTCTACACAGTTGGCACTGAAGCATCATTCCGCAAAGTTTATGGATAAAGTTCGGTCAGAAAAAACAAAAATTACGAATCACTTAAAATATCACTACATACGTATATTCCGACACAAAATGACGCCTTTCAGATTTATCAGATTCATCAATGAACCAGACGACGCCACGTGAAGCGACGTTTTCACTCTCAATCGAAATTTCGTTACCATGCAATGGAAATAAATTACTACAAATTTATACGAATGTATACTGAGAATACCTAATGGTATATTGGTTATTGGTGTATTTTATTAATCCTTAGTGACTCTGTAGTATTTATGATTGTAGATAATAATTATTAACCCACAGTAATTGCGTTGTTTTAGTAGAGTCTATCAATCTGCAAATGTGCAGTAGGTTGGGGACCAGTCAGTGGGGTAAGTGGGGTTATAAATAATTTGGAATCCCTGATTGCTCGAGAACGTAAATAATTATATCTGTAATATAATGTAACAGCAGTAAGAGGATTGTATATTGCATAGGTAATTAACCAATAAAAGATTCAAGATTCCTACTAGATGGTGGATGCGCTGGACGCCACGAAGTTTTATTTTAACAAGCCGTAAAATAGATTTAGAAAACAAGGAGGACATCGCGCTAGTTCGGTTACATTCCATAGGCGTCAATTTTATAAACAGCCTGCTGTGTTACTAGAATAATTAATAATGTACATCAGGGTTGTCCGGCATAAGGCCCGCGGGCCGCATGCGGCTCGCCATGTCATTTTTTGCGACCCACGCATCGATATTGTGCTTTCAGAATCTGGATTTTTTTTTATACTTCTTGTTATCTTAGGTATTGTAAGTTTCTTGGATACATTAAAATAAGTAATTAAATAATATAAATTTTTTTATTTATACGGATCATTCACCAGGTCGCAAACGACTCATTTTATGATGCGGCTCTCACACTCTTAATTTTTTTTTACAATAGCCCCCGGACCACTTTTACTTGGACTGCCCTGATTTACATGATAGTATGAAACACCTACTCAGAAGCACATAGGAGTATTTGAGCAAGAAAACCGGACAAAAGTCCAATTAACAAGTCCCTTTTATCCTCTATAGTTAATTGGTTTTGAATAGCTCTATACTATAACCGGTCTACCAGGTAGCCGCAACGTACCGCGCTCCCCACCGTTCGACTTCGTCCCTTCGTCGTCTCATACGATCAGTTCGAACTTAGTCGTCGTGTAAATCGCATGGTTCTGTACCCGGCAATTTGTTTTGTAAATAGTGACTGTTTTCAAAGCATATTTAAAATCTTGTGATAAAATTCTGGAAGAACCAGGTAAGGATTATATTTTCTACAAAAATATATCGGTATTAGGTAGATTTAGACTTAAATGTTATACGTATAGACAAAAGATAGAATGAAATAATTTTTTTCGTATAAATCTTTTATTTGAAGGTCTTTTTGTTTATCTGCCCAGCTAACAATATCACACAGATAGAAAGCTTGGACTATCTTCTAAGAAATTGTAAAGAGAGTCTTTCTACTATCTAGACTCTAGACTAATGGTCGCAGATAGTCCACCCCAATTCCAGAACACCGGAGAAGAAGAATCGGAAATGGAACTAGATATGGAGGATCAAGAAACAAATTCAGAAACCAGCTATTAGAATTAGTTTATTTAACTTTGATTTGCTTTTTCTTAGGTTTATTTTAGTTTTAACTCTGATTTTTGGCTTAGTTTCTAAAGTTTCCTTTATTTGCTAAATTTAACTGCGAATTTGCATTATTTGAGAAATTGTAAAATAGAACTAATTTATTGTCCTACAGTATTTTTATATCAGTTTATAATAAAAGAATCCTATAGATAATTTTGTTTAGTATTTTAAAACAAATACTCCTATGTGAGACGATTCAAGTGGATTCATTGTTCATATTATAATATTAGCAATATTGTTTTTCCTAGAATCCGTAGTTTCACCGACAATTAACAACACATTTTTATTGTTGATTTGAGCAGTAATGTTATTTTCAATTCTTTCGCGCACGCACGGTAAATACCTAAGCAAACCCTTTTATTTTCTTTACGGTAAATACCTTCGCAACGTTGTTTCGCTTGGCAATTTCCATTCCCAAGTATATTTTTCACAAAAGTGGCGAAACGGTTGTTTGTGAACTATTTGAAATGGTATATTTTACGCACTCTAATAAATATCGAATCAAGAAGAAATGCGGCATACAGTTTCTAGCCGCTATTTGTAAGCTGTACTTTATTTTATCTTGGTACAACCCACGAAGGCAGCAAGCCTTACTAAGTTACCGTGGGTTGTATGTAGAAACTGTTCGGTTTATATAACGAGTGGTACATTTGCTTCTTCTAACGCAGACGTTTTTTTTTATTAGATAGTAAACATATCACGTGCGAGCCATTCTTCTTTAAATCTGGAATACTCGCAATACATTTTTTAACACACTATGTCACCACACAAGCGCTTGTTAAACCGTTTTACCTCAGCCATATTTACTGAATGCTGATGACAGCAACTAATAAAAAATAATACAACACGCTGCCGCCAACTTATTAACTTAAAAATGTGTTATCGTAACGACGAGAAATACAATCAGAAAATTGTTAAACTGCAGTTAAACTTCGAAAGGCAGAAATTAGAACGACGATTAATAGACGTGTGTCAAATCTGCGAAGAAAGGCGGTTTTTCTCTGGTATCGCAGCAGTTTCTTCTTTTTCGGCGGTGCCCGTCATGTAAACAAAACGCTCACAGGAAGCAGATAGAAATTTTGCGAAATAAACTGTTCATGACATGAAATAATTTATGTTCGTTTCCGAACAATATGTACTTCGCTTTGCGTTGACCTGTTTTCGTTCGTTTTATTTGCCTAGATACAAGATACCCCGATTACATTTTGGGAATAGCTGCTGCTGCGGCTTTTAGTATGTGGCATATTTTCAGATTGATAAACTATATTAAAATAATGCAAAATGTTAATATCTGCAGTCGTCAATACTACAGGCTAAAGCATATTACTGAGGATTAATAAAATGTACGAATACAGCATTATTTTTCCTGATAATAAATTTATAGTAATTTATTTCCATTGCATCGTGACGAAATTTAGAGTGGTAACGTCGCTTTTTCGTAGTTCCGTTCATTCATGTCTTAAACAGTTGTCAATGTGTAGAATTTTGCGTGTAACGTTTTTGACAGTGAAATTTTAAGCGAATTTTTTGGTTTTCCTTAAAAGGAGTTAGTGCCGAGTGTATGGAAAATGAATTCTTTTCATCCGGAACTGTCTTTTCACAGGTTTGTTCGGCAGAACACAGACGGCTGGAAAGGCTATGGAGACTGCGCGCAAAGTCGGAGTTTGGCGTTCTTCCTCAGTAACGGATTTAGGCTTATGCCCGCGAGGCTTGGGCCTAGGGCGACAAAATTTCAAAGGCGACTAAAGATCAGTGTAGAAAATAAAATATTGATATCGATAATTAAACGAAGTCCCGATCATATTTAGACACAAATTATTTATTAACATCAGCTACGATTCAAGGGAAAGTACAACCATCATAATAAATAAATCATATAATAAAAAAAATTGTACCAAAAACAATTTGGATCAGGACTTGGATAAATTAAACTCTACATATCATCACAAAACAAAAAGGGCTCCATATCGGAATAGGCCTACTAACTTAAATCCGCTTTTGTTCTCCCTCTTCTCTTTCTTTTTCCCACACAGAAGAGAGAGCGGATAAAAAAGTGCAGCTGGGAATTTCCTGTAAAAATATTAACGGGAAAACTTTAAATATAAACTTGGCTAGAAGTCTTTATTAAAATTCCACCTTAAATATCAGTTTTAATACTCACTTAAAGGGTAACCTTAAATCAGCAATGATTTATTGACGTTTCTAAGGAAAATCTATACGGTATCCATTTGGTTTTGAGAATGATGACAGAAACCCATTTTACAACGAAGAGATCAATTATGTCTCTCTCTCATGTTCTTTCTCTCTCATTTTTTTCTCTGTCGTCTTCTTTCTCTCTCACACTCGTAAAATTTTTACAGCTGGTAGAATGTTAGGTTATGTGAAAGATTAATATGTCATATTATTTGAAGCCTGTCCCATGATATAAGTTGTTTTTTCAGTATAAAAATATACTTAAAAAGTTTATATAAAGTATTAGCAGCTTAAATTCCTGTGCTATATGAATCTGGGACTATCAACTATTGAAATATTAAGCAAGGTACATAATATTTGTTCTTTACACTACTTGGACTGGGCGTTATGGGAATAAGTAACAGGAACGCCGACCCGATATAAAGTTGAGAATAGTGGGCATTACAGAAGATTTCTTTAGTTACTGAGAAAGTAGTGAAAATTGCGCTTTAGAAACGTTTGGTTTCAGTTTAAAGCTGAAGTCACAGTGTCATTAAAAGTGTATCTATCCTTCTGGAACTAAGACTCAATATTTACAGTTAAAAATTGTGAAACTACTTGGCATAATCGATTAAACAACTTTTATCGCGTCTTTAACTTACACAAACATCACTATAGATCCATATTCATTAAATATCGGAGAATAGGGAATATTTTTTAACCTTATACATTGCTTATCCTAATAAAAATATTTACTCATTTTTGAAATTTTTCCTTTATTTATTTAAATACTTTTCCTCCGATCCTTTTAGTGCAAATTGTTGGTTAGAGATAGTATTGTTATTTGGGCAGGAAACAATTTTAAATGCTATAAAATAATAAGGTTAATGTGGCTATGCTGACACTGTTTTTTTTAATAAAAACGAGATTTTTGCAAATGCTGTTTGTGTTCAGTAAAAACAAAGGTCTTTTGCTATAAAATCATAAAACTTACGGAAGTATTTTGATTTTGTCAGGTTAGAAATTTATTTTTATGACAACGCCGATTAAACTTTCACTGTTTCACTATAGGCAACCAGAAATACTTGCGCACAAACAAAGCCGCATGTGATGAAATGTTTGATTATTCTTTTTTATTGGCAACAACATAGTTTTTATTTGTCTTTTACTAATGCACCTTTTGCTAACAAGGATAGAAAGAAACCGGATACCGCTGGGATTTTATCAGGAAAAAAAAAGAATTTTGCGATGACAATCTTTCGAAGTATATAACCAGCAATACTTCCGCAAGCAAAGAATGTACGATAAAAATTTGAACAAATCCTTTTTTTATTTGTCTTTGTCTAATGCACTTTCGCCAACACGGATAGAAAGAACTCTGATTCCTCCGTGATTATCAGGAAAGAAAAGATTAATATTGTGATCACTAAAATATGTTCTGGTGTAAACGGTCCATGGAACTGACCAATAGGGTTAATTCTTGTTCAATTGTTTTTTCTGTCATCATTCTCAAAACCAAATGGATACCGTATAGTATATAAAATAATCAATCAATAATTTCTAAAATTATCAAACCTAAGTGGCATAATCAGTTAACAGACTATATTTATACATTACATTTACTAAAATATATATGTAAAATGTTTATAATTACTAAAAACCCTTTAAACTATTTTCTTGCTATCAGTTTTAAAAAAGGATACATACTTCTGTTAAAAAAGTCTCTTTACCTTTTTAATCTTGGTATCTATAGAAGATATCAAAATGGATTTAGGCGCATATAACTAAATGAGTTATAAAGAAATTTCGCTTCTATAAAGAATCTATCTTCTTTCTGACATATTAATAGGGCGAATAGATCTTTTCCCGTTTAGGATTTCCGAGAAGTCCATCTTCTTTAAGCTTATATTACGTAGGTTTTTATTAATATACCCCAAATTTACTTACCGTGTAGTAAGAGAGATTTAGAACTCTTATTTCAGCCTGTGTTTATGGTTATTGCCATTCCGAACATGAGCAGTATTCCAATATTAAGATACTGATTTCTTTATTAACGGTAGCAGAAAGATTGTAAATGTGATATTAGTTACCTAAATACTATTAATGGATAATGGCCATAAGTACGGTTCATAATTCGCAAAGAATATTATAAACACTAATATAATATCTCTTTTTCACCTTAAGTTTCCAGTAAATTGTGTAGGATATTGAAAAAAATTCTAAAAAGCTGAAAACTGTTTCAACTTTTAGATTAATAGTATAAGATACGCATATAATGGGATAACATAATAACATTATATTCAAATATCTCGTATTGTTAGGCACAAGTATTAGAAATTCCGTGTAAGAAACAGAGCGACTTAGGTCAGAAAGAATATGTGAAATTCAGGTAAAGGTGGCCCAATAAAGAACTATTACTGGTTTAATAAAAGTTGTTTAAATGTTTTTTTAATTATGCATTACAGGGGCGTACCGTGACTTTTGGTTTGCGGAGGGGGGGGGGGTAGACAAAACCATGTAATACCGTGTTGTATCTACTATAAGAGATCAATGGGGGGGACCCCAAAACCACCCCCAGCGGTACGCCCCTGATGCATTATACTCCTATTTGTTAGTAAAACGGTTGTCAGAATTTTTTTGTTTTGTAAAAAACACTTTATTAAACGCCCGAAAAATATAATGGGGTAGGGAGCAAATAATAAAAGATTGTATGCCTCTAAAGAATTTTTTTTTTGGTAATTTTTGTAAGCAGAACTTCAACTCTATCTTTGGTTAAAACGTTCATATTCGTTAGCTGTGATTATAGATACTCTCTTTAGCTTTGGCAGTCGAAAGATTAGTGAAAGTGTCGAAGACTATCTAGATATTTAATTCCAAGGGTGAATTCCATTAAAGGCTACCCTAAAATATAATATGATTGCCCTATAATAAAAATCTATATAGACTTAATATTAGGTAGACAAATATAATTACTTTTATAAATTGCTGTCATTTTTATATTTATACTTATATATTGTTTAAAAACAAAGTGAGTTTTTGTTTGCTAGTAAAAATATTTCGAAATCCTGTAAATAATAGTTTATAGTAATTAAGAAAATACACCCTGTAATAGACGATTTTTCTTAATATATTGTAAAAACAATATGACAGTGACAATAGTTTAAATTAATCCATTGCTGCTATTCGCTTATAGTCCCCGTATCGGTAAGGCAATACTTATTTTTTTTATTACTTTGCTGTATTTTTAAGTATGAATTTGGGAAAAAATACCTTTTTAAAATTCGTATTTCTGTCAAAAAATGATAGGTAGTCATTGGGGATAATATGTGGATTTTATTTTTTCTTTATATCCCTAAAGACCCTCAAATCAAACAAATTAAAGTATTGAGAATTTTTTTTGTAACTCCGTTTCTTTTTTTAGAACTGAGAACTATGGTATTATCATACATTCTTTGTTTTAGAGGACCAAACTACGTAGTAGGTCACTACACTCAGTTAATTTGGGCCGAGACAACAGATATTGGATGTGCTATGAGTTACTACACAGAAAATATTTCTGGCGAAATTTGGTATCAGATCATTTTTGTATGCAACTACGGACCAGGAGGAAATTATCTGGGAGAACCAATTTATAAAGTTGGTAAGAAGAAAATATTAAAACTTTATTAAAATAAAATATGCTGTCTGTCAGGTAATGCAGAATACTGACTAAGTATACCCAATAAGAAATTATTTATGATAGATATCTATTTATCTAACTGTAATACTATTTTTATTCACTTCCTATCTAAATCGTGGTAGTCAAATTATATTAATACTATAATATATAGGTACCTACTATAGAAAGTTGTTCCGATCAAATTTTAAAATTATTTCTATCTTTACGTCCAGCCTCCCAAATGTGCTGTCGTAATTTACTGTTAAAAATTCGTGATGCCTTACTAAATTTTGTTGTTCAGTTCAACGCCTATAAAACTCTCTCTTGCTCCCTACCACGCAAAAAATTCTGCAACACCTATTTCATCCTTACCATGGATTTATTATAATAAGGATTCGATATCCGTATACTGTGAGCGTATCGAACGTGAAGCCTTATATTTTGTTGTTTGTTATTCTCTTGGGGGAGCAGTTTACCAACTACGAATATAGACAAGACTACGAATAACTACGTAATTGAATCAAGAATGGTAGTAGAAAGAGATAAAATAGCATTGGAGTGTTGGAGCTCAGAAGTGTTGCTATCTGTTATGGTTGTTTAGGACCACGGCTGAACCTCGGTCTGAACACTCGGTTACACGTACGTCTTTGTCTAATGAACTAGAAAAGAAAAAGTGCGACGTATAGATTTATAAAGATTTATAAATGACTCGGAGCGGCTTTAAATAAACACCTTTAGAAATAACATAATCTATAAATAATAAAACCTTTTTAACTTAAATGTATCATTATTTAGCAAAAAAATAAAATATTTTAGAGCTTTTATTACTTTTAGTAAATCTTGTGATGCTTCTAACGTATTTTTTGTACAAAAATACAAGATAAAATAAGATGTGGCCAATGTTTACAAATTGCGTTTACAGTGTCGTTTAGAATAGTTTGTTTTAGCTTCAAAGAATGTGAACTCATCCCGTATCCAGTCCTAATAAATCCATGATCCTTACGGATTGCAAAGCTATACAGAGCAAAGAAACGTTTGATCTTGATCTTGTTGGTATCGCTTTCGAACATGATCTCTGCTGGCACAAACACATTACTTCAATAGCGATCTGCTAAAAATAGCTTTGTTTTCTCTTCCGGACCAAAAAATAGTCCTCCCCTTCCAACTTATACACTCTCTATGTTCTGAAGAACTAGCCGCTATAATCCCCACTGTTCCTAATAGAACCACAAGAAGCGCATACGTACCATTCCTTTACTCTCCAGCTACAAAACCTAGAACATCCGACTTCTCTCGCTTATTCATACCTAGGGTAACAAACTGCCTGCAGACTTCCCTGTCCTCTCCCAACCTCCCGTATTAATAGATTACACTTCTTTCCTCTTTAGATGCCCATGGTACGTTAGTACAGGGTGTTCAAGAATTACACTTTTCAAACTCCAATAACTTGGCAACCGTGTAACGTAGCGGGGTCGGGTTAGCGACGTTCGATAGTGGATCGATGCGGATTATTTAATAAAAATAGAGCGTTCGTCAGATATGCCCCGCGCATTCATTATTGAGGCATACAGGCATACTTCAAAAGTAACGATTCTTATACTCAATATCGGCTTAGAGTTTAATGGCGGTCGTTGACACATGTCATTTCTAGTAACATTCTGATTACATAGCTTAAACTTTGTTCAGGGCTGGACTTTACATTTTTTATCAAAATTTATGACTGCTTAAAATAGTGGAACAGAATCTTGCTGAAATTAATTTACTGACAACGTATGTGTAGAAATATGAAAAACAATAATTGTACCAGAACTATGAATTTAAAAGAACATTGCAACTGAAACTGGAAATTTCGATTTTTGACCCAAATATTTCACGGTTTTTAAATTTTTGTGGGGTCAAATTAAAATTCCGTATGCGTTATCGGAAAGAACTCGTCGAAATAGATGGTTTCCATATTTTCTAGTTTCTTCATTCTCTATAGGACGGGAGCAATCGCCGATTAAATTTCGATTTTTTTACTTTTCTTGCCCTCGACATCGGTACATTTGAATCACTCTGTATTTTTTTCTATCTAATTTTATCCCAATTTTTCAACACTATCTTATAAAGGGATAATCAGACTGTAAAATGAATGCCGAATGGGTCATCCAGGAGCGTAATTAAGTGGTAAAAGCCGCATTTTCTTGATTTTTTCCGAAAAATCCTATTTTTAACCGACAGTATTCCACACTATTTTCCTTATTTAGTGATTTTTCTTGGGTTTATTTATCCTTTAATTATCTAAGAATACCTCCCACTAATTTAAGTCGCTTTTTTCGTTAAAGTTATAAATAAATAGATTCATTTGCATCGGCGACATGCAAAATTTGAAAATTTTTGAATTTTCGAATTTTCCAAGATTGCCATGAAAACAAATAATTGCAGTTTAGTAACTCGAAATTATAAAGATATTTTCGCAGAAATGCCAGTTTTTGCTGCAAAAGTAAAAGGTTCCTGGACCTATTTTGGCTTGAAATATACATGAATAAGATGTTGAGAACTTTCTGCTTTAAGTGCATTGGATGATTTACGCATTAAATGCCATTTTTATTGATTTTTCGATTACCCTACAACACTGGATTTCGCCCTGTACTCATGATGAGTCATAAGTTAACTTTTGACGACACAGCCAATGGGATCACGTTTTACAAGTTTCGAAATTCGTGCGAAAATTTGCAGTATAAAATCCTTATTTTTTGTTTATAAAGACCAAAATAAATGGATAACAGCAACAGTCATAAACATTTAATTTATGTAGAGAATATAAAAACAATACTTCAGAATTATTTGGGCGCCACTGAGTTTTTATAAAGGAAGTCAATTTGCCGTCTAGTACACTCGCAGAACCTAAGCCGAGGTGAAATTTATATTAAATAAGACCAAGACTATGTGCATGTGATTGGTAGTCAATAAAACAATATATTACCCAAAAATTAACGTTTATTCTGTCCATTCAAATGGATTAATATTGGCAAAATATGCACAGTATAAACACAAAATAGTATATGGCAATTTAAGTATTACACCTAAGAAAACGTTTGTATATTGATATCTATATTAAATTAAATCCGGAAAAATAGTGGAAATTTATGACACTATCTTAGTAGGTAAATACAAAATATACAGACTTACCACTAAACGCTAGCATGAAAATAATCAGTAATAGACGTAATCCTGACGCTGATAGCACGTGCCTCTCTACTTACTTCCAGTCGAAATGCAAAAGCTCATTGGTGACCATGCTTGATCTATTCATGCATCCATTCTGTTCAGTGCCGAGGCGCACTTTCACCTTTCAGGCGCAGTTAATAAGCAATTGTCGCTAGTGGGCAGCGGCAGCAGACAGTCCAAGGTATTTTTCTCTGGTAAAAACACGAAAAGCCCCTGCATACTCCAAAGGTAACTGTGTGGTGTGCGATGCCGGCCTCAGGAATTATCGGTGCATCCTTTTTTGAGAACCGACGGGCAGCCCATACTGTAAATAGTTATCGTTATTGTGCGATGCTTAGGGATTTTTTAGTACCTCAGCTAGAAGGATTTGATGGCTTCAATCAGGATGCATGGTTTTAGCAGGATGGGGCCACAGACATACAGCCCGAGCCTCTATGGAAGTCGTTAGAGAAATATTCCCGAAAAAGGTCATCTCCAACCTTGTAGGTCTAAATTGGCCGGCCAGGTCTTCCGACCTCATCACACAGAATTTTTTTGTGGGGATATCTCAAAAGTAAAGTTTATGTTGTAGACCTATCACTTTGCAAAAGTTAAAACAAAAAAGAGGAAGGAAATTAATGGAGTACTACCTGAGGTGTGTTTAGCAGTTTTTACCCACATGAAGATGGCATTGCAAGAGTACTTTATCGAAATGGAAGGCACATCAACGATATAATTATTTTTAAACATAAAATCCGCACATATTCTGTGTATTTTTACCTTAATAAATTATTTTTAAAACTTAAAAAAAAATTAATAAGCCTTCAAAAAGGGAAATCCATTTCTGGACACCTTGTACATAGGTTTGTCTAGGTGGGCTATCCAAGAAAAAAAATCGGTCAAGTGCAAGCTATACTTGCACAATTAGTGTTCCGTGCCATCAGCCCCCCACTTAACCGGAGCAAACCCCGACCGCCCGATCTCCGGTCTGCCGCGCTACCCGTCGCCGACGGTACCAGCGTCGTATCACACCGCGCATGCGTGGAGCTGAGTGGGCAAAATTAAAAATTTTGAAAAACAAAAGCTGTTCCTTACATCGTGGGAAATATTTTTTGTCAAAAAGCTTTTTCTCTAAAACCAATGGTTCAGCAGTTGTAAGGAAATAAAAAAATTAGAACAATTGACCGCGCCAGAATTTTTCAATCCTGATAATTCTTGTTCAATCTATACCTATTCTCAATCTTTGTGATTTTTTTAGATTTTTGTTAGCCGTCCTTCTGGTGATAGGGGTGGGGGGCAGCAATTTTTAATCGTTTTTCTCGAAAAGTATTTTAAAAAATGCGATAAAAAGTACATCATAATATATCGTTGAATTTGTGCTTCAATATGCTTTTTTTTGACACCCTACACGATAACCTTTAAATGTTTTTCCCATCGCCCAATTTACCCCCTGAAAATAATCCCAGGATGAAAATTTAACCGTCTATAATTGGGCCACCACACTCTATCGCTCGCTGTGCCAAATTTCAAATTTTTACGTCGAATAGTTTCAGAGAAAATCGCCGGCTGTGACAGGCGGACGGACGGACTGACGGATGGCCAGACGGACGGGCGGACGGACACCGAAGTGATTCCGTAAGAGCTCCGTTTCACCACCGCCACACTAAAAATATATTATTTTTTACAATTCCAGACATGTGCACTAGAGTGTCCCTTATTTCAACGTGGGATTTTCGGGTTCAGTTTTTTTTAGTCCCCCTCCTCTAAACGTTAACTTTTGATACACATACAGTACACAAAAAAATTCAGCTCTCTAGGTTAAGTTTTTCCAGTGCCGACGAGAGGATGAAATTCAGATTTATTTTTAAAAAAATTTAAAAATGCATGGACACGAATCAGAAGCAATAATATAATATTTTAATCGTTATGTAAGAAGGTTAACATCACAAAAAAACTCATGATTTACTAAAAATGTATTTTAATAAGAAAAAAATATTGAGCAAAATAATATGTATTTTAATAAGGCTGCTTTAAAGAATCCTTTTGGCAGTCGGGATACAATCGCCTGTGCTCTTGTACACAGCGTAAAATTAATTCCTGCGTCGGTTGTGATAAGGCATCTATAATCTTCTATTAGTTTAACTTCTCTTTCGGCAATATCATTAGCTTTTTTTAAAAGATTTTATGACTTCTCTTCCATTTATATAATGAATATTTGTTTCCTGGATTATTGGATCCTCATTTAAAAACTCTGTATTGATTTTGAATCGAGTATATAAATGAGATAAAAAAATCGTCCTCAAAGTTGGCTTTGCAACACCGTAGGCATGTCGTAAATAACCACTATTTAATCTAATTCCTGTCATAAAATAATAACTGTCACTAAATTTAAGGAGTAATTCAGTACATGCGGAGCTATTTTCAAGGCTTACTTTGAGGACTTTTTTTATTTTACGATAAGTCAAAATAGATATTAAGAGAAAATCAGTAAGTACCCGTAAAAGTGTGGTCCACATCTCTGGGCAAGATCAACAAACGTCTTGAAGGATTAACATTACCTTCATTTTGCAGCGAATTTACCATAAGCTGTTTTATATGGAACAGAATAATCAAAAAGAGCTAAAGCTACTGCTTCTTTTGACAGATACCAGAGATGACCACAAAATTTTTATAGAACAGCTTTTGAAATTGTCTCATCGGTATCTTTATATAACTTTAAACTTTTAAGAAAATCTAGGTCTTGACATGAAGCTCGTTGAGGTAGTGCACAATTAAACCAAGCTTTCACATAAAATCGTATGATAAAAATACAGATATCCTGCAAAGATTTTTTTTCGACTGAAGAAAGAGTTTGTTGGTTGCGAAACCAGTATATTTTCAAACAGTAAATTGCTCTGTTCATCCATGGGGCTTGATGCATTGCACCGGGAGGATAAATTTTAAATTTATCTTTTAAATTACCGTTAGGAAATATAACGACAAGTTCAAGCAGTTCCCAAAATTAGTTCATAAATATGGCGACGACGCGGTAAATAAAGCAAATCTTTGTTCAATTTCTGCTCAATTAGTACCATTGATCCATTTAAACGCCCTGTATTGGAAACTGTCGTATCAACATGCTTCGACGTTGCCCAACAGTTTCCAATCGTCTAAAGCTCCAAACACTGCTCTGGATTGCTCTTCGCCTGCAGATCTTTCTAATTTGGATACTCCAAGAAGCTGCTCAATGTTGCGACTGCTCACAACTATTGGCAGACGTTCAACAGGAGCGTCTCAAACATTTAAAGGTTGTAGAAGCTTTTCATCCCAGTGAACAACAACGTATTCAGGACGTGTTTCTTCAAATTTAAATTTAATAATATTAGCACGTTCTGCTCGTAAGATACGCCGACATCGGTGAATAAATGAACGATTGATTACCAAATCATCTGTATCCTCTGCTGCTTCATGCAAGATATAAACTGAATCCCTTACACTTAATTGGCATCTATCTAATGATGCAACAAGCTTAAGCGTAATAAAATTAGTGCGGCCCCTGCTTTTTTAACAGTCTGAGGCAACGGTAGATTCAATTCGGGTGAATCCTGTTGCGAAACATTTGATTCCAAATCAGAATTATCGGATTCTAAATAAGCGGAAGTTGATGTCGATGGTAACTCCTTCTGACTTTCATACTGCCTTTTTCGTTTCAATTCCTTGTCTTTTCTTTCTTGGAACCGGTGTTCCTTTACTGTCAGTTTTCTATCAACGGCTTCAAGACAACCTATTCTGTCATGCGGACGTTGACCTATTAAGAAGTGTTTATCTTCTTCAATTTTAATTATATTTAATGCGTCGGCATGTGCAAAATCAAATAAATTTTCGAAATCCTCAGTAAACTCTCTTTCTCTTTTCCTGTAATCTTCCCCAACCTTTTGTGATTTTTTTTTGTAAATGGCGCCATTTTTCATAAAGATTTAATAATTTCGCTACACAATGCTGCAGAGCCCTGGCAGGAATTCTTGCCTTCTCCCAAAAAATTACGCATTCCCGAATGGCTAAATTAGTGCTCTCACATAAATTCAACTTCACACACCTTAAGTTATAAACTGGAACAGAAAGTACCTGTCTGATTGATTGAAGTTTCGAGCCAAAAGTTTGAGGTGTTATAGTTTGGTAAGAGAGTCTGCGACAGGGACGAAAGAGGGAAATGCTGCAAAAAATGTCCAGAATATTCTAATAAATTCTCCGAAAATGAACGAGCTTATTATTTTTGGCTCAATAAAAGATAAATAAATATAACGAAAATATTCACTATAAATTATTTACTTAAATATTTTTTAACAAACAACTTTTGACAATGAAACAATGGCCTTCTTTATCATATACCCTATAAACATTGGCAATCACTCCAGGCGTTTGACTTTTTAGCGTTTTTCCATTAATAAATTGATACATGGTGAATGATGATTACGCCGCGCCGCGCCAATGGAAGAATAACCAAGACGCTTGCTATCGCCACTCGCTTTCGGTACATTTCTGGTCAGCCATCATTTCTTTTGCAATAAATGGATTCATTAAGGAAGAATATTTGACAGATCTGCCTGACGTTGCCGATTATGTATATCAAAAAATAATAGTTTTAATGCATTAGTTAATTTTTGTTTATTAATCGTCTTAAATATACCTATTTCAATTAAATAGAATGTGTCTATAATATTAATAGTGAATTCCCTTTAATAGTATTATAAGGCTGTGTGTTCAAGTCACTAAAGAAAATTTATATTACAACTGTAATGTAAATGTAATGGTTAATTTAAAAAATCTGACAACATAGCAGCTTAGCCATAAAAGGGTTTTAATCTCTTGCCCGCATTCTTTAAATCCTTTTGGCTGTTTCAGACTTACTTGCCAAACTATACACTACCAATCATGAAAAGATTATCATCTCTCTGAAGCACTACAGCCATATTAAGGCAATAAAGAGAAAAACTAGAAATAAAACTTATTTAAATAACTTCCTATAAAAGAACTGCAAAAATACATTCGTTCGCTAACCGTGCTAGATCTATACTGGATACAGTGCAGTGTAATCGAAATATTGTTTTATAACCGGCGATTTTCGACGCGTTTCGGCGCTGTACAGAAAGGCGCGTGGCAGTTAGTTGGCGTACCATCAAAAACCATGTTAATAGTATTTTGTATTTATATGTATTTCAATATTTTCGGAATAATTTATTCTGGGTGATTGAAGCATTTTCTTAACATTTTCTTTAAAATGCCATATTTGGTCAAGTTCAATGTACGGGTTCATGAAATCCTAAAAATTTGAAAAAAATCAGAGCATATTTTTACCACCATTGGAACCTTTGTAGAGGGTGAGAATGGACAATATTCATAGTTTATAAATAATAGACACCCTACTGTACACACAACGGTAATTGTTTGGCATATTCGATTTTGTAGGTCTATAAACTAAAAGACAAAATATTTTGTTAATTTGTATTTTTTTTTACAAAATAAAATAAGTTAAAAAAAGTCCTCAAAGTATGCCGTGGAATCAGTCACGCATATCTTGAATTATTACTCTTGAAAGGTAACATAGGTAAAAGGTATAGTTTTTATTTTTAGAAACAGAAAGTTTTTATGATCGAAAGTTACTTTAGAAATGGTAAAAGAGTTGATGGCCAGTGGGTTTATTCAACACGGGACGCCATTCAGGATTTTCAAACAGAATTTCCACACAGTCATTGATTTCGACCAGTTTCGCCAAGTTTTGATTAGATCTGTGGCTTTGTTTAGAGAAACAGGAAGTGTGAATAAAAGGGAAGACAGTGGGAGACCCAAAGTCCGCACTTCACAATAAGTACAAGAATTGAGGCAAATTGTCAATGGGCACCTACAAAGCCCTATTCGGCGTTTAAGCCAGCAAGTAAATGTATCCTAAGTAACATGCAATACAATCCTGAAATGTGACGCTGCACGCTTATCGTCTAAGCTCAGTCCAAGAATTGTTACCAAACGACAAGCCGCAGCGAATGCAATTTTCAGCGTGGTGTATGGGTAATTTGCATAATAATGAAAACGTATTTGAAAAAACCTTTTTTACTGACGAGGCATGGTTTTACCTCTCTGGGTATGTAAACTTTCAACAAATGACAATGCGGAGTTCTGAAAATCCACATTTCTTTAAAGAGAAGCCTTTACATTCAAAGAAAGTGGGCGTGTGTGCGGCCATATTGAAAAGAAAGTTAATGGACCAGATTTTTTTTGAAGGGACTCTCAATTCGTGGCGATACCGTAATGAAATTTTATAAAATTTTGTAAACGCATTAGACGACGAAGAGATGCGACAAGGCTACTTCTAGCAGGACGGCGCACCAACTCACGTAACTCTTGATGATTTAAATTTTTTGGAAGAATTTTACGAAGACCGAAACATTAGTCGTAATATGCCAGTTAAGCTACCACGGTCCTGCGATCTCACGCCGTGCGACCTTTTTATGGCCGTACATTAAAAACTCGGTTTTCATAACCACTTGTGAAAATTTAGAAGACCTACGGGCTAGAATTACAAATACATTTCAGGAGATTAACAACACCCCCCCCCCCCCCCCCCCATCCCCCATTCAAGTGCGCACAAATGTTTTTGATGCTGTAAAAAGAAGAATGAGAACATGTTTGGAAGCAGATGGTGGATATATCTTTCACTTAGTTTAAATTTATAATCTTTAAGTTCTTTGTTGTATATGTTATCTTTTCAAGTCTGTATTCTGAAAGACAATGACAATAATGTAATTTTCTTAAAAATAAAAACTTCAGGACTTGACAGTTTATTATTTTTCATTCACCTATACCTTCCAAATGTTTTTATTAATTAATATTTTATTATAATAATTATATTACTATACAGATAATGCTACCGCTCAATCAGCGTGATAATAACCAATTTGCAAACAGTATTAAGTTAATTATTAAGAGGTTCAAGCGAGGGCTTTTAAACTCGAAAACTCGGGATCCCACTAAATTTTAAGCACGTTCCGAAATGGAGATTAGATTTCTGCATTTCTGGTTTGTAATGTGTTGGATTTGTATTTATTCGTAATTAAATATGTATTTTCAATTTTATTATAACTTGTCGACAGCCAGTTCTGGTCGAATTCGAAAGACGGGGAGTGCCATAACAACAGCAAGCGATTATTGGATTCTGCTGGATTCCCAATTATCCAATATAAACTTCTGCCTTGTTGACAAAGAACAGAGGGGTCTCGTGCTAGTATAATTTTCGTTTGATTTTGTCAAAAGTTCATTTTGCCCAATGCCGGAAGAGAGGTTATTAATGTTAGTGTGGTTTCTGCTTAATTGTTTCATTACCTACCGAGTTTGTGTTTAATTTAAGTTGATACTTTTCAACAACTAACATTTCACTTTGTTTTACAAAATAGATCGGTGTTGTCGTCACCTGCTCCTAAAATTTCAGTGTTGAAATATTAATACCGGGATTGAAGCTCTAACCCATACCAAACATGGTTGATAACCATGACCCACGACTGAGGCAGAGGCAACAACTCTCCAAAGTTAAAAAGCAGCAAGCAGCCTAGCGCAAAGTTTGACATTTTAACATTCTAGGGGGAATGAATAATAGCAAATATGCATATAATCCAAGTAAATCTAAAATATTTTTTATTTGTATTCTCTACATAACATATTGTTTTAACCATTTATTTTGGTTTTTATCAAGAAATAAAATGATATTCTTTTATACAAATCTTCAAAATTCGAAACTTGAAAAACGTGATCCTATTGGTTGTGACGTCACATTCTATGTAAATAAATGTGCTATTATTGCTGGTGTGCTGTAAATTCGAGTGTTAATTTATCTACTTGATTATGAGATTTGTAACCCTCAAGAGTTCTAATGAGGGTTACAACCTTGTTTGGGGCGGACATTCATATATTTGATTAAAAACATTGATCAACTGTGACCGCAAAGACGGTCGGATAATTTGCAGGCTAACAAACCTATTTTACTTTATCATTGCCGACAGTTGATTCATTAATGATAACTGCTTATTTTTGTTCAAATCCTGCCTTCATCTACATCTACGGAAATTAAAGAAGTAAAAGCTTAAATGTATTTGTTTAAGAAACATTAACTGTTATGTGCTAATAAGCTCCAAATAAGTTTTTTCTTTATATTTATCTTACCCAACCTGAACATTCATAACACCATAAAAATAAATGGTCCAAGAGCTGGTAGACATTTTTGGGTAGGTATTTGAGGCACTGTGAAAAACTGTTCAAAACTTCCTCTAGTTAGACCTGAATTCGAAAATGCAGACGTGCCTGAAGGGTGGCAGGGCTTAAGCGACCTTTAAATTTTTAAAGAAGCCAAGTTTTTTTTCAAAAAATATCCTTGAGGCATTTTGAAATTTTAATATCTTAGAATTTAGTATTTAAAGAGTTGAAAAATGAAAAAGCCAAATCATTTAACCGGGTCGCAAGCTTTGCTAGATGTTTACAAAATTATTTTTCAAAAAAATCGAAAAAATATACTGAGGCACTTTGAAATTTTTACAGGATAATATTTGTGACTAAAAATAAATATTTACAAAAAGACAGGTCGTTTCGGCAGGACATTTTACCTGCCAGGTGAGTGAGAATATTCAACGTGAGTGCGAGTTAATAGCGCTATGCGTAAGTTGAAGTGTGAGAGAGCGCGTATATCGTCGTTGTCTCAAGGGGAAGCACGCTGCGGTGTGATTGGCTCCCGCAAGCCCACGTGATTTACAGTACCCATGCGGTCGTTAGTAAGAATTTTGGAGTATAACGTAGTTATAACGTTCTCACTCGTATACTACAACGTATAACACGTGTTTTTATAGTGCAAGAATCGTGTGTGTTATTTGCACAAAGGACACTGAAAAAATAATTCTTGTTAATGAAGACATTGAAAAAAGTAATGAAGTGCTGGAAACAAAAACACATTCCGACGATGAATAATATAAAAAGATATTTTGAAACGTTTGTTATAAATTCATTTCAATTGATTATATTGTGCAATTTGATATTTATATTCAATCACTTTTTAAATCTACCGTATTTCATGAAAATTAATAAAAATTAAATTAAAGTAATCAGAAGGAAAAAAAAATATTTGCTGAGTTATGTTGCGCATCAATAAATATGTACAACATACTATATCTTTTTTTCATTTATAGATTAATATATAAAAATTTGAAAATAACAAAATTACGACTGAGAAGGTTATAACTACTCCAAAATTCTTACCAACAACCGCATGGGTGCTGTAAGTCACGTGATCTCGCGGGAGCCAATCACATCGCAGCGTGCTTCCCCTTCAGATAACGGCGATATTCGCGCTCCCTCACACTTCAACTTACGCATAGCGCTATTAACTCGCACTCACGTTGAACATTCTCACTCACCTGGCAGCTAAAATGTCCTGCCGAAACGACCTGTCTTTTTGTAAATATTTACACATATTATCCTGTAAAAATTTCAAAGTGCCTCAAGTATATTTTTTCGATTTTTTTTGAAAAATAATTTTGTAAACATCTGGCAAAGTTTGCGACCCGGTCAAATGATCTGGCTTTTTCATTTTTCCACTCTTTAAATACTAAATTCTAAGATATTAAAATTTCAAAATGCCTCGAGAACATTTTTGGAAAAAAAAATTTGGCTTCTTTACAAATTTAAGGGTCGCTTAAGCCCCGCCACCCTTCAGCCAGGTCTGCATTTTCGAATTCAGGTATAACTAGAAAAAGTTTTGAACACTTTTTCACAGTCCCTCAAATACCTACCAAAAAATGTCTACCAGCTCTCCGTCTAAAATGAATAGCAAAATACGCTTACAATTTGGTGATATTAATGTTACATAATATTTATGTAAAATTTTTAATTAACTTTGCACTGTATTTCTGACTTCCTCTGTTCTTGGCACAAGAAGAGAAAAAATGTTCGAGGAACTTGCAGTGGTAGATATTTTGGCAAGTTCAAAACCTATAGGGTAGTTTTTGAAATATTTTAATGTTAAATAAAAATAAATACGCACAAATTACACTATAATGAAAAATCGGAAGGAGATGAAAAATATTTTTTATTTATATCACAGATGAACAATTCGGGTTAGGCGTGGAGAGCATAAACAACTGGATACTCGTGGCCGTGCTTTTTATTTTTTAAGAGGCACTTTACTTATTGTTGTAAACAATAAAATTTCAAAAAGATAAAATATCTGACGTCATTTGTAGGCGCGTGCAAATGGATGCTTTTGAAATTGTAATAAATTACATCGAAAACTGAAAGAAAAATTGTAGTTAAATTATCGGGGTAATACCACAAGTACATTAACATTACCAATAATTCTGCTTGACACCGTGTTGTATTGAAACTGCATGAGTTTATTTTCACGATTAAATTAATTATTTATTAATGATTAAATCCGAAAGAGTCCGACTCCAAAGACGTAGGGCTTTTTCGAGATTTAATAAAGCATGAAAATAACCGAAAGCAGTTTCTTAAGAGAAGACGCTTGAATGCAGAATTACCTGGTTATTTCTGATGCACTACTGGTAGTCGGTGGAATATTTCCAGAAAAATTGTATTTCATATTTTAGAATAAAACATCAATGTACAATAATATCTAATAACATTAGCAACGAATTTATTTTAACTTAAATAACAACGAGCACAAGTAATTATAAAAAATATACTTAAATTAGTAATAAAATGTGCTTCCGCTAAAAATACAATTATAATACTTAACAATATGATTTTGTTTTGACGTGGCCGTGGTTTTCGTCATAGACATCGATGAAGAAGGATGCGGCTGCTGCTGCTGAAAAGATTCTCCAAAATCAGTAGGATTGTTATCCCTCATCTTCGTAACTATATTTTTATGGTGGTTCTCATCCATTTGAAGATAAGATGAAATGGATTTCGCACACTTGAATGGCCCGAAATTTAAATTAACTATTATTCGTCAACTCCGCTCTTAGCTAATTTGGAAACTGTTGTGGCTCGCAGAGAGTGTGCCACGCTCTTTTCCGCAATGAAGAAGAATTTAATATACTTTCACTTACCCTCTAAAATTAAATTCCAAAGTGCAATAAAAACTGGAAAGTTCGAAAAATTCAAAATTTAAACCAAGTCGAGCTGAATGCGAGGAGCTTGCGCATGCGTGCCAAAAAATGCCCCAGCTCAAATTCCGGAGAGTGGCATGGGTCAATAGAGCGCCACTGTTTTATTAGCCCAGTTAAAAACAGAAAGCCTCCCAGGTACCGTTGGGACCTCGCTTTCAACTCACTCAGTAACTAAAGCAAACATTAAAGAGAACTAGCTATTAACTGCGCTTTTGGTTTGGTGAGTCAAATAAAACACTTATTTTTAAAAACAAATTTACAATTTATTTACAATCACATAAAAATTTAGTTGGTCGCGTGACCAGTTTTAATATGTTTATAAAACCCAAACCCTGAAGGGGAAAAAAGATAAATATTAAAATACGAATCGATTCATTATGATCTTAGGCGCAAGAAGAAATTATATCACAGTCCACAGTCAACATAATTAGGCCAGTAACAGCAAAGGTAGTAAAAGTAGTTAAAAATTAATAAAATAAAAGGTTGTCTGAAGGGGTGTCGTCCCCTGATGAAGGTGCCGTGGCTCTAGGCTGTAACGACCTAAGCAGCTGCCGGTGACAAAGAAGATCTAACCGTGAGAAAGAGACGATCTTCGTAGAAGGAGTTGTCTCTCCAGTGAAAAGAGACGGTCTGCCGGTGGAAAAGACCTCCCCGTAGGAAAAGATATTGGAAAGATGGTCTGTCGGTGAAAAATTTCCTAATAAAACAAAAGGTATGCGTCAAGGCAAGGTAAACTTAAGTACTAAGCAGATATCCCGTTTAAAATATCAAACTCAAATGAAAAACAAAATATAACTGGCTGAAGGCCTTAAGGATTACTTCGTTATATTACTATGACTGGAAGCGAAACAAAAATAAATACTTTAAATTGAAGCAGAGATAACAGATCAAAAAAAAAAAACTACTGGCAGTGCTGAAGCCAACCAATTAATGAAATAATGAAAATAAATCTTACAAATGAAAAGTTATTCTGCATTACTATGCAAAAATATTCACATAAACAAGTTATACCTACTCATGTAACATGTACAAAAATATTAACGCAATCAAGTTAACATTGATAATAAACACAACCAAGGTAATAACCTGGTTGGATAAATGAAAAGGTACAGCAGTATACTACAACATTACTATAAAATTTGGAACTTTAAATGCAATCAAAAAGACAAATTCAGTATCACTACTACTAAAAGTATGCATCAAAATATAGGAAACGTAATTTAATATAAACAAAAATATTAACCAAACAAATTTTTGTACTGTGTAACCCAGTAGTAGCTAAATAACATAGTGAATAGATAAAGTTAAAGTATTTCCCCACCCTTAAATCGGTAATCAAATAAAATCATTAAAGATAAGCATTGTCCAAGTCAATCACATTATTAATTATAAGCCAATTAACAGGAAAATAAAAGAATCATTTAAAAGAAGGCCAGGTTTAACAAAAAAAAAAACTTTTCGGATTCACAAAATGCGTGAAAATCAATACAATTGACAGCTAAAAGTATAAAACAATTACATTACTAATTTTTAATAAGATTACCTGATATTACAAAATGCAAGAAATTAATTTTGACAACATGGCTATTGATCATTAATAAAATGAGTTGATAAAAAAACTTATTCAATTCGTACTCAACGAATATACACTACTGACCAACTCACTACCTATGTTTTTGGGTAGCATACAATTTTGTCGGCACATGCTTCCTCAACAGTTTAGCATCATTAGGAAATATTATTTGGCCAAGATTTTCTGGACCCAACCCAACCTGGACCAAATATTTTCTGATGAGTGATGCAGGGGAGCCGTTCTGAAAAAAAATTAGGTGTGCAGACGGGTGCAAAACAATGTTCTGTTGTCTAACATTAGAAAGTCCACTAAATAACAAATATGTAAAAATTCATATACGCCTTTATCAGAAACTTTTAGTCAATAATAACTTGATGATGCACATAAATTGTGACATCCCTAAAAATTTTCTTCAATATCAGTATTCCCAGATACCCGAAATGCCAAGCACCTACATCCATTAACTAACTGTTTGAACCCTAAGAATGCATATCAGTGTATATATACCACAATAACATTTATAAACAGCGTACATTCCCAGAAAAGTGTCACGAATAATCAATATCAACCTTCTTAGGCCTCCTGATTTTTTAGGTTTAGACCGTAATTACGACCATCCCTTCATATCTAACAACAAACCAAATACAAATATTTAATAATATTATTATTTTTATATAAATTACTTAATATCACTTTTATCTGAGTAACTACAATTTTGGACTTAAATCTTCCTAGATTGTTAAAATGTCATGCTGTCTACCAGAGGCAAAAAGTTAATTCTGGCATTGTTAAAAATCGGTACAAAGATTCTCTATGCAATTCCCATGATGTAAACATTTATTATATTTTTGGCGGTTCGGTAGATTTACTTTTTGATCAACATTGTTGGTTTTTAAGACTGAAAGAATTATATTTCCCTAAAAATCTGCTGTTTTCCTAAGCCATCATTTCTTTATCTATAAATAATGTTTAGAAATGTATGTAAATATTGTATTATCGATCTGTCAATGCAGTATGTTCTGCCACTGGAGGCTCTAAAAATTGCTTCCTTAAGTTTTTTTACCTTCAGTTATAAAATTTGCAACACTCAAATATATACTGTATGCCTTCAGGGTTATAATATATTATTCCATGTTGTTTTTAGGAAAACCTACTTCTGAATGTCCAGAGGGCCTAACAAGAAACTCACTTTATAAGGGACTTTGTGGAATGTCAAAAAGCGCAAAGGAGGCAGCGAATTTTACTTTTGATATATTTCAACTTGAATAAGTTTCTAAAGCAATTATTCAGAATGTAAAAAGTTTTTAATAAGAATGGTTGTACCTTATGTGTTTAATTTTTAAGTTTATTTTTTGAATAAATTAATTTCTGGTTCTTGATCAAATAAGTTTTTGATGCTTACAATACTACCCAACCAACTGTTTTTAGTGGATATTCAAAGTGCTAGATTTAAAATACATTTTAAGCATAGAAAATGCAAGGAATAATTTCTAAAATACTGCAATATACGACCATCAAAAAACTTAAGAGAAGGGATTATTTTTGGTTCTGGCCCGGGTACCCTCGTGCTATCGCTATTTTTGGGCCCTTGCCCCTTGTCACGTAGACTTTCACACAGAGTGGCTGAAGAACAGACTATAGTTTCATCAGAATAAAAAAAATCTTTATCGTTCGCGCGAACTATTTCGCGCATTAGTATAACCACTGACAGCTCAAACTTCCAGATATGCTTTGCGTTTATATTTAGACCTTAAAGTTTGAATTGTCAATGACTGTACGTCAAATTTCATCGACGCATACAAGTGCATCATTGTACGAAAAAATGCGGAATTCTTTCGGCCTAAAGGTAACACGAAAAGATCAGTGAATAAAATTGTGTGTTACGCCACTATAATGTTAAGGAAAAATTAACATTAAAAAATTAATAAAAGTCACTGCCGGTGAAAGTACAAAAATGAACAAATCCGGAAAAGATAAATTACTTTTAATTATAAAAAAGTATTTATGACCATAATCTAACACTAATTTAGTGTATGCCTGAAACTTAATCTGATCAAAACAATTTTTCTGACGTTTCGAGACCTAATCTCTAGTCTCGTGGTCAAAGAATCTAATAAATTTGAAGTAACTAAATTAAAAAAAAAATGAACTAAGTATGTAATTATTAACATAATTAAAAATGGTTATATGAAATTTCTGCCTGAAATGTTCAGTGCTTTTCAAAATTTCTTTCTTGCCTTGATAACAGTTATTGGTCTTTTGTCATCAAAAGCTTGACATTAGTTAAAATGACAAGTCCTCGAGATTAGGTGTCGAAACTTTAGAAAAATTATATTGATCAGATCAGGTTTCAGACAGAATATATTTTACATTAGTAATAGATTAGGGTAAGCATCCTTTTTTATAATTTAAAGTCAGTGCTAGTGCACAGAAAATTTTATTTTCAAGATCTATTGTTTTACTATCAAACGCAGTGAGTTTTATTATTTAATATTAATTGTTCCTTAACACTAGAGTGGCGCACCTTTGAATGAATAGGCTTTTTCAGTATGGACCCGCCACAATCATATAGACACTATTTTCACTATATGTTCGAAGATGCAAAGAATAAATTCCAAGCTAGCTCAACATAAGACCGTCAAATAAAAAAGGGGTATTTTTGATTTTGGTCCAGGTGTCGAGTGGCTCTATGAGTAAAGGATTAATTCTGATTCTGGAAAACGTGACCTGTTTTTCAACAACCTTCAGCGAAAGCCTGTCCGGTAAAGGGTAAATACCCAGATAACGCGAGAGCAGGAGGGCACCAGGACCAGGGTCAAAATGTTCCTTTTTACAAGCTTTTTCTTTATTACAAGCTCCTGTTTTAGTTTATATGTTAGTATGTTTAGGTCAAATATTGCAATACAAATTTCGATTAGTTCTAATTAAGCTAGTGCTATGCACCCGTGCATAAGTTCGGTGACAATGTAATATAGTGTATCTAATATTGTTCTAAATTCAATATAGCGCACGCCCCAAGATGGCGGATTACCTTTTTAAAAACCTCTTTCACATGCGTATTAGATGAGAGGGTTTAACGAGTATAATACTATAAGCTATGTGACGTCATTCTAAACCCAATATAGCGGACGCCACAAAATTCCGGATTACCTTTTTCTTCACAACCCCCTTGACATGGGTACTAAATGAAAGGGTTTGACGAGTAGAACACGATAAGCTACATATGTGACGTCATTCTAAACCCAATATGGCGGACGCCACAAGATGGGGGTTTACCTTTTTCTTCACAACCCCGTTGACATGGGTATCAAATGAAAGGGCTTGACTAGTAGAATATGATAAGCTACATATGTGACATCATTCTGTGTGGCGGATGCCACAAGCTAGCGGATTGCCTTTTTCTTCACAACCCCCTTGACATGGGTATCAAATAAAAGGGTTTGACAAGTAGAATACAATAAGCTATGTGACGTCATTCTAAACCTAATATGTCGGGCGCCACAAGATGGCGGATTACCTTTTTCGTCACAATCACCTTGATATGGGCATCAAATGAAAGGGTTTAACAAGTAGAATACGATAAGCTATGTGACGTTACTCTAACCTCAATATGGCGGGCGACACAAGATTGCGAATTACCTTTTTGTTCACAATCCTTTTGATATGGGCATCACATGAAAGGCTTTGACGACTAAAATACGATAAGCTATGTGATGTCATTGTAAATCCAATATGGCGAACGCCACGAGATGGCGGGTTACCTTTTTCTTTAAATCCCTTTGTTATAGGTATCAAATGAAAGGTTTGACGAGTAGAAAACGATAACAAGTAAAATGCCTTGTAATAATGATGCATTATCAGAAATGTATAGGTTAAGAGGTAACGGAAAGTTTGAAAACAAAATCTGATGTAAAAAATACTTTTTTTAAAACAAACTTTTATTATTTAGATGTACCTACTAAAACGAAAAAAAAAATAAGTATAGTTTTTTCATTGAGGCAATGCTGAATCCTATTTAAAAGTGGACGTAGTTTGTGTGCGTGGATCCTAATAAAAGTAATATGTATTAAAGATATTACTGTAACAGATATAATATATTATGTTAAATTTATTGTCTTGCCTCGTGAATAGAAAAAAAAGAATACATACTTAGGTACTTACAGTTTCTGCCAAACAAAATTAATATCTGTATAAACTTTTCGAACGCGACAAGCTTTTAAGACAATAAATTTACCATAATATATTATTCAGTGAGAACGTTGATACTACTTTTATTGGGATCCATCCACGCGAACTACGTCCACTTATAAATAGCATTCAGCATTGCCCCAATGAAAAACTATACTTATTTTTTCCGTTTAGTATGTCTAAATAATAAAAGTTTGTTTTTAAAAACTATTTTGCACAAAGGATTTTATTATTTATTATAGTTTCTTGCCAATCGAGCTAAAAAATTATTCTTTGCATTAACATATTATTATTATTACCAATTGACCGAAAGAATTCCTTATGCTTTAAACATAGTTTATACATGTTTAATGTTACGTTAAAAATAAAATTCTTCAGATGAACTTAATCAAAAAAAAATGTTTCAACACTAAGAACACTGTTTTATTAAAAGCAGAACGAGATTTTTTTAACCATATTTGATAGGTACTAATTGACTGAATTGAAAAACTTAAAACGCATCGTGTCATTTTATGAAACATAAAACACATTGTCACAGCCAACATTTGGTTAACTTTTATTAAGTTCGCTGCAGTAGCATAAATAATGTTAACAAGACTAACTGAATTTTCACTAACGAAAATAGGGCTATTTCTCCTTTGGGAAAGTCTAGATCTAATTAAAATTAAAGCATTTTCAACACGAATATATGCCAACCCTGGCCGTATTTTATATATAACAGTATAACAAATTTCTGTTTACCGACATTGGTAATTTATTTGGAAATATTCTACGCAAATGGGCGTTAATTTTTATTTCAAACAGTAAACCATATCCAATTTGTCTGCTCGGTGTGACATTAATGACCCCAAAAAGTTTGTTTAAATTCCAAAATGTCCATTAAAATCAAATTTCTCTTGTTTGTAAAATAATTATAACGGTAATATTGACTTTTTAGGAATCGATAAACATAGAGCCGAGTAATCTAATAATGCGAATTACATAATGGGCAGGGATCTTTGAAATTAAAATGTTTTATTATATCGGTATATTGTGGCATATATTAAAGAAGTCGTCCTTTTAAAAAAAGTTCGGTCAGATTTTAGTTGATCAGTTAGGTTTTAAAATGTTTTTGTCCTTTCATTGTCTATTGTAGTCACCCTAAACTTTTATTGTACCCCGATTATCCAAGCCCAGTGGCGGCTGGTGAAATTTTAAAGTTGTATATTTCTGTTACTACTTACGGGACCCATTCCAAGTTCAGGTTAGTGAGTCTACTACGGATGTTTGGTAACGCAAAAATTCAACTTTTTTCGCAAATCAAAATATTTTTTTCTTTACCAAACCTTTTTAGTATTATCACTATTAAAAAACCTGAACTTGGCATGGGTCCCGTAAGGAGCAACAGAGATATACAACTTTAAAATTTCACCAGCCGCCACTGTACTAGCCTCTTGCGCTAATTTGTGTAAGTCAGTTAGGCAGTGGGTAAGAATTTCTTCCGGTTCTATTCTAGTTTTGGTTGCCGTAGAATGTGTTGTCTTTTCCGATCTAGTAACTTCCAGTGGCAAATTATGTGCTGTACCATTTCCCTTTCTTGGCCTCAGATCCTGCAGCTTAGGTCTTCGTTATACAGTCTCATATTATGAAATTGGTTTTTGCCAGCCACATGGTCTGTGAGAATACCTCTGGTGATCCTCAGCTGATTTCTACCCATTAAAAGCATCAGTTACCTGGTGAGTTTCGAGTCTGGATTTACTATGCAAGATTGACTATGATTTAATCCCTGTCTATTATTTTAGTAACTGTTGTGTTTATTCCTGATGGTATTCCTTATGGTACCTCGTACTGCGTACCTTGGTACCCCGAGAGCCGGTTCTGGACCAATGTATGGCTTTCCGATCACTTTATAGTAGGTTTGTCGGCATTCTTGTATTCAGTACTTTTTTGTACCCACTGCAGCTTAACTGTATTTGTCTTTGGCAATGCCACTAATTTCTTTTGACATCCCAAACCCGTATTGACTTTCTCTTATGATACTTTAGTGCCCTAAGGACTGACTGCTTGACTGAGTATATATAGATCAGCTTAATGGAATAAGTCCTTCTGTTGTTTTCATACGCAGACTGTGAGGTAGAGTCAGTGGGTCAGTTGCACACTTTTTTTTTATTGGCTTTTTACAATTTATAGTCAAAATGAACTGCAAAATATTATTTGGAATTTTTTGTTAAGCGGGAAATTTCACGAATACAGTACTTCTTTCAGCCTGAGAATTAAAATATTTCTGTCCGCGACTTGCTAAAGACTAATTTTTAGACAACCTCCCGTACATATCATGCCCAGTTAAAACTTATCAATTTCAATATATATTATGTAAATTCTCTCCTGTATACTATTTAATTGTATACATACATAGAATAATACAGCTACTATGCACATTCTGTACAAATTCTGTAACACAAAAATTTAACGCAAATGAAAACTATACCCTATATGTTTTAAAATTATAATGGAATATGAAAATTAAGCGGATAAATAAAAAGCACCAAATTGAAATTGTTCATGAAAAACTGAATGGTACATGGTTCTACTTAATTCGAAAGTCAAACTGGATTAAAATTGTTTTTCTACTAAAAGAAGAAAAGAAAAATTGAGGATAATTCATATTGTATCTTTAAAAGTTGTAATGCGTAGCTTCATAGGTAATAAAGAGTTTTGCAATATTTATGTCAGTTTATTATTGTGTCAAAAAATAATTCAAGTTAATCGAATTTGTTCCAATTACCCTTTCGGACTGTGAAGCTACAGATTATTAAAATGACAAAAGATTCATTTTTTAAATATTAATATCTTTTAGCCGAACTTAGACATAGGATGTGTCTTACAAAATATAACCAAAGTTTATTGTAAAATTTAAAATTTGTATAATATACGGAGTGTTCTATTAAAATTTAGTATAAAAAGGCTGGCAGTGCCTAACTTTTATAAGCAACCGTGAATAATAAATTCTTTAAAAAAATTAAGTAAAATCCTTTCCTTACTTGCCCTATTGATAGATTTACTATTTGCGTGTTTATACACCAGTTGCTCTAATCATCAAATCTATTATATATTTATTAGATCTATATTCATGTTGATGTCGAGTTATAATTTTGACTAAAATGAAGATAAGGCCAATAAAGGGCAACGAAACTCTAAATCAGTTTGTTGAATTATGTAGTTATACACGATTGCGACGATAAGAAAAATTACCGTCAAGATGATAAATTGGTTTGAAAAATAATAAAAGACATATCGACACTTACTCGAGAACTTGCATAAAAATTTTAATATGACAATAATTACATATATTAAATAACTAAAAATATCTTTATTATACTAAGCAATTATATTTATATATATATATATATATATATATATATATATATATATATATATATATATATATATATATAAACAAGAGTATATTTTGGGATAACAGCCAGAGGTATTAGGGCTCAATGAATAAGAAGAACTCTTATTTACTACGCTAAGCTTTCGGAAGCATTTATTCCTTTTTCAAAGCTACAAATATGGAGTACATTAGATATATTATGTCTAATAACATTATTACTTATTATTACCTGGGTGTAAGTGAGTTTCAATAAAATGAAAAAAAGCAACTCATCTTCACAGTAATCTTAATGCAGGAATTATTGAGTAAATTGTGAAATGATACTACAAAATCTTGTTGAAAACTTCAAAGTGACAACTGTCAATTGTCAGAAGATTCTGTTGAGAAGGAGTGTTTTTTACAATGGTGGATTATTTAAATATTACAGGTTGCTAATTCAAAGTAGTATGACAATTGACAATTGTCACTTTGAAGTTTTCAACAAGATTTTGTAGTATCTTTGCACAATTTAGTCAATAATTCCTGCATTAAGATTACTGTGAAGATGAGTTGTTTTTTTTCATTTTATTGAAACTCACTTACACCCAGGTAATAATAAGTAATAATGTTATTAGACATAATATATCTAATGTACTCCATATTTGTAGCTTTGAAAAAGGAATAAATGCTTCCGAAAGCTTAGCGTAGTAAATAAGAGTTCTTCTTATTCATTGCGCCCTAATACCTCTGGCAGGGGCGCGCCAACGAAATTTGCCGCCCGGGTGCAAGATCTTATTTGCCGCCCCTATGTATGTCGACAATAAAACACAATAAAATTTTATATGTATTTAAATGTCATATTTTAAATTCATTTGAAAATTATTATTTGAGTGCAAAAAATTAAAAAAAAAAACACATTTTACATAAATGTATTTTATTAAACAATACTATAGTAAACATTTATATATGACAACACAAATACATAATAATTATATAATAACATACTATGATACTGAATATAATTATGTATATAATATATTACTGTAATACTATCTCTGTACATTTGTGCAAAACTAAAATCTACTTACTTATTTTAATCTTGATCTTTTCACTGCAAATTGATCGACAATATCAGAAATATTTAATTCGTCAACACACTGACTTTCAATACTTATTATGCTTAAATTAGAGTCTTTCTTGGGACATGGTAGATCTTAAATAATTTTTAATAAGTCTTAATTTGGAGAACGATCTTTCTCCAGAGGCTACAGTTACAGGCATGGACAAAAATATTCTTACTGCTACCGTAATATTTGAAAAAAGATTATGGAGGTCATGTGAAAATAAATAATCCAGAACAGTTGCTGCATTCATATTTTTTATTTCTGTAATATATGGTGAAAGATTTTCAATTTCATCGCACAAATCTAATGCATTGATATCGTTTTCTTTGTTTGTAGGATCAGACAGTTTAATTTGTAAATCTGCACAATATTTCATTTTTGTCTCTCGATCAACCGACATTAAAGAATAAATATCATTTAAAAAACCAAAACTTTCGATATGTGCGCTCAAAAGCTCAAAACGTTCTTCTATTTTGGAAATTGCTGTATCTAAAATTGTAAAATAAAAATTGATTTTGTAATGACGTTCCGGTTCATAAATCGTTTCATCAGTATTTTCATAAAGAAATAATGCCTTTTTTTTGCGCGGTCTAATAGTACCAACTTTTGGAAATGTTGTTTCGCAATCTATTTCCTTTGCAATTGTTGCTGCCTCAGCCAAAATGGTTTCAAAACTATTGTCTGATATGCACTCTTTCAAGTAATTATTAACATCTTTAAGCATTTCGCTTATTTTTGGAAGAACCATGTCAGATTTTTGCATTGCCTTATTTACAATATTAATTTTTGTTAAAATATTGTACCAAATCACTACTGAACAAATAAATTTGAACGATTTTATTTTAGTTAACAATGACTCTGCTAAATTTCTTGTGTTAGCATCTCGAGATGCATCATCGAATAAGTTGAATAAAGCGTCATACACTATCTCTAAATTATAACGCAGAACTTTTATGGCATCAATCCTGCTTTCCCATCTTGTATCTGAAAGTGCTTTTACAGTTAATGAGGGGCACTCTTTTTTCAAAATATGCCAACGGTAGGTTGAAGCAGAAAAAAATACGTAAATTTCCTGAACAATACTGAAAAAATTTTCGATTTCAAGTGAAGATTTGGCCGCGTCATTTATAACTAAATTCAAACTGTGCGCAGCACACGGCACATAGAAAGCTCTTGGATTTAAATCAAGAATCCTTTTTTGAAGTCCATTGTGTTTGTCCTTCATATTACTCCCATTATCGTAACCCTGACCGCGCATATCATGGATATCAATGTTTTCGCGGTTCAAAAAGTTAATAACAAATGTTGTTAAGCCTTCCCCGGTTGTATCTAAAATTGGACAAAAGCCTAAAAAATGTTCCCGGATTTCAACTTTTTTTGAGGTATTGTTTAGATACACCAAGCGAACAATTATTGTTATTTGTTCCACGTGACTTATGTCGGGAGTGCAATCTAATATGATAGAATAATACTTCGAATATTTTAATAAACTGATAATATTGGCTTTAATTTTTTCACCAATTAAGGAAATGATTTCATTCTGGATCTTATCACCCAAGTAGTGTGGCATTCTAGCGGAATCATGTTGAATACGACCAATATGTTCAGCTATAATGTTATCAAATTGAGCAATTGTTTCCATTAATTTTAAAAAGTTTCCATTATTGTTTTCATGTAATTTATTGCTATGACCCCTAAAAGCTAAAGTTTGCCTCGCTAAAAGCTAAATTACATATACAATTCTTTCAATAACTGCTTTCCATCTTTTTTGTTCTAAATTTATTAATGTTTCGTTAATTGCATCAGCCGTTCGTTCATATTTTAAAGATTTTTTTAAGTCCATACAAGATTTAAAACATCTAAAATGTTCCTTACTTTTCTCGTGTCTTTCTAAATTTAGAGACAAATGCTGCCAATCGCTATACCCATCATTGCTAAAAACACTTGTAATATTGCAAAAAATTTTGCAGCAAAAACAAAATACTGAATTTATTGATTTTGAATATATTAACCAATTTCTATAAATTTTCTCTCCATTACTAATTTTTTTACTGAAATATAAAGTGGAAAATGATCGGTTATTATGATCTTTTGGAAAATTAACATCTGAACACTGAATAGGGCCAATGTCAATTAGTGACATTCTAACAGGATCAGTTATTATTTTAGGCCATTTGGCTGGGTCACTAAGATCAATATCGCTTTCTTGTTGAAGATCGTGTGAAATACTTTCTCGAAAATGTTTATCAGAAAATTCAGAAATACCTTCTATATCTTCTGGTAAAGATGAATCGGATCCACAATACTCTTGAGGTGGAGATGGTGACTTTAAACACAATTCATCAGGATTTTCAGTAATTTGATAGACCTCTTGTTCTTCTACATTATGATCTTCAGTTGTATCCGATAATTTGGGCGACTTATTTGGAGATTCTGCTGATGAAGGTATGGTATCTACTAGTTGATGGAGTCCGAGTAAAAAATTTTGTGATCTGGGTGGTGACTTGTCTTATGTTTTTTCCTTTTTCCTATTTTCTTTTCCGATATTCGGCACCTGACAGTCTTTTTCTTCCATCAGACATCTAAAGTAAAAAGTATTAAATTAATTTAATAATTAACATTAATCAAAAAAATACCGCTGCCAATCAAACGGTCATAATGCTTTCTCATATACATATATTTTTGCTCTATAAACCGACCGGTTAGTGAATAAAATTATTATTTTTTAATTCTTCGAAAAAACACGTACACATACAAAATTTTTTATTGAATCCAACCGCTTAAGGTCTAAATTTGGAAACGTAAAATAAATATTACCAATTATAATTCAATTAGGTTTTCTGATTTTTAGAAAAGAGAAGTATACCAATTAAAAAGAAAACAAAAATCTAATATCCGATCTGTAATTTGCTGCAAATTTTTTAACAGGATGTTAAATTTAACAAATTTTTTATAGAATAGGCAATAATTTTAAATAAAATATAACAATAACAATGTAAAGTTTGGAATAAAAGTAATAAAACACAAATTCAATTTAAATAATGTCCACATACCTTTGATAGATTAATCACAATTTACGCTCACTAATAATTAAGACAGATTAATGAACAGGGTGCAAGTAGCAGTAGCAAGTAACCAGTTCAATGAATATAATACGAACTAACCAACGCACGTCAAGCCGAAGAACGCTTTTATACCTTCGCATCGATTCTTGGGGAATCACAAATTTTTTGGAAGTCCGGGGACTCACCGAATCGCCGGGGAAGAACCCAATTTCATGGTATAATCGTGATCGGGAAAGAAACGAGTTTTATAGCAGTGATTAACTTATTGTAGGTACTCGTTAGTGATGTGATGCGCGATATTTCACGAACTGTGATTGTTTCACTGATATCAAAACATGATAAACGTTTTCTTATGATTATTATTATTATTATGAAAAAACGAGGCGGCTTTTTGCCGCCCTGAAATTTGCCGCCCGTGTGCGGTGCACTCCTTGCACCTTCGGCTTGGCGAACCCCAAAATATACTCTTGTTTATCAACGAGTCAGCCAAAACTACCCACCGCTTCTATATATATTTATATATATATATATATATATATATATATATATATATATATATATATATATATATATATATATATATATATATATATATACAGGGTGGTGCAACCAAGATGGGGTGGACGATTGTGAGTAAACGGTGAGGAATTTCGAAAATTTTTTTTGGATATTATCGATAGTCAAACACGCTATGTTTTAAAATTATACCCATAATACAGGGTGGTCTGAAAAACTCGTGGTTAACCAAACTTGCATTTTTTTAAATGGGACACCCGGTATATAATTGTTCCAATTAATTCTCCTGTTCATTACGATCATTTTGATATCGGGTTTATTGGGTCTAAAACTTATAGTAAGGGAATGGGACGCGGTTAAATTTGAAAAAATGCTCACAGTTTGGCCATTTTTTATAAACATTTGAAACAGGTAAGGAAAAACCAAATATTCCATAAAACGTTACATATCCTTGAATACATTAATCGCTTGTAATTTGTTTCAAATTATTTACTGTTATACAGGGTGGTCAAGTTGTGCAAATACGCCCTGGACTCAGTTTTTTTAAATGGAACACCCTATATATTTTATTTTCATGTTAAAGATAACATTACTAGCTTTCAAAAAATACCATACATGATGCCTTTCTGACAAACAGTTTTTTAGTAAACTAGCCGTGAAAGCAAAGTTTCTTCATTCTAATACGATTATAATGAATTTACATTGTTTATTATTGAATATCTAATATTAGGAGGCCATGACACCATCATAAATGAAACAAAAGATTGACGAACTTGTCCAAGCTACTGCCGCATAATCCAGTACCGTATAACGGGGTTAATTTAGACTTTTTTTGAACTTTTTTTTAAATATCAGAAAACTTAGCGAGGGAAAACTAGGTGTGGCTGTTGCTTTGAAAAGGACTAGGTTTAAGTAAGTGTCTTAATTGGTCAGAAAGGCCCCCCCTCTTCGGGTGGGCCCAAAAAATTTTTTTTTGTACCCGTCCAAAATTGCCCCTTACACCGGGGATATTTTAGAATTCGTAAAAATATCGCATTATATAATATTTCCCCGCTCGTGGGGCTTTTTTGGACTCGTAAGGATCCCTTTTTTGATATTTACTAACACTCAAATGTTATTTTTGAGCGCTAGTAAATAAAAAAAGTGAATAAAACTCAATTTAAAGATGATTCTTTATTAAATAAGAACAAATGAACCTAAACATATTAAATCCTATTTAAATAAACACAACTCAATAGGAACACATAAACCTAAACATAGGTATTAAGTCCTCTTTAAATAAACACAACTCAATAGGAACAAATAATAACAGGTAGACCCAAATTCAATCGTGTAAAGTACAATGACGTTGGTGCCGGCGGCAAGATTGTTGCATCGCCGTCTCTCGAGCCTCATGTGACTTCATGAAAAACCAGTGGATAACTAAAAGTTTTCCCTCCGCCGGCACCTACGTCATTGTACTTTACACGATTGACTCTGGGTCTACAAAAAACAAAAAAATTCCCGTAAGGTAGGTAGCTTCGCTAAACTTAAAAACTAGATACTTTCCGCTGTTGTACAGGGAGATTATCACTAATTTTAGGGTGTTTTCTGAGGGGGGCTTCATCATCACTAGAACTGACATATTCCGGATTGACAGACGGTTCTTTGAGAGTATTATATTGGTCGAACACAGGTAAATCATTAAAGCTTTCAGTTCCATCATCTGAACTTTCAACCAATTCGAAATCGCCCTCATTTTCAGCTGTGTAACTTACACTTTCTTTACGATTTCGTGTTTTTTTTAGTCTTCTTCCTCCTGATTCCAAGGACGTATTAGGTTCATTATTAGGGCGATAAAATTTTTGCTTTGCATTGACTGACTTCGGTACAGCTTTTTCCTTAGAAGTACTTGCAACATCATCTGCGCATATACTCTTCCCAGGCTCAACTGACCCTCTCTTTCGTCTCGTTTTTTCTCCTAGATTACCTTCGTTCGACCCTCGCATTTCTTTGAGACGGTCAACAACTGCATCAGAAATAAGCGAATGAGATTCTCCAATGTCTTCGCTCTCGGGAGGCAATCTGGTTTTTGGTTGCGAAGGATCAAATGGATACAGTCCTACAATAATGGGGCTATTTTGGACACAGGGGTTATTTTGGATTGTTCGTCCAAAATTACCCCTGTTAAGAAAAAAGGCCGTAAAATTTCTAAAAATAAAGCTACGGAAATGTTCATTTGCAGAATTGTTACTTACACTCCTACCAATTACTCCACCACCATATATTTAATTTAATATATCCCTATACCTTTCCACAGGCGAAAGTTTGACGTTGTAATTTTCCGCCCGTTAACGACCACCCGAACTGAACTTCCACTACCCACCTAAAATACCTGTTCTGACTACGCATTTAAGAAGAAGCCGCTTCACTGATGTTATCTGACATTGAAATCGTCGCCGGCGACTCAATCGGAAGAATTCTTCTTAGCAGAGTTGCCATATTGTGACGCGTGGCATGATTTCCAAAATATCCCCGCGAATCCAAAATAGCCCCGTTATACGGTATTTACAAGTTAAGTGTATGTGGCCCAATAATTATGAGGTAAGAAAACTGAGACCCGAAACTTTTACATGTTTATTAGAGATATTTCAAAAAAGAGAAAATATCGTTTTTAGGAAATGTACAGTAATTAGTAAACCAGTTATAAACAAATTGCTTGAGAAACGAGTTGCCAGTATTGCTTGAAGATTTACCTTTAATGGTAACGGGATCCTTATGGTTTCAACATGATGGAGCGCCCCCGCATTACCATAGGAATGTAAGATATTTTGTCGATAATTGGAAGACATCGTTGGATTGGGCGAGGTGGACCAGTTAAGTGGCAAGCCAGATCACCCGACTTAACACCGCTAGATTTTTTTCTATGGGGGCATGTTAAAGAAGAAGTCTATAAAGAGGTTCCAACCACAGTGAAAGATATGAAGACGAGAATAAGAAACAGTTTTCGCAACATTTCAGAACATACTTTGAGAAAAGTGAACACATTTTTAATTTTTAACTCTAAATTGGAAATATAATTTCATACCCAACGCTTCCTAGATGGCTACCTTTCCCCTTTTTTAGATTAACAAATTCATCTATAATGCTGATTCATTTGTTCGCAAATATCTTTTTCAATAAACCGGAAAGCCGTTCTTGAGCCATCAATGTTCTTAGATATTTTTCTATTGTTTTTAATTTGGAAAAAATCTTTCTCCTGAGGCCACCGATACCATCAACATAAGGAATATTCTTAAGGCTGTAGCAATGTTTGGAAACAAGGATACTAAATTATTTTTCACAATGTGTTCTAGCATTTTCAAAGGCAGTTAAGGGTCGGGAAATACTTAAATGTTTGTAAACGCAAATTTCGTCATATAAATCTTTACCATCAATAACCCTGCTAAGGCCACCAACCTTTTGGACTTGTAAAGCTAAGTCCAAGTCCATTCAGGACTTCATTAACTCTTCCGATGATAGCGTATACAAATCTTTTAAAAATTTATACAAATCATGACATTCTTTTAACAGCTCGAATCTTTTCCTCTAAGGAAGCGTTTGCCGTGTCTAGAATATTGAAATAGAAATTGACTGAAAAATTTACTCCTGAATTTAGAATTGATTCATATTTTGCTTCATAAAAAAACTATGTAGTTTTTCTCCTCTGTCGAACAGTAGGAAAAGTAGGCTCATTAAGAGTTAGTGCAGAGTGTGGTGAATTTATGACAAAAGATTCAAAAGCTTCGTCTGTTCTTATGGATTGAATTTATCTGATCAAATTTTGTAGACAAACCACTGATTCAGAAACATTGAGACAATAATTTTAAACAATTTGACTTAACACATTTTCTTTGTAAAATGTCACACCAAATAATAACAGAGCCGACAGATTCAGATGATTTAATTTTATTTATGAATCCAAGAGCCTCATGTGTTGCTTTTCGATCGTTTCCATATTTTTGTGATGCGCCGTATCGGCCAAATTCAATGCATTTTTAATTACGGAAAAATTTTTGTAAGAAAGATTTTGCTACCCCTTCCAGATGCCGCTTCTGTGCGGTGCACAATTTGCACACCGCCTCGGAACGGGCCTGTTTAAAACGACATGCGACAGGGCTATGTGAAAGGATATTAGAAAAGCTATTGGCAAAATCTAAACATGCATTATTATTGTCCACAAGTTTAAAGTTAAGTTTAAAATAACATGAATTAGAATTAAAACTTTTTATCATTTGAGTGGCCGCCTTCTGGCACCAGAATCAATTATTTCCCTATGACAAATCCATAGCTAAAAATATTTTATTTCTTGTGTGCCGTCCATTATTTTCAGTTATATTCGTATAATATGAAAATCAGCTGTAGCGTATTCCAGTCACACAAAAAACTAGGTCAGATCATCGGAATAATCAGTAGGTACATTTGGGTTACAATTTCCTATGCAAAATGCCTTATTTTTCCCAGCGGGGGTTATCACCGTTTGATTAAACCTTGTTCGGGAATCATAAAAGCAAGTGCGAAATTGCTTTTTGTTGAAAGTTATTTTTAGTCGATAATAATGTGGAGGCCTGGTGTGATTTTGGCACTTGCCATTTTTTGTGTTAAGTCTTTTGCAGTAAGTAGTAAAAACTCTGATGTTTAATTTTATTAAGACGAGAGTCTAAAATGACGTTATATTGAATTCCAACATTAGTCCTAACTATGGTTACCAGACATCCGAGTGCGACCGGGCGGATTTTGCATAAACGTCCGAATATTAAAAATTACAAAAAAAACATGACAATCACCACTTCTTAAAAAAATGAAAAAGTCTTTGTTCACAAATTCCAGATACACGCTTTTCGTTAGAATCATAAATATAATATTTGTTTTGTTTTCTATATATATATATATATATATATATATATATATATATATATATATATATATATATATATATATATATATGTATATATATTATATATATACAGTGTGGTCGTTTAAGTGTGCAACATATGGGAAAGTTTTTTATTACCGATTTCTCAGAAAATTTTATTTTTGATAAAAGTTGGTGCATGTTCGATAATTATATTGGGTGTACTTGGAATGGTTGCAAGTCAAACGGTGTACAGGGTAGGGCAAAAAATATAAAATTTCTACAAGAATAAAGTACCCCTATTTCAGAGAATTCAGCAAAATGTTATTAAGAAAATGTGTTTAGAATTAAAAGTTATGCATAGGTTTGAAAACGTGACCTCATAAAATAAAAAACAAAATTTTTTTGAAAATATTAATTATTTCCTAAAAAAAAATTTTTTTTTATTATCACCCTAAAAACCTTCATAAATTAAACAAAATCAAATCAAGTTCACACATCTTTGTTCAAATTCAAGCATATTTGTAAAATTAACTTAGCTTTTTAATTTATTAAGGAATCACAAACATCATGTTTGTTGCAAGGACATTAAACACAACTTTAAAATACCGTAAAAATTACTTTTAACAAGATAAAACATTAGTAATGATAATTTTTAAATTAAAAAACCCTCATTTAAATTACAAAATATTTATTTTAAATGTTTATTAGAAAATTGTACAAAATAATCTACAAACATGAAATCATTCTAACATAATGGCGTTGTGGGGCATTATTAACAAAACAATGCATGCATTATGTCTGCGTTTAGTGCAAAGTCAAGAAATACAATGTTCCTAAACGTATTTGAGTATGGTGCCAATGGTTTTGTCAATTTTTATCGGCTTCTTTTTATTATAACTTAACAATAAACAAATTTAAAAAAAATTAAACAGACAATATTTGAAATGCAGAAAAAAATTATATTAGGTATGTTTAAAAAAATTATCGACGCGTCTCCGTATGTCCACCTTCACGTTCAATGCATTTAATTGTCCGATCATAAAATTCACTAAGCGTGGATCGCAATACACTTGCTGGAATATTTCTGCAATGAAATCGTATCGAAATTTCAAGCTCCCCAACATTATTAAAGGGCCGATCCTTGTAAACTTTTTGCTTTAAATATCCCCATAAAAAAAAATCTAGTGGGGTGAGATCTGGCGAACGAGGAGGCCACCGTGGATCGGTATTTCGTCCTAACCATTTATCACCAAATTCTCCATTTAACCATTCAGAAACAATTCTAGCAGAATGAGCCGGACAACCATCATGTACAAACCATAATTTACGTCGTTCTTGTATACTCATATTATCCAAAAAATCTGTTAGTTCGCTTTCCAAAAAATGTAAATAGGTATCACCAGTTAGGTTTTGGCGAAAAAAGAACGGCCCTATTAATTTGTCGTTAATAATACCGCACCAAACGTTTGTTTTTTGGTAATACTGGTTTTTGTTGTCAATGACAAAATTTGGATTTTCGTCCGGCCACCACCTACAATTTTGGGAAGAAACAACGCCATTTGTAGTGAACGTGGATTCATCCCCAAAAAGCATGTGTCTATGGAAATCACGTTGATCTTCTATTTCTCCTTGAATCCACATGCAGAAATCATACCGCAAGTCATAGTCTTGTCTTTGAAACGTGCAAATAAACATTGGCTTATAGGCGTGATATTTTTGTTTTTTAAGAATCTCCTTAATAGAGGTTTTTTTTATACCCGTATAAGCATGCACTTCTTGGGTGGATCTTCTAGGGTTTTCAACAACTGCTTGAAGTACTTGTAATTGATTTTCTTCAGTACATACAGTTTTGGTACGTTCATTTTTATATTTATACTCTAAAGACCCTGTCTGTTTAAAATTATTTAAAATTCTGCTTATGGTTGAATAGTGGACTTGCTTATCTGGATGTCGTTCATTGAATATATCTCCTGCTTCACGCACTGTTTTATAGTGTTCTCCACATATTAGCACTAATTCTGCCTTTTCGGCTAACGTTAACTTTACTGGAGGAGGCATTTGAGATCAGCTAATAACAATAATTATTTAAGAATGAATAATGCCACCAAACTGTCATAATGTTTACTTTTAACCCTTATTTGTTTTCTTTCCATAGGTATCTGCGATTATTTTAGTAGGATTTCATGTTTGTCGATTATTTTGTACAATTTTCTAATAAACATTTAAAATAAATATTTTGTAATTTAAATGAGAGTTTTTTAATTTGAAAATTATCATTACTAATGTTTTATCTTGTTAAAAATAATTTTTACGGTATTTTAAAGTTGTGTTTAATGTCCTTGCAACAAACATGAAGTTTGTGATTCCTTAATAAATTAAAAAGCTAAGTTAATTTTACAAATATGCTTGAATTTGAACAAAGATGTGTGAACTTGATTTGATTTTGTTTAATTTATGAAGGTTTTTAGGGTGATAATAAAAAAAAATTTTTTTTTAGGAAATAATTAATATTTTCAAAAAAATTTTGTTTTTTATTTTATGAGGTCATGTTTTCAAACCTATGCATAACTTTTAATTCTAAACACCTTTTCTTAATAACATTTTGCTGAATATTCTGAAATAGGGGTACTTTATTCTTGTAGAAATTTTATATTTTTTGCCCTACCCTGTACACCGTTTGACTTGCAACCATTCCAAGTACACCCAATATGATTATCGAACGTGCACCAACTTTTATCAAGAATAAAATTTTCTGAGAAATCGGTAATAAAAAACTTTCCCATATGTTGCACACTTAAACGACCACACTGTATACATACATATATATATATATATATATATATATATATATATATATATATATATATATATATATATATATATATAAATATATATATATATATATATATATATATATATATATATATACTATATATATATATATATATATATATATATATATATATATATATATATATATATATATATATATATATATATATATATATATATATATATATAGAGGGTGTTATATAATGTACTGCATATATTTGAATGAGTGACTCCTGGGGTAGTCCACAGACATACCAATTACTTTTTCCCTCAAATCGAACATTTTTTTATTTTAAAAAATGCCCAAATACCGGCCCTTATCCGACGCATCTGAAGAGCATGACGTCACGTCCTCTAATATTATAAAGAAAAAACAAATGATCCAGTCGGGGCATTGCCAAACTTTTTATCAGTCTTAGTGAAAACCGAAAATAATCAAAAGTATTTTTAATTCCACAGACGGAATTTACCAAAGATTTATCACAGATGTGTATTGTAATTTAATAGGTCGTAATTTTTTTGTAACCACAACAAAATAGGCTATGTTGTAACATTAACACAAAGAATAGTCACTTACCTATTACATTATTTATTAATGAGATGAGCATACTACTAGCTTAAACCTTTTGCCTTTGAGAAAATGTTAAAAATGAAACAATAATCTGTTTATAACCGCGTTTAAAACATACTTCGTGAAAGTTCTTTCAAAATTTCACTGTACGGCAAAAAATAACCCATTTATTACTTATTTTTTTGGTAGGGTTCTGGATGCTGCGCATAAACTAACGGTTCTCGTCAATATTATAACTTATAACACAACATAGGACACTAAAATGTTAAAAATTACCATCATCAAAGAACTTCTTCGGCGTACCACATTTTTTTTGACAGGACAACTACGAAATAACTACGAAATACATCTTATTTTTCTCTCGCTCTTGCTCGCTGTCTTTGTCCGTCTCTTCTGTTGTTCGAAAACTGACCGTAGTGCCGTATAGAATATCTTTTACCTATGGGCGTCCGCACTTTATTAGGGAGAATTAGCAAGAAGAAATTGCGGATACGCTAATTAATGAACGATAAAACCTAGAGTGGTGTTTTGTTAGTCAGAGTTTTCACCTCATTTGCTAAATGAATCTATAAGCCTACCAGATATTTTAATTTTAAGTTTTTTTTTTATAAATCATGTAATAGAAACACCACATTAAATTTTATCGTTTTTGGCTTAACTTTGCTAGTTGCAAAACCTCACTATGAAGTATTCTAGCTTCGCCGTAGTTCGCAGTTTCTCGATTCAAACCGAGAACAGCGTGGCGTCCTTCTCAGGCGATTGGCTAGAGGGAATGTTTTCGTTTCGTCTTTGTCTTAATTATTGCATTATTTGGCATCTTTGTCAATTTTGTCGTCAATTTCTACACCCGTTAAACATCAGCTGATTGCAGGTAGCTTCATTAATTTGAGTCGCCAATACTTTTCATTTTCCTTTTAAATTAGTTCCCAGTTTTTCACAACAAAGTCTTTGTTTTTCTGTGGTTTTTTAATAGTGCTGTGGTAAAAAATACCGTCGATTCTTTTAAGCATTGTATTTAATTAGTTAGAGGAAAATTTTTTCATTAATGGCAATACTTACGGTTTTGTTAGTATTGTGTAGTGTGTCAAGTTTAATGTAAACATCTTTTTAAAATAAGGGAAGTGAAAAAAACTTTAAAAGTAAGAAAACATAAGTTTTCTGTTGTTAATACTAGTGACCAATACCGTGGAATCTTCTAAATTTTGTGTTTGGTGCATTATTGGAACTATTTTTAGTGTAGCCAGGCGTTAGTTCCTTGATTAAATTAATGGCTGTACTGTGTTAAGAATATTTAGCTGCATGCTTGCTATTAATAATAAAAATAACAAGAAACAATCTCCCTCACATTTAAACTTGAATTTTAAAATATTTACGATAAAGTGATGTTTAGAAACGTAATTAAAATGTATTTAAACTCTTTCATTTCAATATCTTATTATTAACATAAATTAACTATATATAATTGAACGGAGGTTTTATTTATGATTAAAACTCATAAATATCATTTATTTATTAGTAAATAATTAACTTTATAAATTGTACTACGTACTGGATTCTACAGTTGACCTAGCGTTATCATACATACGGCTGAGGGCTCCTCACTCTTCGCGCTCTATCTCAAGAACGGTTGATTGTGTAAAATATTTCTTAATACCAAATCTGTAGAGAATTTTATGCTCTACAAGTTTTCTAATAATTACAAAAGTCATTTAGCACAAAGAAAACAACATATTTACAAAAAACCGATTTTTGTGACTTTTGACCTTGAATATCTTGACTTGCGTACACGAGATTCTATGATACTTTTGAGCTAACTTATAAAATTTCAAAATAAAGATTTATACAAGTTTATAGCGTATTACCTTCCATTCCGAAATTTACCCCTTTTTTCACCTTACATGACTGTACTAAAGCTTTAAGATGCTCTTACACGGGCTACAAAAGTTGGTTTTGGTTAATTTGCGGCAATATTCCCCAATTTTTACGTCATAAGAGGGGGGCATATTCTTGAGCTTGGCAGAACGCTTCCTTAAAAGAATGCCGATGTCGATTCCTTCACCCTGACAACGTTTTCTCAAGCTTAAGAATCAACACCCATTTTTTTAAAATCTTTAATACGTATTCTCCCTGGCTAGGCCCGTATTTTGTCTTCAGATAAGTACCGAAATCAATTTTACTAACTTTTAAGGAGCTATATGGATACATTTGTCGATTTGTTTAAAGAAAATTAAAATATTAATTAATAAAAAAGTAAAGGAAAGGCAATCCTATCGCCAGTATGTAGGCCTTAACCAAAATTAGTGTATCACTTTATTATAACAAATAAATATTACTTACCATAGGTACTCATAATAAAAAGATCTATTTACGCTCAGCTTAATTTGATAATTATTAATACGATTAGGTATGCATCCCGAATTAAATTTTAACATATAATTTACAATTTAGTCTTTTGCAACACAGGAAGATGACTGGACAAATCTTGAAGAACTTGATATTATCGTGGAACCTAAAGGAAAGTCACCTTCTGAATCTAGGATTATTGGTGGTACAGAGGCGGAACCCAACTCGGTGCCTTATCAGGTGGCACTACTAATTCAGTTTGAGAAAGCAAGATCATTTTGTGGTGGCTCTCTAATTTCCGAAAACTACGTTTTAACTGCAGCTCATTGTATGGCTCAGTAAGTATAGTTAAGTAAAATTTAGGTGAAACATGAGAATTGCCAGTATACTAGGATTGCCGAACAGATGGCGTGAACAGGTGCCAACCACGCGCGCTGACGCACTCTACCAACACCCCTGAAACAATGCCTAAGTGCTTAATTTAAAATTTCCGTGACGTCACACAATCTAGGCCAAGCTTAGGCCTCCATAAGAAATGTATTAAAAGGTTCGCCAGTCAATTAATGAATATTGCACTATAGTCGTCTTAAAAGCATTAATTATTTTTGTCGCCTTTCGAGTGTGAGGTTGCCAGATTTACACCTGAAAAAACAGAAACTTTTAGCAATAGGGTAAAAAAATTTAAAAATGTCTTAAGAAACTGTCTGAAGAAACTGTCAACCAGAGAAAGATTACTTGTAATAAAAAAGAAATCAAAACTTAAAAACAAATGAGAAAAATTATAATATTGAATCCCTGTGTTCAATTTTGTCAAAACCAATCGAGTGTTTCCTGTTAAATCGGTGCGCTTGACAACACTGTTGGTCCCGATCTGCTGAAGTGAAACTGCTCTCGCAAATTAGTAATTATCTCTTTCTCTTTTTACATTTGGAAAGCGGATAAGGATGAACAACCATGGGTCAGTGGTGACGCTGCCGTCGCTAAGGTGCGCATCCAATTTCCGTGATCAGCTGATCGGTCAGGTTAGGTTTATTGTTTATTCTATAAACGTTTACCGGCGCGTCGTTGTATTTAGTTTGGGGTTATTTGTATTAAATTTTGTGCTTGCGGTAATATTTAATGACCTAAAAGTTACGTTGTGCCTATATATTAGTTTTTGTGTTAATAATTTTGTGATTTCTGTTTTAAAAAATGCCACAAAGTGGTGCTCCAGGATGTAAATCAAACTATTATACCGGCGAATATGTTGCAAGTTTTTCTTTCCCAAAAGACAAACAGAGGTGTGAATTGTGGCTGAAAAAGATCCCTAGAGATAATTTACAAGTAACCAAAAATACATCTATATGCATTAAACATTTTGATGAGAACTATTTAATTCGAGAACTCCGGGCGACTAGAAATGATTGTAAGTAAATTAGTGTTTTGGGTTAATATTTGGTTTTGATAAATTTATTGCCCTAAAAATCATGCAAATTCTTTAATATTTCTGGTAGAATGAGTATTTTTTGGCACTATATATAACTATAAGGGCATATTTGACGTCTTTTTACTTCCTGTATGTACCCACATAACCAAAAAGTTGACGGTCAATTACAGTCCTAGTTGATTTGGCATGTTTTGGGGCTATTTTCTACGTATTAACTCTGCAAGAGTCGCATTTTATATACATAGGGTAACTAAAAATTGGTAAAATGGTAATTCTTCTATTAAGCTTAAGTGGGTGTAGGTCTCCGTGTAGGTAGAAGTTTAGGAAGGTAACTTTCTTGGTAGGCATGTTTTGGGTCTACGTATCACATATACATAAGTCACATCACTAATAACTGGTAAAATGGGAATTGTCCTATTTAGCTTAAGTAGGTGTAGGCACCAATTTAGGAAGGTAAGCTTATACAAAGGCATGTTTTGGGTCTACGTATCACCTCTACAGTAAAATTAAAAGTAGGGTAGAATACCGTTGAATTATACTAGTTACTTGGTGCAGGTAGAAGTTTAAGAAGGTAACCTCTTTATGTATGTAGGCATGTTTTGGGTCTAGGTACCAACTTCACATTGCTGATAGATATCTAACTCGGTATCTAAGATCTTTACAGAAATTCAAATCGATGAATACCATATTATGATTGATGGTATGGCTGAAACCTTATTCCCTAAAATAACTATAGAAAATTGCGATATTGAAGCAGTGAAGAACGAAATGGTCATAATAACCTATTTAAGCGGATACTGCTGTCACATTGCTTTAAAAAAACTAAAGTGTGAAATTTGTAAAAGACCACTAGTTTATGATGAACCCTGTATAGTTGAAGACAATTACAAACTTATTAATAATCTAGATCGTGGGGGGTTATTGTACCCTCGCGAATCAGTAGTAGATATAGTGTCAACGGCTTACATTATTTTTAAGAAATTAATTCAAGACTTCGAAGATATTTTTTTGGATACTTTTAGTAAAAAAGCCTTTCTGTGTAATTTACTTATTAAATTCCTTATTGAACAAAAACGTCTAGTTCCTTTTGCAGAATGTAATGAACATTCAGAACTAAGTATTGCAAAAATTATACTTAGCAGTATTTCAAATACATTAATAAGAAATTACTGTGAAAAAAAAAATGATCCCTTGGGTAAAAATACGAAAAGAAAACTAGATGCTCTTACTAAATAATTACCCCTAAATTGACCAAAAAGTGACATAATATCCCGATAGTGACCTTTATTTAATTAATTAACAAATTGCATAGTCATACTTTTATCCAATGACAAGTTGTGTGACCTACTTTACGCCAACTTTAAGATTGTATGTCATGTCTATATTTTTTTATATATAACATACAATGCTTATAGGGTTAAAAAAACAAAAAAACCTCCTGTGATGAATTGCATACAGGTACTTATATGTTTATAAGATACTTATGCTGTCTGAGGAGACCAAAAAAATATTTCCCAACCCTACCTGTTAACCGGCGAGCCGCCACTAATAGCAAGTATAGATTAGATTATCTATTTTTAAACCCTCTGTACATATAAATTTAAAGAAAAATGTTTTTTAAGCTTTTTACTACATAATATTACCACCTATAACTCATAATTATTCTATTAACCTATATTAAATAAATGGCCTAGATGTGATGACGTCGCTCGGCAGCACTTAGGCATTGTTTCAGGGGGTGTTGACTCTACGCACTTGATGCCAATGTTTTTAATTTATCACCTCCTAGAAAACGATATTTGGCATACCATTATCTATGAAAATCCGCTCGTCGAATCCGGCATCCCCTGATAGGCGTCGATCACGCAATTTTATTGCTCCATCTGTTTGGCGGTTTAACTTTAAATATAATATTCGATGCATCCATCTCTGTTCATACGATGTTTATAAAGTACGTTCCGGTATGGTGATTTATCAGTTTTCTCGTTTTCTGAAATGTAGCAAAAAAGTACAATGCGGTTATTCTTTTACACAAAAGCATTATGTTCGTAATTTTTGTAGTACATTTTTATTGTTGACTGGCGAAGAAAAAACAAGAATTACAGAAAACATACAAATTACCTATTTTAGGTAACCTCATAATTTAAGCGACACAAAGTATAGAGAAATTAAGAGGTCATAATAATTTTCGGTATTCCTTACCCCATTTGAACAAATGGAATATTTGTAAAATCAATTTTATCTCTTTCATGGAAGCTTTTTTATGTCTAAACTTCTTGATCCGACAATTTAAAATTTGGTACAGTTGTTAACCCGAACACATTATTATGCATGGACAAAATTAAGCTTTTAGACTATTTATTTCATTTTTGTGAAGCTAAGTGGAACATCGACATTTAAAGAAAAATATTGAATAAATAAACCTTTCTTCAGATATAATATTGTAAGGGAGAAAATTTTGTCGAACAAATTTTTCGATTGTTATTAAAATTTGTTGGTTGGCAATTTCGAGAATGATATTTCTAACAAAGCCACGAGTGGTCTTGAATGAAATGTCATGAGCGAAATTGCCAAAAAGCGACAAAATTCAGTAATACAAGAGAAAAATTTTGTCTGTTTAAAAATTTTGCTTAACAGAATCGTAAAAAATGGTAAATTTTTTTAAATATATCTTCCATCCATATCTCCAGGAGAAATAGTCAAAAAATTACAAAATAACGCTTGTTTTGTGCAGCAGTTTGCAACCATTTGAATAACTACAACAAAAATGTTTCTAGGTAAATAATTTTCCCAAGATTTGTTTACATATTTGGTACCTAGAGATATATTATAATATGACCAGAGAAAAATAATATCTCGTACCGATTTCATTCATAAATACGATTTGCTTTCGATGACCTCCAAACCGACGCGACGTTCAAATAAGCTGCCACGGGCGTGCACTGCAGATTTTGGGTTATTATAAAGCACAGTGAGAGTGAGTATTGAGACGCACCGCAGAAAACTCTCTCTGCTTGCCGTGTTGCTGCCGCACTGGCTAATGTGGGGGTGTATTGTGAGAATTCTACGCGCCAATCTCGGGGTGTAGCCGTTTGAAGGCCATAGCGTGGTCGAGCTTGCGGGAAGAAGAGATATTATTCTCTATGTCTTATTTTTCTCTGATATGACTTTCTTTTGATCAATATACCCTTGTATTTAAGCTTTGGACGTCATATCGCTTATATTTGCAAATAAAAAAATAGTTTTTTAATATTCGTCTTATTTATAGAGTAAAATAACTTGTTTTTTTAATAAAAAAATAGCCGACAGTGAAAGGAGGTAATTATTACATTTATTTTTAAACATGCCTGTTATTTGTAAATCGTTCTGAGTAAATCGCATCAAATAGACATGCGTGTGAAAAACATCCTTATCTTTATTTTTTGATACAAGAACGATTTTTATGCTTCTGACAACAAATGTGTAAAAATCCCTCTACTCTTCTATAATATATCATGTTGGCGTAGAATAATCTCCTGGATCGTTTTATTACTTTGTTATCGTGTTATCGTAATTTATTTCTTTCAGAAGGAACTATAATAATTCAAACACACCTTTATTTTTTTAAATTTAATTTTCACTTAGTAAAACTAAAATAAAATAAATCATTGAGACATTTATCGAAAAGGAAAATATGGTGTATTATTATCTCTTAAATGACTCAAAGAAGCAAAGCTCAAATACTTTTGATATCTGACTTTGAACACAGACAGACCTGTAATTCGCTTTATCATTTTTTGTCCTTTATTTTTAAATATAGGTATGCACTTAGACTCTTGAATAAGTTGAGGAAACTGTCCACTACTAAATGATTCATTTTTTAGGTAAGAAATTGGGTAACAAATCAAATCTTGAACGGTTTTTATAGCCCTGCTGTGTATTTCATCCATGCTATCTGCTGGCTTACCTGTAGTTTTACCTTTAGCTTCTTAAATAATTCAGTTTTTGTTGATGAGGCCACAGGGAGTAATAGCTTTGGGGGAGCTTTTCAGAAGAAAACACAAATTATTGAACTTTTGGATAGAGCAGATTTTGAGGCTCGAAAATGGGCTAGTAACTGTTTCAATCTGCTTTTTGATATACTTGAATCATACGTGCAAAATAAATCATAAGTATTCTTAAGATTTCGAGGGTAATGATACATTAAAAATGTTAGTTTTTCAAATGGAGCCCAAACTCGGACAATTTCTTTTACTTAACTGAATGTTTAGAGGAAAGTTTGAGATAAAACTGGGCGCAACCTCGGCTGAGACTGAGTTTAACTCAGGGGTGAATTCGTCTGATTTGGTATGACAAATCTATTTAGGGTGCCAGAAAGCTCAGAGATTATTTGAACTGTCGTTTCCTTGCAAGAAATGAAACAATAAAAGGAATATATTAAATGTATTAATTAAAACTGATAATTCAAAATTTACGATTTAAAAAAAAGCTGAAAATTCCCAACTCCCTTATTAACTAGAGGTAAAGTTTTGTAGGGTACTATCTAATATTTTAATATCATTTTATGGCTTTATTTATTTGTTTAAGAAGTACTTGTTCTTCTCCACATTGTCCCTTGACGTCATCATCAGTTATAGTCCACACCGATATTCCAAATAGGTCTAGACTTTTTACCCATGCAGCCTATAATAATAAAAAAAAGATATTGGTATGTATTTAATTTTTGTGTTACAACACAACCACGCAACTGGGGGGCTATAACATAATTTTGAAGCCTTTAGAATGTGCTGGTGGCTACGGTATTTATTAGGTAGTTTATTCTATTTAAAATTGGTTTCTGAGAAAATCACATTACAAATATATATATTCAATATATTATATATATATATATATATATATATATATATATATATATATATATATATATATATATATATATATATAACTGCTGGCCACTCGCACTTACACATAGAGATTTTTAGGCAAAATTTAAAGTTCAATATTTTCAACAGGAATTCAAATTTTTGAACGCGTCTTGCAGATTTTAAGAGCTAGTGCTTTTCGGATCAAGCTGCATGACGTATATTGATCGTAGGACCATAGGTTTATTATATACGGGGTGATCAATGAAGTCATGCAAAAAATCAAAAAATTTGTATGAGTAAAATTTCCGTAGAAAAATTTTTTGGTTGTTGCAATATGGTTCGTTACTAAGGTAACATCAATATCTCTAGACGTTTTTGTCACTTTTTGGATTAAGGCCCTTAGGTCTTGTACACACTACTAAACATAAAATTTGGGTAGCAAAATTTTTAAAATGCTATAACTTGACATTGGATTGACGGTTCTTGATGATTTTTACGGATTTCGAATCCTTATTTCACGTAGATTTTCTATAATCTAAGCATTTTATTTGGGGGTTGAAATATACAGGTTGAAATTTACACATTATACCGGGTCGATAATAGACAAAAACCTAGCGACAAGAACAAGTTTATTACATTATATTCTACAATATTCAAGATTGGTCAACAACGGCCAAAAGTCAATTCTTACAAAATTTCTAATTCTAAACCTAATTTAAAGGTTCCTGCAATCCCTAAAAAATCCCTACTTTGAAATTGACGCGTCGCGTAGAAATTACAGCCGATCATAAATATGGGCATGGGGGTAGACAAAGAACTGAATGACTCTTTGAGACAATAAACTGGGGTGAAAGTTTTGGACAGAACAGTGAGAAGGACATTAAACAAAAACAACTTGAGGTGAGAATTTATTTTTACAAAAACTTAAATAATGCCAAACCTTAGAGCGCGTCGTACCCTACGTTTTTGTCTATTATCGACCCGGTATAATGGGTAAATTTCAACCTGTATATTTCAACCCCCAAATAAAATGCTTAGATTATAGAAAATCTACGTGAAATAAGGATTCGAAATCCGTAAAAATCATCAAGAACCGTCAATCCAATGTCAAGTTATAGCACTTTAAAAATTTTGCTATGCAAATTTTATGTTTAGTAGTGTGTACAAGACCTAAGGGCCTTAATCCAAAAAGTGACAAAAACGTCTAGAGATATTGATGTTACCTTACTAACGAACCATATTGCAACAACCAAAAAAATTTTTTGCGGAAATTTCACTCATACAAACTTTTTGAATTTTTGCATGACTTCATTGATCACCCCGTATATAATAAACCTATGGTCCTACGATAAATATACGTCATGCAGCTTGATCCGAAAAAAACTAGCTCTTAAAATCTGCAAGACGCGTTCAAAAATTTGCATTCCTGTTGAAAATATTGAACTTTAAATTTTGCCTAAAAATCTCTGTGTAAGTTCGAGTGGCCAGCAGTTTATTTCAATTTTTCTTGACAACAAACTAATTGAAAATAGGAATGTCTTAGTTCGCATAAAACGAAGCAATCTGCAATTAACAGATTGTATTATACTTAATTTTTATTACATGCTAGATTTATTTAAATACATTTTTATGTGACGATGTCTTGTGATGTGTTGCCTTTTGGTGGCTCTATCGATGGTCACGAAAGTAATAGACCACGAGATGGCTGTAAAAATATCATGTTCACTTCTAAAAGGATGAAGCTTTTAGCAAAGGTAGTACTTCTTGTGAGGGGACTCCTTGAAGTAAGTCCTTCCTTCCCCACCATTGAATCAGGATTAGCCAAGGCACCGTAGCGCTTGTGCACTGTCATAATAAGTATTACCTTTGATGAAAGTTTCGTTCTTTCAGAAATGAGGAGTATTTTTGTAGTCGCTTCTCCGCCTATTAGTCATTGTGAGGCTATTTCCGGTATAAAAACGTAAAAAAATAATGCATTTAATAAATACACTAAAATCCCCACACAGGAACTTGTTGTCCCTTTAATTTTTTTCTTATTTGTTCAAATGAAAGTATACAAATTTTAGGGTTACTACCAGTACTAATTGATATTTTTTAGTAAATTAGACCTTCAAAATAACTTTCGGTTTACCCGTACGTGATATCAACTTTTTTGTTTTAAATAGGAGCCTATCGTTTTTATTCGATATTTGTATTCTTCAGGAAATTTTCTTTTCAGCGACATATCACAAATTGGAATTTGTCTTTAAAATGACCTCTAAGAACATCCTTTTTTTTCACCGGACCACGGACTGTATTTTTTACCGGACTTACCGTGATGTTTAGGTTATAATGAAAGTGTGTACATGCAACGTATACCAGTCCGGCGACTATACAAGGATATAAAAAATTTGTCGGTCCGTGGTCCGGTGAAAAAATCGGACGTCTACAAGCGCTCCTAAGCTTTGGTTGGGTGACGTGCAGTGCGGTCGAACTGGTTTCCAATAGAGCGTTGATGAATATCGTAACTTAAAATAGGGGTGCCGTTATATTTGAAGCGGTGACAGGATCGGCCTGAAACAGTTGGTTAACGATTTTTGGCGGATTATTATTTTTTTCAGTCATCAGTTGTGTTTGTGATTTTAATTATTATACGATGGATGATCTCGATGTTGCACTTTTAATTATTTTGGATGATGAAAATTCAGATAAAGGTGTTCAAAGGGAAAGTAAATCTGACGAATGGAAGAACAAAATTTTGATTTGACGTCATTTACATGTTAATGAAAATAGATTTAGGGAAAATTTTCCTTTGACTCCGCTGCTATTTGATTATGTTACTAAACTACATAAAAGATGATTAAGTATGTACTTCACTTCAAAGCCATCCAACCGAATATTACATCCGTCTTCGCAGCATTCACACACGCACTTTGACTTTACATCTACATACGTCCACCGCTAAGCTGACCGCACTTTTTTTCACAGCTGTATGATGTCACCCACTGCATTAATACGGCCGGTATGTGAAGGTACCCCTTCCTAGAAGACCAAAGCTTTACCTACCCGTTGGGTACGCCCATCACTGATTAGTTGTAATAATTTGGTATAGTGTACTATAGCGGGCAATCGTATTGGTGCTTCATTTTAATGTATATATCAATACTTAAATGCATAATGTTTTATAGTTCTGGGATTTTATTCAGGCGCTCACAACAATGTGATGGGGAAAAATAAAAAAGTGGTTCCACAAAATATTGTACAACTGTTAAGACAGAAATAATACAATAAACTACCAAAACTCCTTTTAGGATATTGTTATTCAACGCGTGGGACACGTTCATTCTACGGTTGCTTTGTTTAAAAAAAAAGTTGTAAGTAAAATATTATTAAAAAAGCTTTCACACATCTCACATCTAATCTCTCTCCAAACTAATATGAAATTTTTGTCCATAATTTGATCATTATAATTTTTTCTAAGCAACAAACTGTTGGAGCAATTTCCCATCTAGTTAATATATTTTGTATACTTATACCAAAGAAAATTATAGCTACGCATAAGAACGATCATGCTCATATAAACGCCATATACCCCTCGATGGATTTTCTCTTTCGGAGAGAAAATCCATCGGAATTTCATACGTAATCGGCGGCCGCCTGCAGCCGAAATGCTATCCGTTGTTGCCTCGTTTCGCTTGCTGCTAAGTTGCTTGTTTGACCGCCGCGCCGCCGCGCCGCGCCATCGAGAATTATTTAGAATTTAGAATATCTCTCAACGGTGGTTTGACCGTCAGACGGGATTTTGTGAAATTGGAAGCCTAAAAAGACGGACCAGTGGTAATATGCGTTCTTTACACGATTTTAAATATCTGTTGGGCTCAAGAAAATATTTGATATAAAGGGATATAGGTACTACAAATACAAAAATAAAGCCAAGAATACCAAAAAATAATTTACAATTATTTTTTGGTACGTACACCATCAAAATTTTGCGTAAATGGGATAATCACTTTAAAGAAAAAATATGTATTTTTGAGTTTTGCGAAAGATCGGAGGATGTAGAGGTAAAATTTATTAGATATCCAAAATATTACAGATACATACATAGGTAATTAACTATTTTTTAATCCTACCGAATTTTTCATAGCGTCGCCGGCGCGGCGGTGATTGATTATAGAAAAGTATATTATATGAATGTACATATACGTTAAGCTTGAAAAGAAGTATACAGGGCGGATCTTGGGTTATTACCTCAAAAAAAATCTGATTAATAAAAAGTTAATCTACACATCTCGTGATATACTTTTATACATATTATTATTGTACCCATACCTTATAATTTTCGTTCGGATTTGCTCGGGTTTGCTCAGGTGTACCCAATTTATTTAAAATCATACGTAATAATTTAATGGCTGGTGCTTTTAAATTAATGATTTTTAATTTTGATGTCATAATAAGAACTTTTGAAATAGATAAATCCTCATCTTCGGCTAGAGCGCTTCCGAAAATACAGAAAAGCATATCAATCCCAGTGTATTTGAAAAGATGTCGTGCTGACGGTCACTTCAAATATTTTTAGGAACACTGACGGATTAGCACGTGCGTCAAAATTAAATTAATTAATAATAAAGAAAGATCAGAGACAGCTGATTTTTTATTTATGAAAAATCTCTTTGACGCCTGCCTTAAACAGTGACTGACTTTATGACATAAATCCATTCCGATGCAGCGTAAGTGATAAAAAATACCGAAATAATTGACATTCTCAAAAAACGTAAAGAAATTTTTAGCTCACTAGATAAAGTTTTCATTAAAACTAACAAAAAGAAAATCGATTCTCTGCCGAATTTACCAGAGACCAGACCTCCTTCAGTGGCGTGGCGTGCCCTTGGGGGGGGGGGGGCACAATGATTTGGGGCACCAAGTAACCTACCTTTTATTGGAGAGTATGTGGTCATACTAGGCAGCGAATCTCTAGGGGGCGCAGTTAGGACGCCGATGCGGGGGAGGGGGGCTTGCACCCCTAGCCCCATGACGGCACGCTACTGACGTTTAATGGAATTGTTCAAACAGTTAATGATATATTTGGACTGTTTGCATGAGGAAGAGAAAAATGACAAAAATAAATTTTTATTAACAAAAAGGTTGAATCAAGATTTTTTGGAAAACATGTTTCTGTAATTAGAGAACGTGGAGGCTGGAATTTAAATCCTTCCGCAAAATCATTTCGCTTGCCATTTAGAATTCAGACCATAACCGGACTTTTAAAACCATCAAAATATTCAAACTGCCAGGAGGACTCAGATGGTTCAATCTTACTTCCATTAAATATTTCACAAAAGAATGAAAATATCCACAAAACTCACATTGTTTTAGACGATAAAGAACACACTATTCCTTTCAAATTAGTAGAAAGTCCAGAATCTTCTGTGAATAATATTCAAATGGGCTCATTAGAGGAATGTGTCACAAATTATTATGCAGGATATCTGGTCAAAAAACTAAAGGAGAGGTTTCACTGCTCAATATGTTCTGATTTGTTTCATGATTCCTCACTAGATAATAACTTATTTAATGCTAAACAATTATTTTTGTTATAAAAAACTTATGGTGGACACGATAAAATGTCTTTAGTTATGCCTACCGATGAAGTTGCATCTTTGGTCCATAAAACAATTTTGTCGTTTAAAAATTATTTTGAGATTATCAAACATGAGGAATCTGTTGGGTCAGAACTAAAAAATATCCTCTTAGCAGAAAATGTGGTTTGGTTGGGGAATAAAGAAGATCTCTGCTATGAACATCGAGCATTTTTAATTGAACATTTGATTTTAACAAACATATTCAAATTCCGCAAGTGGTCTAGAGATACTAAAAAGGAATTTATTCAAAAGATTGAAAATTTACAAAACAAATAGTCAACAATTTTCAACAAATTTGTGCTTTTCTAGAATACTATTATTTTTTAAAATGTTTATTTAAGATAAAATAAACCATCCCTGTCTTATACAAATCAACCAGTCGTGTGGACAGAACTACTGACTAAGTCCAGAAAATTCTATAAAGTCTATACGTCATCACCGAGTATAGACCCGGCTTGCAGTTGCGAAGCCATTTCTTGCTTTTCATAGCTTAAGAGTCATCAGGTAAAATCCCCATATTGTTTTGTTTTTTAACATTATTGCTTCTGTTATATGCTGAAACTGAGCACCAACTTTCCCTTTGACTTCTCCTTTGATCTTGACTTTCCCAAATCGGCATATAAAAAATACGTATAATTCGTCAAAAAAAAAAAAAAATAAAAACATTGGCCTGTACTTTATCCTTAAGATATCTGCAACCGGCAAAAAAATTTAAAGAATGCAATGAAAGGCTTAAAAACGTTACCAATTTGTTTGTAAACCAGATGTGGTAAGAAAAGTTTAAATCTTAACGGAAAATTAAAAAGTTTTTCAAAATTGGTCTGCAAACAAATGGGCAACATTGTTTAAGCCTTCCCTTGTATGCTTGAAATTCTTTGGCCGGTTGCAGATATATTGAGCAGACAATAATAGAAATAGCTCAATGTATACCTAACAACGTGATTTTATAAAACAAGCAATATTACTTAGATTATATTATTCTGGTATAGGTACCGTAAAAAATTTATGCAAAATTTTATATTTACCAATAGAATATAAATACACATACTATGTAATATATTTGTAATTTAAATTTTCTTTTCTTTATTCGCATTAAAAAAAATTGTTTAGTTTTTATTATTAATTTCGGCTACACTTAAAAAGGAGAAATTAAAAACACCCTGTAAAAACACAACTAAATGAAATTGCCATTTTCGTGGAATAAATTAGACCATTTCAATAAATTTTTAGCTACCTAAACCTAACAAACCAACAGATATACCTACCCTTTTTATATTAGCGTAGTTTACTAACGGGCTATAAGAACCTGTTGTATTTCTTATACCAACGTAAAATTAAAGAATCCGACAATGCTGTCCTTTAAATCGTCAAGCGTTCGAGCGCAGAAATCAAATTTTGCTGTAAAACTGCCGGTCTGCATATTTGGCCAGCGCCTCTCGCGGTCTACCGAATAGTCTCGCATGATACTTCTAATGCGTAGCTCATGGATCTATTATAATATGGATTCGATATCCGTATACTGTGAGCGTATCGAACGTGAAGCCTTATATAATATAAATATTTTGTTGTTTGTTATTCTCTTGAGAGAGCAGTTTACGAACTACGAACATAGACAAGACTACGAATTACTACGTAATTGAATCAAGAATGGTAGTAGAAAGAGATAAAATAGCATTGGAGTGTTGGAGCTCAGAAGTGTTGTTGTCTGCTGGGTGCTTAGGAAAAACGTCTGGGAACGCTCGGTTACACGTACGTCTTTGTCTAATGAACTAGAAAAGAAAAAGTGCGACGTATAGATTTATATAGATTTATAAATGACTCAGAGCGACTTTAAATAATCGCCTTTAGAAATAACCTAACATAACATAACCTATAAATAATAAAACATTTTTAACTTAAATTTATTACTTTTTAGCAGAAAAATAAAATATTTTGGGGCTTTTATTACTTTTAGTAAATCTTGTGATGCTTCTAACGTATTTTTGTACAAAAATACAAGGTAAAATAAGATGTGGCCAATGTTTACAAATTGTGTTTACAGTGTCGTTTAGAATGGTTTGTTTTGGCTTCAAAGAATGTGAACTCATCCCGTATCCAGTCCTAATAAATCCATGGCGTAGCTATTATTTTCTTTGCTTATACTAACATTATTCCCGTGTGGCCTAATACCACACCGAATGAGAGTAATGTAATTCTACTTGTACAAAATACATAGATTAAATATGCGAAATAACGCACCACGAAATAGTATAATTATTCCGACACGTCAACGTTATTTTTATATTTTACATATTTTAAAAATATTTTATATTATAGAAGGTGGCTCAAAAAGGTAAAACGTACGTCAACTTTACTTTTTTAAGTAGAACCAGTGGCGCAGCCACGGGGGGGGGGGGGTTAACACCCCCCCCCCCTCCCAAAGGCCTAAAGATTACCCTACCCATTTCCCAAATTAACGAAAATAAAGCAATATTTGTCAAATTTGACATTGACCAACTTTTTCAATAATTACCATTCACAGCTTGAAACTAATAGACATGGAAGAAAGATGCTTTTAGAACTTTTTTCTTAAATTAAACTAAATTAACCAGAGTTTTGACTGTTTCATTACAATTTGAATAGGCTGTCAAAAAAACGCAATAACAAAATATTTATTTTTTTATTTTTAACGAATTAAACTTAAAAAATAACAGAAATAAATTAAGTAATTAAATTAAGTATTTGCTGTCATTATATTTATTCTTTTGCTTCTTTTAGAGTTTCCAAAACCTATTTTATTAACAGATATTTGATTTATTCATTGTTGTTCTTGTGATAGTTTTCATGTGCATGAATATTGGATAAATTTCAAATTTTAAGCTGCCATAAAAAAAAAATCTGGGTTAGGTATATCTTCTGCTATTTGAATTATATTAAAAATATTTACAATATAGCGCTTAAAATAAGAAAAAAATATTTAAAATTTCAATTGACTCATGTTTAACTTTTTTAAGCCTCTCTGTATAGTACCAAATACTTTTAAACGGTGGTCAAATTAAAATTGCCAGGTTTCGATAATTTTAGAGGATTTGAAAGATTGGTTTAGATTAGATGTTCATTTACTTTATTGTGCTTTAGTAATAAAATTACTAAAGCACAAGTCCGAAAAAATTAGAAATTGAATCCTGTATAATTCCAAAACTATCCCATATAGGTATATCAAATAGTACATAAAAAATGTTTATAATTTCACGTAGAATCCGAAAATGTAAAAATATACAGGGTATGCCATTTAAAAAAATAAAGTTGACGTGCGTCCTACTTTTTTGAGCCACCCTGCATAATGAAAAATATTTTTGAAATATATAAGTAAACTATAAAAATAAAGTTGTCGTGTCCGAGCGATTTTCCATAAATTGAATTGTTTTTTAGATAATGAATTTATGCCATACTTTATGTCCTCACTGTATTTATACATATGTAGGGAAATTTCTCTTCATATAAATTTAAAGAAAAAATGGGGAATTTTCTTCGGTCAATATAGGTAATATATATGTCAGGAAATTAATTAATTAATTCTTTCGCTAGTGCAAAACACAAGACCGTGAAATGACATAAAATAAAATAGGAGTATTCTTTTTGATTCTGGTCTGGGTCCCTCCTACTGTCGCGATTTCTGGGCCCTTAACATTCATCAGGCAGGCTCACACCCAGAGTGGCTAAAGAGCAGACCACATTTTGACCAGAATCAAGGAGAGTCCTTACATCTAAAATGTTCGGAAAGGATGGGTAAGATGTAGCGGCTCGCGCCAAACTACCTTATATAATATGTTGCTCCAAAACTTTTGGCTGCTAACACACAATAGTAAAATAAATGTCAAATTTCTTCGAAAATACAAGTGCACCACTGTACGATAATATAGGGAACTTTCTCTATATATAAATATACAGAAAATGAGGAATTTTCTTCGGTCGATATAGGTAATATATAATGTCAGAAAATGCAAAAACTTAAATTCTTTCGCTAGTGCAAAACACAAGACCGTAAAATGACATAAAATAAAATAGTAGGACTAGTCTTCTATTTTTAGCAGCCAAAAGTTTTGGAGCAACATACGTAAAGTGGTTTGGCGCGAGCCGCTACAGCTTACCCATCCTTTTCGAACATTTTGAATATAAGGTCTCTCTTTGGTCAATATATGGGCTGTTCTTCAGCCACTCTGGGTGTAAGCCTGCCTGATGAAGGGTAATGGCCCAGAAATCGCGAAAGGAGGAGGGCACCCATGCCACTCAGACCAGAATCAAAAAGAATAGTCCTACCATTTTATTTTATGTCACTTCACGGTCATGTGTTTTGCACTAGCGAAAGAATTAAAGCTTTTTGCATTTTAAAAATAATATTTTAAAGCTTTGTTCAGTTCTTACCTTTTCCCAAATCGATTCTTGATTATTGTATCCTATCCATTGATTTCCATGGTATTTGTAGGGGTTTTTAAGTTTACTGTCCCACATTCTTGTCCAATTATTGTAATTTAAACATATCTAGGAAATAATTAAGAATATTAATGATTTTGATGAGTTAACTAAAAAATAAATTATTTGCTACAATTTTAATGAATTCGCACAGTCCTAAGCTTGTCGCGGGCCACTTAAGAAGTAATTGCAAGAAATCGAAACCTGTGTTGGATATATCAGCGTATATTTAAAAATATGTGTGGTGTTTATTTAGAATTGAGCCATATGAGCTTTTCAAAAACCAACTTTATTATTTATCGACTTTATAAGTAAAGTACTGGTCACTCGAAGGGTGCGATCTTGACTACCATAGGCAACATTTTTTGCACAATATTGATGATAATAAAGTCATTGTTGCATCTTTAGTAGTTTCGTGGTAGAGGGGGAGAGACTTTGTTTTTAAGCCATTCATAAGGTGCCGCAAGAACATTAATAATTCTGCAAATAAGCCTTCAAATTTAAAGATCAAAAAATCGTATGACCTTTTAGTTTCAAATATCTATTATTTAGCTCTCAAAATATACCTGACAGCGCTTGTCAGTACACACAGTACATAATTTACTTACTGTTGAAAATTCAACATTTTTACCAGTTCTAGACTGAGTAATAGGTCCATGGGATACGGGTTGATTAAAATTGTTCAAAGTAAATAATCGCCCATGAAAACTTGTACCTATTGCTAGCTTATTTGTTGGCATCCCGGCAGTCACCCAATTGTTCACAGATAAAGTAATATTTTGATTAATATAGCTGCTCCAAGAGCTATCACTGTCATATGGCATTATGTTTATTATATCTAGATACCTAAAAATTTAAAACCAAACATGATACTGACAAATTTATGGTTATAAATAAATTTTGAGCTCTACTTGAAACTTTTTATCTAATAACTGTACGGTATCTATTTGGTTTTGAGAATGATGACAGAAAAAACAATTGAACAAGAATTAACCCTATTGGTCAGTTCCATGGACCGTTTACACCAGAACATATTTTAGTGATCACAATATTCATCTTTTCTTTCCTGATAATCACTCAGGAATCAGATTTCTTTCTATCCGTGTTGGCAAAAGTGCATTAGACAAAGACAAATAAAAAAAGGATTTGTTCAAATTTTTATCGTACATTCTTTGCTTGTGGAAGTATGGCTGGTTATATACGTCGAAAGATTAGTAATCGCAAAATTCTTTTCTTTTCTGATAAAATCCCAGCGGAATCCGGTTTCTTTCTATCCTTGTTAGCAAAAGGGGCATTAGTAAAAGGCAAATAAAAACGATGTTGTTGCCAATAAAAAAAGAATAATCAAACATTTCATCACAGGCGGCTTTGTTTGTGCGCAACTATTTCTGGTTGCCTATAGTGAAAGTTTAATCGGAGTTGTCCTCGGAGTTGTCATAAAAAATAAATTTCAAACCTGACAAAATACTGGCGTAAGTTTTATGATTTTATAGCAAAAGACCTTTGTTTTTACTGAACACAAACAGCATTTGCAAAATCTCGTTTTTATTAAACAAAAACAGTGTCAGCCTAGTCACATTAACCTTAATATTTTATAGCATTTAAAATTGTTGCCTACCCCAATAACAACACTACCTCTAACCAACAATTTGCACTAAAAGGATCGGAGGAAAAGTATTTAAATAAATAAAGGAAAAATTCCAAAAATGAGTAAATATTTTTATTAGGATAAACAATTTATAATAAGGTTAAAAAATATTCCCTATTCTCCGATATATAATGAAAATGGATCTATAATATAGCCTACCTGCGAACAGTGATGTTTGTGTAAGTTAAAGGCGCGATAAAAATTGTTTAATCGAATATACCAAGTAGTTTCACAATTTTTAACTGTAAATGTTGAGTCTTAGTTCCAGAAGGATAGATACACTTTGTAATGGCACTGTGACTTCTGCTTTAAACTGAAACCAAACGCTTCTAGGGCGCAATTTTCACTACTTTCTCAATAGCTAAAGAAATCTTCTGTAATGCCCACTATTCTCAACTTTATATCGGGTCGGTGTTCCTGTTACTCATTCCCATAACGCCTGGTCCAAGTAATGTAAAGGAGAACAAATATATGTACCTTGCGTAATATTTCAATAGTTGTTAGTCAGTCCCAGATTCATATAACACAGGAATTTAAGCTGCTAATACTTTATATCAACTTTTTAAGTATATTTTTACACAGCAAAAACAACTTATATCATGGGACAGGCTTCAAATAATATGTCATATTAATCTTTCACATAACCTAACTTTCTACCAGCTGTATAAATTTTACGAGTATGACAGAAAAAGAAGACGAGAGAGAAAAAAATGAGAGAGAAAGAACATGAGAGAGAGATAAATTTGACCTCTTCGTTGTAAAATGGGTGTCTGTCATCATTCTCAAAAGTAAATGGATACGGTATAGATGAGATCAGCGTTAAGCTTTTGAGGTCTTGTCACGTTAGCACAAAATTTTAGTAAGAGGAACTATGGTAGCAAACCTGTAACTCCAATCTGATCAATAGGTAAAAAATTTATAAATACGACAAGAAAAGAAACAACGTTAATAGTGGGAGTAAATGAGTTTTCTGTTAGATGCTAGAGACTTATTAGACTTATATATACTTATAAGATTAGGCAGTTTGTACCATCTATATTTTGATATCTACGTACGCGCAGATAAGCTGTTCAATTAGAGAAACTTAATAAAGTTAGCGCCTGCCTTTATTCAAGCAAAACCTTATTACGAATTTATTTAGGTGCGGATGATATCGGCAGCATCCTCAAACAACTGTGTATTCAATGTCCATAATACTTTGATTTTGTTTCCTTGAAGGGTAAAAGAACAATTATATTGTTATTTATTTAGGTTTATATTTTATTTATTAAGGATAATTTTATTTACAAAAAATAATCGAAAAAGGGGGTCAGAAATAAAATTTCTTTTGGTGGCATAATATATGTTCCAATGATACTGGTTTTCCCTATACAGTAAAGATAAAACAGAAATCAAATGCGGTTCTCCTAATACTGTCCGACAATAATTATGTAATTTCTAACAACCCCGTATTTAAACAACAATAGCCTTAGTTCGGCATCTTCTACAACAAAACAAATTCTTACGTAAAAGTGCTAAGAATTGAAAAAATAAACTCGATAATATTAATTTCAGAATATCTTGACTCCCATAGACTTCTGCCTATTATAGGGGTTGAAAGTCAAGCGAACTGGAGCGCGTAAAGGAAAAACCCTCTAGCAGGTCTTTTCGTCTCAAACATCTTAGAAACCACTACTTTTACGTAGAAATGATAAAAAAACTTCTAGAGTAGAAATTTTTCTTAGAGTACAGGGGCATTCAAGGAAAATTATAAATATCTTTTAACAATTGAACATTTAATAAAAAAGATATAAAAAATTACGTAAATATTTATAAAAAGGACACAAAATCTGGACGTTAGTGAATATATTTAAAATAAAAATAACTGTTACACGCCTTTTGAACTTTCACGTATCACTGGACCATGAATTTTAAAAATTAAAGATACTAGTTACTAGATATTTAGAATGGTCGATAAACGACCGTTTGTTGATTCCTAAAAGAGCAAAGCAGGTATAACACTTATTTTTAATTTTTAATATGTTTACCGAGGCCGAGGCTTTAAGTCTTTTTCATAAATATTAACATAAGAAAGTCTCTTAGGGTTGTAGCTCGCTTATCAACGCGGCATTACCTTGCCTCTATATTCCCGATGCTTGTATATCGGATGAGGCAATCCGTTGATGACCCGTTGCTTATTATTGCTATTAGCAAAATGAAATGGTAGTTTCATTAAACATTTTGGGTAGGCAGCAATGTTTTTTTGGATGTATAGCGGGATCATTGGTGAGTGTAAGTCTCAGTTTCCGGGATGGCAACCTCCCCCCACCCCCATTTGGCCGTCATATTGAAAAGAATGGTGCAATCAGTGTTTTGTTCTATACCTCTGTAACCGAAACAAAAATTGTATAGAGAGTTTTTTGTAGAAAATTAACTAGTATACAACTTTTACTGAAAACTTTTTTACGAAGCATTGTTAATAAAAATGTGCTGAAAAAGATAAAACATTAAGGAAAATAAATCTTTGAGGCGATATAACTTTTTTATTTTTATGCAAAAATAAATCATTTTGTAAAGCATTCTCTGATAATTAATTTGACCTGCTCATTTTTTAATTATAATTATTTTTTAGGGTGTTACAGGGTTGCAAAGGAAGGGAAGCGAACGGTAAGTGAATCGTCTATGTAGATATATGACAACAATGTCAGAATCTTCATTTTCATTAATGTTTAATTTTTTTTTAAACTTTTATGCTTATTATTTTAACATATCGCAATTTATACTATAATTCACTTCACCCCTCAGATAGAGTTTTTTTATCTTCCGGATTAAAATTTCCTACACTAACGCCTTTTGGGACTGATGCCATTCCTCAACACATCGCCGAAGAACCTCCATTATTCGATAGTTAATAATGACTCGGAACCTGGCCCCTCAAATCGACAGAAAATTATGTAGACGTTTATTATTATTAAACAAATGTTCGTGGATTATTTCTACTGGGAAAAACCCCATAAACATATGCGACTAGAACCTGTACCTGAGGGGTGGAAGGAGCTCTTAAATTATAGTATAAATTGCGATACGTTAAAATAAAAATAAAATATATAATTAAAAAAAAATTATAAAAATATGAAGATACTGGCATTGTTGTGATATGTATAATGTATAGGCTTGTATACCGTAAAACCCTTAAATATAATGATAACTAAAAAACTGAGCAGATCAAATTAATTGTCATAAAATGATCTACAAAAACGCACCGATGTGTTTTTGCATAAAGATAAGAAACTATATCGCCTCAAAGATTTTTTTACCTTAATTTAAATAAGAGTTGTAGATAATTCGATTTTCTATAAAAAATGTATACCATTTTTGTGCGACTAAGTGTAATGACATATTAGGCGGAAAACCGCAAAAACGCTAAAATTAGCGGCCCGCTTGAAAACCGCCAGCAGTGTTAATCTCAATGCCCAGACATATTACGTTCCCGCCTGCCGCTGCGATCGGCGGCAAAATTTAGCCCGCGTCGAGTCGGCGGGAAAGCGATTTGCGTTTTGCGGTTTGGGTCAGGGAAACATACACAAACTAACGGCTGATGACATATTGTCTACTGAACCGCTGCGGTTTGCGACTTGCAGTTCAGTGTCTGTCGTGATTTTGACAAGGACGCTGCATTATTTGTATACGTATGAATTACATATGGTAGGTTACCTGAGTGTGACGGTCAACCTTTCTTCCGCGCTAATTGGCCTTTTGAAAGAAGTCTCCCCTTTCGTAATAAGAGGACGTAGAGTTTAAAGTAGTTCATCGAATGATGCAATTGACATGCGACGTACTTAAATATTTTATCGGGGTGCTTTCTAATATCTTCCAAAAATTTGGGGCACTTCCTCGAACGTAGCTTGTTATACGGGTGCATTGAATATCTGCGAATTCGTGGTTCTTCCAACAGGCCTTCAGCTTCAGCAGCACAAACAGCTACTATATTAACAAAATGTGCGACCTCCATGCTACAAAGCTAAAAAGCTAAAACAGAACTGATGACAAACGGAGAATGTGACCCTCCAGGTCCCATCCCCCTGCCGCGCCGCCGAACGATTCTGCAGTATGTCATCAAACAAAAAAGCGGTTTTTGTTTCCGCTGCTTTTGGCGTTTTGCGGTTTCCCGCCTAATATGTCATTACACTTACGGTTACAGAGATATCGGCAAAAAACTGATTACGTCCCTCTTTTCAATATGGTAGCCAAATGGGCAGGGTTGCAATCCCGGAAACCGAGATTTATACTAATCAACTAAGGTACTTTGCATGGTTATTTGATTCAACTACAATGGGTGCAAGGTTATCTAAATTCAGCGTCTGAGGAGGAGCTAGTTGGGAAAGACAACGAATCAAATCTGTAGTAGAATTGGCCTACAGGGGAAGTCACTTAAAAAAAAACCAGCGAGAGTTCTACCTTTCGGGTGGTGTGCAAAAGAGTTCCAATTATGGAATACACTTAATACACGTAATATTTTTCCGTCTGAGTAAGGGTTTAGAAGATAAAGGAAGAGAAGACGATAACGGGATAATTCGGAACAAGTCCGCTCAAGAGGTGGTTTTCAGCTAAAAGGCGATATGCAATACACGGTTAGGGTGGGAACTTTTTAATCCATTATTGCTAACCCTTTTGAAGAGTTCAATGTTAATAATTCAAAATTGTTCAATTTTTTTTTCTGAAAGTGTAATTTATCATTTACCTGAATTAATTTTAGTTACAAAAAGCTTGTAATATCGCTCCTAGAGAAATTGATTAAAGAACAATAAACGTAGAAGAGTAGGGAAATTATCACCTATATTTAGTCTCTCTATACCTCTAAACCAGGCCCGTAGCCAGAATTTTTATTTGGGGGGGGGGGGGTCTGGAGCTTGATGTACAACCGAATTTAATATTTGGTGCATCCATAAATATTTAGCACGAATAATTTTAATAATTTCGGGTTTCGGCTTCAGCCCCTCGAGCACCCCCATTGTCTACGAGCTTGCTCTACACCTAATCAGCGTTGTGACGGAAGTAAGAAAATATAATATTGGTAAAATAACTCTATTGCTTCAGCTAACTGAAGAAATAGTTCACTTACTTTTGCATTTCTAGAATATCGTAACCATCAGTTGGATTTGCTGCCACAGCAGCTGTTAGCAACCATCCTCTAGGTTGAAAAGTGGATTTTAATTCTCTCAATAAAGTTATATAGGATTCCTAGTGATACAATAAATCTATCTGATTAAGTTACACTTATACCACTAAATTTCTAATACCAGTTAATGATTATAATCTCATGGATATTAAGCTAAACACTTGGACATACAATCGATTATATTGTACACTTACCGTCTCTGATGATGTCACATGTTTCCAAGTTAAGTCTAACCCATCAAAGTTAAACTGTAAAATATAATATATCGCGCTCTCTATAAATTTTCGTCGTCTGATTGAATTTGTTGTTATTAAAGGAAATAAGCTACTTGTATTTGCTTCATCTCCTCCAACGCTTAAAAGAACCTTAAGATTTGGGTTTCCATCTTTTAAGTCGGTTACTCTTGTGAAAAGTCCTACAAAAGTATTTTATTAAAACTTAACAGTATAACTTTTATGATTTAAAAAAAAGGTCAATATAAATATTAAGAAAGAATAATCCAGTACAAATGGGTTTCATCCCCACTTTCATGTTTTCTTTTTATTACCTTTAATTTTTCACTTATACTTCAATTTACCTAGTTACTTAATAGCTATTTATGTAACCAGGTTTTAATACATTGTTGAAGGAGTGGAATATCTGAGGAACGAGTGAAGTGATCAATCAAAAACATATGAGTGAAACAATAGTAGATTATACCACGAGTCAATAATGATAGCTATTATTCCCGAGGAATATTTACGAACCGAGCCGCGTAAGCGGCGAGGGAGTAAATATTCTGAGGTAATAATAGCCATTATTGTGAGTAGTATACTCTACTTTATCTACGACTAATTTATTAATTTGAGATTTTTAATGAACAACTTTATTTGTCAATAACATTAAAATTAGTAATAGTACAATTAATAAACTGTATTGGTCGAGAACTATGAATAAGTTTGGAAGAGTTTTCAATACAAATATTTGGAATGTCGGTTGCTGCAAAGGAAGAAGATGCTTCATTACTATTTATTTGTTTAGTAATAGTATCTGCTGTAGTTGTCTTGTTACTCCTAGACTGATCAATGTAACATTCAGCTACTTGTGTAGATTTCCAGCCCCCATGACGCTTTAATCCAGTTATATCGCCTCCTCCATCAATGTACAGAGTGGCAGATGATCTGCGATAACAATGGCCGGTATAAGTTTGAGGATTTGGCAAGTTTAAATATTTGGCAATTTGTCTACCAATGTCTGCAAATTTGTTTTTTCCTATACGTTGTATTGTACATTTGGATTTTTGATAATTTAGGAAGAATGAATTGATTTTTACATGTGACGGGCGGAGATCGATGTACTTCTTTATAATGTTGTAAAACGTACTGTTTATGACGAATGTTCGTACAATTTTGGTTTTAGTCTTGGGTATTGTTATTAAGAAGTTTGTTTGAAGATCCTTTACGTCTTCTATATTCATTTCATAAAGCTCGTTTGACCGGCATGCGCCCATAATTCCAATAATTAATATAACCTGAAGCAAATAAGAATATGAGTTTTTTAATAGATTAGATTAAATACCTATGTATATTTACTTTATGTAAAAGAAAAACTTCAGATTTTCTTTTTAAAAACGCTCGTAGTTTTCCATATTTTTCCAGATCAACGTCATGGTTTATTCTTAACATAGATTTAATTATTGAATAAAATGACCATAATGAAGATGGTTTGTATTTTGCACTTAGTTCAGCGAAATAGGCTAGTAGAACATTTTCGGAAAATGAATTTGTGTTATTTCGAAGACGCCATTCGTTGAAGTTTGCGTATGTTTTATTATAAATAGATTTCGATGTTTCAGGTATTAAGGTAGATGTTGTTGCTGTAGCTAGTTGTACAATTTCTGGAGGTGTACAAGTAAAAGCCTCTTCATTTTCATCCATCCCAATACGAATACATAAACACTACGCGTTTGACAGTGACACTTTTGACTTGGTGTATTTTGTTTCCATGGTATTATTTGATTTGAGAAATTTTGTGATTGGAGCGGGAATAAGGACTATTAATCCCTTGTCATTATTCCCTAAGGGATTAATAGGTGGCATTATATTGCGAAAACTACAACTATAATACTTACATTATACATTAGTCGTAGATAAAATTATTAATTTTAATAATTGTATAAAAACATCTAAGTAGGCATCAGACGAAGAAATTTTTGTTTTACCTAGTAGGTACCTAGTAGAGAGTTGTCTGGGTTGTCATGATGTTGTTTTGAAGTTTTATTACTTGTAAAGACGTGTCGCGTCACAAATTAAATTTTTCTTTTAAAAATACTGAAGATGTCCGATTTCGACAAGTGATATTGGAGAGGCACCTCAAAACGCGTTATTTTCTTGTACCCGAGAAGTCAAGAGAGAAATATGAAATATTTATATTTATGTGTTTCATTTTTTAATATTTAATCACCAGTTACGAAATGTTTTACTTTTCGTGACTGGTTACGAAAAGTAAGATGTTTCAAAACTGTCATTGGTCTTGAAAAATCTCACTTTATATGCAAAAATTAGAAAAAAAAATAATTTTCATGATGATTGTATATTTTAGTCAGTACTAATATTTATTTGCATCTTAAGCTCCGTTCAGAGTAGGAGCGTCGAGCGCAGCGTCGCGTTTGCGTCGGATCTAGCGTTTTGTAGCGTCGCATCTAGTGGCGTCAGTGCGTTCAGAGTGGCAGCGTCTACTTTGCGTTCGCGTTTACGGATATGTGATTATTTCAGTTTACAAAATGACTTCAAAGAAAGCAGTACGCGCCTTTTTCTTGCTTGAAAATTCGTATATCTCCCACAAGATGAAATATAAAAAAACTGGAATTAACCCTAGTAACAGGGAAGGATATGTATTTGGAGAATTCCATCATCTGTATCTCAAGTTGAGACAATATCCAGATAGATTTTTCAATTATATGAAAATGTCTGTTAGAACATTTGATTATTTATTGAAGAAGGTTGGCGATCGCCTAGAAAAAACTGTAACAAATTTTGAACGCTACTAAAAATCAATCCGAATCGTTTCGGACGCTGACGCTCAGCGGACGCCCAAAACTGTCGCGGACGCGACGCTTGATAAACGCTGTTACTATGAATGATACCATTTAGATACATCGAATAGTTTATTTTTCAACGCGACGCGGACGCGACGCAAACGCGACGCTGCGCTCGACGCTCCTACTCTGAACGGAGCTTTAATTTGCTTTCAAAACATTATACAGTAGTAGTTTAAAACTATCCTCGTAAATGCAAAGTTAATTTCTCCTTATAATCGGCAATTTGTTTTAGTTTGTTACTTTTTACTTGCAATTTGAGTTGTCAATAAAACTCAAAATTATTAGATGTGTTTTCGTTGTTAGTCCTGTTTTGTTTGTTATATTATTTAACTGACGTTTTTTATATATTTTTTGTACATTATCAGGCGCGGCCCGCGAAACTTTAAAGTTGTATATCTCTGTTGCTACTTATGGGACCCATGCCCAGTTCAGGATTTTTAATAGTGGGCCTACTAAGAATGTTTTGGCGAAGAAAAAAATATTTTATAATTTGCGAAAAAAAGTTGAATTTTTGAATTGACCCACCTGGGTAAAAAATTAACACGCTTAGATATTTTATTTATTATTTTTTATAAACAAATTTTACATCATTTTGTCGACAATTCTTAAATTTTAAGAGAAAAAAATGTGTTGGTAGAAAGTTATTGGTAGTCATTTGAATTTTTTTAAACCTAAAATATAATTTAACAAAAACAAGTTTCAAGTTGATTTTCTAAATGAATTTCATTTCAGGTATGTAATATAATAAACAAGCAAAGCGGATTCGGTCTTTCATGTTTTCTAAAGTTGTAGGTGTAGTCGTCATCATTTTGTTAAGAGGGATCCAATCCGAAGATCCAACAGGCCAGTTGAAAAATAATCGTTAAAACGTCAAAATTCTCAATTGACTTAAGTAAAAATAACGTAACCGAAAGCATTACACCCATCCGTTGTTTCTTAAGTAGATTCGAATTTTATAAACAAAAGCACATGATCCCATTTAAAATTCCATAGTTATCTTCAACCCTTCAAAATAGAGAGAGGGGGTAAATGTCAAAAATAAGTTTAAATATGTCCACCATTAAAGTTTAGGGCATTTTATAGTCTTATAATTTTGTAACTATAAAATTTAATTTTTATATTTTTATCTATTTTGTCTTCACCCTGCTCTATCTCCAGGTTTTCATCTTGGACTTTCAGGTTCCCGTCTTCCCATATATCAATAAATGCATAGTTGATGTAGGTGCACAGATTGGAGTCAAGAATCTCAGGAACTAGTCCATTCTTTGCAGATAAACCTTTGTAGTAGCATATTACTGAAGCTAAAATAAACAAAGATAATTCATCAGGGCTGTATTAAGGATCTGTGGACCCCTAGGCTGAACCTGTGGTGCAGACCCTACCGAGGAGAACTTTTTTTAAAAATTAACCTGCACAAATCGTAGATTTAGAGCAATTTATTTTAGAGTAATTTTCTGACTAAAAACCTAAAGGGATCATTTACAGCCAGATTCTCCAACTCTAGTCTGGTGTAATGTGACAACCAAAAGTTCTAAACTGACCAGTGTAAGAATAAGACCACTAAGTTTCATACTATGTATTTATTTCTGAGCTTTTCGCAAATTTATAAACAAAAGGGCAATTTTGGTACGTACTTTCGACAATAGTAGAACTAAATTCATTACAGCAACTCGTTCCAAGGTGAAAATCGTTTGGAAACCAAGCAAACCTCTGAAATATCGGAATAATTCATACGTTTTCAATGTCGACTTATTAACAATGGCAGGACAAAAACCTGTCAAAACTTAACTGATCAACTGTAAGACCTTAATTTAAACCAGTACTAAATCTTAAACCTTCTCAGTGAATCTGAACGTTAAAGTTTATTATTAAATTGTAGACAATTTTACTCTACAGTATTAGAAGTTAATAAATTAATGAGATAATAAAAATGTCAAGAATTAAAATCATTGAGGTATTCAATTTTTTGTGGTGCGGACTTCTTTGTGGTTCGGGCCTATAGGCTGCAGTCTAGATATCCTGCGCCTAAATACAACCCTGGAATTTATCATTCAATACTATAATAAACCAAAATATCAAGAGAAGTATTCGGTGCCCAGTACTATTAGGAACTTATTTGAGTTTATCAAAAATCGCCAGCCTAGATAAGATTTTTTGTTCAGGCGCATATATTAAACTAATTATATTTTTCGACTATTGTATTGTTCTAGTTTTCCTTGCAAGTTCAAAAGGCCTGAAAAAAGGTGTAAGCTAATTTAAATTCACTGTTTGCAATAAATTTAAACAATAATTTTGTATAAATAGCGAATTTATTTTATTAATTATTTAAACAATTCAGAAAACCTATTTGCCTGGATAAATACTGGCGATATCTTGGATTGCCGGCATATCCAAACAAAAAAAAACAGTTTTTATACGAATAAGACTTAGAGTTGACGGGGACTATAATAATACTTCAAATCTTTCAAAATATTAATTACTAAATCTATATCGTCTGACTGTTCTGCAGGTTCCGACCCCTATTTTTATAGAGCTCACTGATTTAATTTTCTTTTTAGTGTTCCGTGCTAAAACTAATAAAACGGAACACTTATGGAATCACTTGGGTGCCCGTCCGTACATCCGTCTGTCACAGGCGATTTTCTCTGAAACTATTCGACTTAAAAATTTGAAATTTAGCACAGGGATAGATTGTGGTGGCCTAGTTATAGACGTGAAGTTTAAAAAGTTTAATTTTGATTCCGGGGGTTAATTTCAGGGGACATATTGGGAAATGAAAGAGAATATAAAGGGCATCGTGTAGGGTGTCAAATGAAAGCTTATTGAAGTACGAATTCAACAACATATAAAGACATGGCCATATAAAGAACAGTCAGCTAGGTGCAGTGTTGCCAGGTCTTTTAAAAATATTTCGGGTCTTGAGCAATATACCTACGACCCTTCGAATTTTCAACAAATACAAATTTTAATAGCTTGTCAGACCTCCGGTTGAAACGATAACGAATCGTTTGTGCACTTTATTAACACCGATTTTTTGCACAAAATTTTAAACAAAATATATTTCCGTCTCTTCCATACATTTTTGGGAAAAAATACTTTATATTTGATAGTAATCTGTTGAGATACTGTGAGGTAAATAGTTTGTGTGTTAAATGTTATTAAACCCCATGGGCAAATAAAAATAGTTAAGTGAAGTTTTACAACCTGTAAACAATTTTTTTTTGGTAAAATATGGTTCATCCAACAATTTTTTTGCTTTAATGTGTTTCTTTTGAGGTAAGCTTTTTAAAAAATCCAAAAATGTTATGAAATTCGTCGTATATTGCTCTAGAACCCAATATTTCTATGTACCAAGTTTGAAGAACTAATATTTTTATTACATTACCTTTAAATACTGAAATCCTAGTAACTGTCCTAAAATTCTCAATTTCAAAAAGTTAAAATACTACCTATAACACAAATTTAATAAAACACTCTAGAGAACAGCTGTTTAAACCAACAAATATAAAAACCCTAACTTCAACTAACTACTAAGGAATTACCCCCGGTTGCACCAAACTTCTGTTAGGAAAGGAATAACTAAGTGTTTCCCATGATTTATGGATTTCCTAACTCGAAAAGTTTTTTAGGACATCTCAGCTGGGGAGAAAAACAACTTGACAACAATGTAGATTTTAGCTCCGAAGGCTATTTAAGAAGAAAAGTGACAACTATAACCCAATTTTATCGCGTCATTTTTGAAGTACTATTTATCTATCGCCGGTTTATGTTTGAATTTAGTTGTATCTTTTTCTAGAAAATTTTGTCTAGTTTATTGTATTGGTTGTTGTAGTGTTTGGTGATAAATGGAAGTAAGTCTATTTAGCATATATCCTTATTGGAAAGTTTTACAGAATAACATTATTTTAGAATATGGAACCCGAAGCATCAGATCGCAAAAGAAGTCGCGCTCCAAAGATGACTACCAGTAGCATATATAGTCTGAGGCAGGTTAATAGCTGATTTATAGGAGACACATTGTTATTCCTACAATAAAGATTTTTTAAATTTAAAATATTGTAACAAAATTATCAGGATTTAAAATTGCCTCTCAAGGTCATATTCTAGATCCTCTTCTATTTGCTCAATGATATTTAGAACTGTTGTTTTCGTCAAGCGAAATCTTTTAAAAAATGTCAAATCGTCCATTTTATCAAAATAGTTTGACCTTTCGTATACTCTTCTTGGAAAACTATTTTGAACCATTTCTAGAACATCCAAATCGTCATTAAAAAGCTCCATAATTTTAAGACAGTGAAAAACGTAGTAAAATTACAGAAAAATAAATGATTTCCGATAATCAGTAAAATTTTAAAGTATTTTTCCGTCCACACACTTCTTCAAAATGACGTTAAATCAGATCAATGTGACGTTTCCCATCTAGGTAACGATTTAGGTGATGAAATTTGGGTCCGTAACTTACGGCTTCCTTAAATCATCTTAGGTACGGAATAAATGTTGCTGCAAACGAAATCGATACTTAGCCTAAAGTTAGGGATCTCGTTGTACTAAGGATCCCCTAAAACTGTTGGTGCAAACGGGGGCTAGTGTTTTACTAATTTAAAATAAATAACCGCGAACGATATTTTGTTAATATTAAATGGCTTTAACTTTTGTTAATATTTAACAGCTTTAACTTTTTCAGAACACAAGAATAATGTACACGGTATTATTAAACTCGTCAAAATGCATCTTTCGTTTGGATTAAACAGCTTCAACTGACGTACGATTTCAGCCGGCCACGGCATTTACAAATCAGGTAGGCGCTTACTCTGCGGAATGGAGTCAACAACCCTTCAGCGTGGTTTCGGCGGCTACATAATATCTCACCGTCGAAAGATATCTATTATTATTATGTATTTAAATAGAATATTTTTTTACCAAATTTCCTTCTGTAATCAAAGAATTTGGTTAAAATTTTATAATACTGTGTAGTTGCGTTCAATTAGTGTGATAGTAAATTATGTGAAACCATATTTGCGACTACCGTCTGTAAATGTGTTAAAATTAGTGGGATACGTTTTAATTACTACAGTTTGAGCTAGTAGGAATAATTCTCATGTCATTATTAACGTAACAGGCAAGTCATAATTGTTTGTGTTACCTTATAACTTATAACATTGCCTATTTTATTCTGCTTACAATATCAACCTAATTTCACGAGTGTATATTTTCCCATATTAAGTAAATTGCTGTTAAATTAAAATAGACATTTTTGCTAAAATTTATCTGTGGAATTAAAGATTGGATTATTTTCGGTTTTCACTAAAATTGATAACAAAATGAGATTTCACGATAATATTTAAGTTTGGCAACGCCCTGGCTGGATCATTTGTTTTTCTTCATAATATTTGAAGGTGTGACGTCAGACTCTTTAGAAGCGTCGGATACGGGGGTGGTTTAGGGTATTTCTTAAAATAAAAAGAAAGTGCGGTTTGAGGGGAAAAAAGTATTGGGTATGTCTGTAGACTACCCCAGGAGTCACTGATTCAAATATATGGAGGAATTTCGAAACACCCTGAATATATGGATTATAAGCTAATTAAAATGTTCTTAAACGACTTAACTTTAAATTACGAAAATAGATTATGGATAATTATATTATAAATAGGCACGCTACATTTTAATTGTAACATAAAACTGTAAAGTTAAAATTAACAAACAATTAAACTGCTTTTCTCACTTATCGCTAGATTATATAATCGGCATAATTCTAGAATCAGAAACAAAGAAATTGATAGATCTGGTGATATTATTTTATCAGTACACCTAACCACCCTGCGTTCAAAATAATACAGTTTCTTTTATTCACTGCTGTTGATCTAAAACTCTATCTAATTATGCCGCTTAAAATTTCAAATTTAACACGTTCCCGGGCTTCGAATCGTCGGCCATGGCGCGAGTGACGTCACGCGACACAATTTGAACCGCGATTATGGAGGCAACAAAATAATAGGTGATTTCTGGCGAGGTTACCAGTTCTTACTTAAGTTAGCAAAAAGTATGTTCAAAAGTTACGAGTGACGTCATAGGAATTACGTCACATGAAATTCAGAGATTTAACGCCAGAAATTGAAAAGTTAGTGGAGGTCACTGATAAACAACTTTATTTACAAATTTGAATTTTGCGTTTTTTCCAAAACGAGAAAATGAATTCACCGGCGACAAAAACAATTATTTTTGAAGAGTTTGGCAATCATAATGTACAACCAATGCCATTAAATTTTATGAATATATTTGGCAACAAAAATTTTCAAAATTTATGCATTTTACCTTTATATCAAGAAAAAATTACCCATTTTCGAATTCCACTTTTTTATGAGGTATGGATTGAAAAATATGTACACTATGATTGATTTCTTTATTCATTTTTAATAACAAAATACACATAACCTCTAAGAAAATGTGATCACATGGTCGGCATACCGAATGTAACGTAAAGCGTGAGGTCGGTAAGCTTCAGTTACATGTTTTTAGGTTACCGAAACTAACTTAGGTATGCTGTGACGTCATGAGTAACGTCGCCAGAAAACCTAAATAAGGTTACTTGAACTTACTTTAACATACTTGGCCTCGCCAGAAATCACCTAATAAGTGTGTATACAGGTCACGCTCGTGTCACGTGACGTTATAATGACCAATCCAGCGTCGAATTGCGATTAATCGTTTAAATTGAATAAGTTTCTCAAATTTAAAGATATCTAAATAATAATTATTTTAGAATTTTTAAAGTTATCCTTTCTACCATTGCGTGATGCTAATGTTAATAATTACTCAAATGGAAACTTCCTAATTTTTTCTGTCACAACACAAAACTTGAGTTCATTTCTGTAATTTGAAATTTTTTAGACATGCTTTAACTTTTCTGATGCTATATTATTTATACATCACAAGTGGGGGAAGCAGGAAAACAGAAAATGCATACATAGATATACATACATATTGAACATTGTAATTGTGCTTTCCTGAACTCGTAGTTTTTATTCATAAATAAATGCTGCGAGTACAGGAGAGCGCAAACAGTGCACAATGGTCAAGTGTCGTATCATGCCAATCTTGTAAACTTTATCAACAATATGTACTTTCAAATTTAAGTATAAAAATACTAACCTGACTTCACTAGAAAAGCAAAGAAACTTGCAAGAAAAATAAATTTGTAAACTACCTTCATCATCATTTGGGCTTAAAATAGCCACCTATTGAAACTAAAAATATACGATTGCTTTTTTTTCGCCATATTGCACTGATAAATTGCAGAAATAGAAACACTGCCAGTGCCGTGTAACTAATAAAATGTTAGTATTTTTTTTATCTGAGACAGCCCACGTAGACTTCAAGCCTAAGTACTAACGTACCGTGAGCGTTTGAAGAGAAGGGACATATAATCTTTTGACGTGAGAATTAAAGGATTGGAGGTTGTGATGGGAAGAGAAAATATCTGCAGGCAATTTGTTCCATAATCTGGAGACCCTAAGTATGAATAAGCGAGAGAAGTGGGATGTTCTAGGCATTTGTAGCTGGACAGTAAGCATACATAACGCGCCTCTTGTTGTTCTGTTCATGAATATCAAACCGGGAATTATAGCGGCTAGTTCTTCAGAGCAATGGGGTATAGTTAATATCAAAATATTTTCGCTATACTAGGGGGAATATAACTGGTCTCTACTTTTTTATCAACAAAATCTAATATTTTGCTATTTTTAAAATGACACCTAGGAGCTTTTCTTTTTTTAAAACGCTTTTTATCATTCCTTACTTTTATTGCCAACATTTACATTCAATAGTTATCAACTATATTACCCCAAGACCGCTAATAACTACGAGATAATTTTATTACAGATTTCGAATGCACGCGACTTAAAAACAGCACGATGCCGTAGGCAGAGAGCTGTTGTCAAAAAGTAACGTGCTTGAGGAAGTTGTAATAAAATTTTGAGTTATTTATCAATGCTCGAGAGATATTCGGCGAGAAACTTTTTTGCAATTTTTTTTAAATATTATTCAGAATTACTTATTAAAAACACCATTATTATTAAAAGAACAATTAGGAAAATTACAACTAGATGCAGATGACGTATCCAATTCCATTGAAGAGGTGATTTCACGCATATTAATATATTGTTGATTATGATATTATGATGGTCTTGATTAATATTTAGATATGGTTTTATGGAATTAGCATGTCCTGTAATTTTTAATAATTGCTGTTCTTGTACTCCGCTTTTAGCCAGCTGACTAACTGCAGTAGATCTGTGCGAGTGGTTGGTAATTTTTGTCCTCTTTGTATTCAAACCTATTGGTTCAGCAGAAGACTTTGTCGACTCGTTAATTATATTTCTACCTATAGGTATATTATTGTACCAGTTATCGTTTTCTGTCTCCCAGTGGCGATTTGGTCTTAAAAAGACTCTATTTGTTATAATGTTTGTGCCACGTTTAGATATTAATTTGAGAAATAGCCTGATGGGACATGCGTCGCTGTTATTGTTTCGAACTAGCCATTTACTGCCAGTGTAGCTTTCAATGCCCCCCTGGCAGGTTTTACTAAAAACTGGGCTATATTTTAGGCGATTTGTTGGAGAACCATCATTATTTCTTTCGATATGAAAAAATTCAACCAAACAAGCAGCGGCTTCGCCACCTCTCCAAGCTTTTTCAACTGCGACGATATGGTAAAACTTTCGCTGAAGTCCTTCAGGGGTATTTTCATTCCGAAAGTTGATTATTTTATTTATTTCCAGTGAACTTAATGCAACAGAGCTCATTTTACTTTTAGAAGGGCCTTTTTGTAGAATTCTCCGTGTTGCGTCGCGGGCATTACGCACCTCTTTAAAAATTACACTCTTGAAAGGACCTATTATGATTTTGTATTCATTTTAGTACTTTTCTTCTAATAATTTACTTGTTATATTCCACATAGGTTTAACTGTAGCCTCCTTAAACTCTGTACCATCTCTTTTTCTCATATTAACCGCCCAATCCTGAAGTATCAATGCCAGTTCTTCTACTGGACGATTTCCATCTAATGTATATTTCCGCGTGCTGAAAAACTCCATAAATATTTTCCACGTATACTTGTTACTGTTAACAGTATTTTTTGGTGTATCTTCTTCAATAATTTTGTCGATTGACGTACTGCACTGGTTTGTTCACCAAATCTTGACGAAAGTGATGACATTTAAAATTATTGTAACAATTATAGAATTGTCAAAAAAAAATTTTTCCATAGTAACGTATGATGACATAAGTGATAACTACCCATGGGCTGTTATTATTGTAATGTTATTGTCATTGGTTGTTTTTGCACACGTGACTACAAATAGACGAAATTAATTCGATTGTTGTTACGCCGTCAAAAAATTTCTTTATAATTATAATAGGCATATGCTCCTTGTCTAAAAGTTAACTCAATTACCGAAATTGCAGTCCTTGAATTAAGGGAGGGTATTTCATAGAATCATTATCGAATAAAATCCAGCTTTCTAAAAGTCAATTAGTATAATTTCGATAATCATGGGGTGCGTACCTATACGTTCATTTCTAATGAATTCTTGACAAAATAGCTGAAATTTAAATCGCTAAATATATTACTTAACACTTGTATCTTTTTCGATTCTATGTTTAATATGCAAGGTAAAAATTTATAAGGTATAATATCCTCCCTCATCTATCGATAATCCAGTTCGTTATCTAAATTGTAACACAAAATACCATATTATGTTACAATTATGTTAAAAATTAAATTATGTTACATACGATTTTTTAGAAAAACAATATAATTTTAAATTTATATTTTTTTAAAGCCTATATGCAGCACCGAAAAATTAGTTTAGTAAAAATAATCAGGCTCCTATTTTTTAATGGCAAGAAAATATAATTCATTGACTATTATTTTGCTAGTAAACATATACCAACTAGCCAAAAAAATGTGCGTTATGAACTAAATTTCTTTACTAGGTTACATTTGATAAACCTCTAAATAAAAAGGTGCAAATATGGCCGAATATTGGGCAGAAAACTGGCCCAATATTCGGCACCCGGCAGACCTTCTATTTGTTCTATCACTATCACTACACTTATCAGACTATACGGCCCTAAAAAATAAAAGAAACATATCAAGAGTAAAATATCCCTTTATTTTAAAAGGAAAACAAAAGTATTGGAAAGATAAAAAACACTCTTGCGTTTGGTTGCACAAGGCAATTTAATCAAGAATTAGCTAACTGGACTCTTGAAATGCGCAAATAGTAATGCTGAAATGTCAATTAAATTTATTACTTGGTTAAACACTTTGTACAATCGAATGTTAAAAAAAACATGAAAATCAAAAACATATTAAACAAAATTCATATACGACGTTTAAAGGTGCGTCCACACGTGTAACCGAACCTCGTAACGTAACATGTTCGCGTGTCATATCGCTCCGTGTAGACGGCGCGGCGTCCCGAAACTCGTCGCATGTCAAAATTCCGTGTCAGATTTTGTACGGCGCACATAGGCGAAAAATCGATGAAAGTCGGACAAAACCTACACGTTATTAATTGTTGAACAAAATATTTTTAATATTACCTTTAAACCCTATTTGACTAAAAAAAAATATTTTAAGCCTAATTAAATTGAACCATATCTCATGGTAATGACATTATTAGGATTATGTACCAAGAACAGTGCAAAAAAATCGGCGCCAACGAAAAAACTTTTCTAATATTGATTTCTCAGAAAGTGCGAGTCTTGATAAAAGTTAGTGTATAAGAAAAAATAAATTTTGATAGGTAAATTTTATGTAAAATATACAAGGAAGCCAAAAGATTAAATATTGTAGCTCTAAAAATCAATAAAATAAGTATTGTTTTAGAAAGCAGAATTAGATTACTTCTTTGTATTTTCTTGTTCGATTTTAAATATTATTGGTTTTTAGTAGCTATTTTTTTTTATTTTTGCGTCTCCATGTGTATATCACAATCTAGTGCTACGTTAAAATGATTTTTCTACTTTTATTAAGGATAGAATTTTCGGAAAAAACAATAATAATGTTAGTTTCCCATTATGACCCAAAACAATTTAAACCTAATATCAGGTAGTTTTGTTACTGAATATCAGGTAGTTTTGTTACTCCGTACGTTCGGTGTACAGACTATAGGTAAGTATTTTATTAAGTAGCCAGTTCCTGATTATTATTCATTCTACCCCTTTGCGCGAGTAATTAGACGTGTGGTCATTTGCACAACCAAATTTAAGGCTTACTTAAGCTAAGTATAGTTTTAAATGCTATTACGTAATTTATTACTGATTCAAAATAAACGTATTTATAACTATACTTGCCTTAAGTTTGGTGGTACAAACGACCATTAGTCTATTAAATCATTTTTAAATTAAAATTAATTGTAGTAAAAAAAATAAGTATTGTAATAAATAGGCAATACTGGTTTAAACATTTTATTCGTCAACTTGACCTATACTTGACCTAACCTAATAAAATATACCCCAATATTTAACTGGCTATAAGACCTATCTTTTGGTAAAAGTCCAATTCAAATCTATTTTTAGTAGTTTTAAGTGATGCCGAACAAAGGCACAAACAGACAGACAAACATTCTAAAAACTGTTGCTTTTGGTTCAGAACACCTTAAATAGACGATAGAAACCCCTTTTTTACAATTCTGCTTTATGTACAGATTTTTCATTTTGAACAACTTTATTAATAGTACAGATTAGAGCAAACGTAACTGTATAAATGCGCCATTTTTGTTAAGGGTCGCACTTGGTCGCATAAAATCATTGTTGTATTTGCAAAACAAGACTTCAGGCTTACGTCTAATCAAAGTTTTAAACTGGAATCTGACCGTATTGTTAACTTTATCCCCATGTAAAGGTAAATAATAAGATAAAAATACAAACAACTGTGCTACTTGGCCAGTTACCATAACCGTTATCCTCCTATTAATTTTATAAACAAAAAACGAAATTCATTGTAAACGTACAAATTATCCCAAAAGTTTTAATAAAATAATCCACGAAAAACACCAACATGCATAATAAACAAAATAGCACTTTATCTTCCGTAACTCATACGCTCTCCAAGAAACCGTTCTTCGCACTAACGTAGCGAAGTAACGGGGGGTCTCGCAGTGCTCGCGCGCACAGGTACCATAGATTGGTCATTAAGGTAGAGGTCCAAGGCCTAATTTTTGTATTCTAGGAACTTTTTGAAAATAGGGTTCTGTCCGACTTTTATCGATTTTTCGCCTGTGTGCGGCGTACCGCTCGCGGCGAGCCGCCATCCAGTTGTCGGTAAACTAGCTAACCATCAAGTATTGACATGCGCTAATGTTACATCGTGTGGGCGGAACTCCGAACATTCTGGCAAATTTCGATTCTATGTAGGTTTGTCATGGCTATCAAGAAGTGAAGATCGCTTTAAGAATCGCTGACAAAATGGAGTGGACGAAGCAAAATGTATATGAATATACGCTGCTGCAGCTAGTTTTGCAGCATTTTCGCAAATTATAGGTGTTACAGTTAGTTTCAAAAACACACTGCGCGGCTTGCCAGAATGTTTGTAACTTTGTTATGTTACGAGGTTCGGTTCGGCTTCATACTTTTTGACCCGATCTTCAAACGTACATGCTTGCATTCGCCGCGATGTTCCGTTGCGAAGTTCGGTTACAAGTCTGGACGCACCTTTACGAGGTTTGGATACACGTATTATGGCTCAATTTAAATCGATTTGATCTAAGTCATCTTAGTACAAAAGTTGATATTAAGAAAGCTACAGCGTGTTAAAGTTAAAATTGTATTTTATAATTTTATCAATATGTTTTGAAAGATAACAAATAAATTCAAAGAAATTTGGTAGACGGGGGTTTTTCGAGATTGAAAAAGCAAATTGGTTATCAAATTTCCTATATTTTGTAGATGGTGCCACGTATGACATTAAATGCCATTTTAAAACGACCCAACTTTTTTATGCTTCAATGTACATAGTTTCTAAATAGAAATTCTGATTCCCCTACCATTTTACTCAAAGAAAGGTATACTTTGTTACTGTCGCTAGAAGCAACTGTTTTTGAGAAAAATGCAATTGAATTCGGCGTTTCTCAAAATAAATAAGAAATAAAAATAATAAATAATTCAAAATGCCTTGAATTCATTTTGAGTAGTTTATTTTTTATACGTGTTTTATTTGGTTTATACTATTTTTACTTAATGGTTGCATTTCTCTAATAATAAGGTTTATTTTTCACTGATACTAAAATTTTTTATTTTTGTTTATTCTGTGCAACACCGAATTCATATGCGTTTTTCTCATAAATTTTGAAGCACAAAAAAGTTAGGATGCTTTAAAATAGTCTTTAGTGCCGTATGTGGCGGCTTTCACAAAATACAACAAATTTTAAAACGGATTTGTTTTCCCATATGTATTGAAATAAGTTAGGTTAAATTAACTTAACCTAAGCCAGGAAAGCCACTACTGAGGTACGGCTCATTCGTTACCAAACACCCTGTATAAGCAAAAACTATTGAAAGCGACACTAAGTATATATTTTTTAAATAGTTAGTTTTCATTCTTGTTTTTTTTATTTATATTTATTAAAAATGCAGCCCACTAGTCAACAGTTGAAATAGTTACCAAACTGCTGTCAAGTGTTCCCTGTTGAGGCCGCACTTTAATAAATATATCGTGGTCCCTACAACAGTTTGTCAATACTTTGATCACTATATTCGCAACAATAAGATTTTAAAGGGCATTTCTTTTTGGATGTTTATAAACAGTTTGCGAACTTGTTTTACAAAGCTCGGTCCGGTCTGCAGCCATCTTAATTTTGAACATTAACGTACAAAACTCTAAGAAGTGTAAGTATTTTATTTAAAATGACACGCTACTGCATTTATAAGTGCATTCTTTTCTTATAGATAATAAAATTGAAAATCATTATTGTCTGTATGTGTAAGTGTTTTAGATAGCATATATTGTAAGAGATAATTTATTTTGTATTACCCTAGGTTCCTATAAGAATTTAAAAATATATTGCGAATTTTTAATTATTTTAAAAAAATATTTCTCAGAGATTTTGGCAGGTGATAAAATAATATTTTCACCTATTTACAGTAGCCTTATCTTTAAGCTTACGTTGTTTGTGTATGAATATGTCCTATTAAGATTCAAGAGATATTGAAGTTAAAAAATTCTTTTTTCTGTTCGATATTCGTAGCCGGACACGCCACAATGCAAATATTTGATGTGTGTGGAAACGTGGTAATGTATTTAGTTTCCAAAGGGGCGTCATATCCCGTTAGTAAAATGTTTTTGGAAAAAAAAATCGGTGAAGTGCAAGCTATACTTGCACGATTACCTAGTGTTCCGTGCCATCAGTCCCCTACTTAACTTTATCAAATCTCGGCCACCCGATCTACGCCCATTTGCCGTGCTACCAGCCGCCGACGGCAACAACGCCGTATCACATCGCATATGCGCGGAGCTGAGCGGGGAGCGTTTCGACTGAGCCAAATTTAAAATTTTCGAAAACGTGTAAGAACAAAAGTTATTCCTTACATCGTGAGAAATATTTTTGTAGATAACCTTTTTCTCTAAAACCAATGGTTTAGCTTATATGAAAATAAACAATTAAATTGTTTATAACAATTGATTGAGCTATAATTTTTTAATCCTGATAATTTTGGCTCAATCTACACCTAATTCTTATTGTTTATGATTTTTTCAGATTTTTCTGAGCGATCTTTTTGGTGATGAGGGTGGGGGACAGCAATTTTTAAGGGTTTTTCCCGAAAGATATTTAAAAAAAATGCATAAAAAAGTACATCATATATATTGTTGAATTCTTGCTTTAATAAGCTTTCATTTGACACCCTACACGATGCCCCTTCAATTAACCCCCAGAATTAAAATTCAACTTTTTATACGTCACGTCTATAATTGGGCCACCACACCCTATCTCTGTGCTAAATTTCAATTTTTTACGTAGATTAGTTTCAGAGAAAATCGTCTGTTACAGGCGGGTGGACGGCAGCGTTGGGCTTTTGATGCTTTCTGAATGTACTAGAATTTTACGTACAATTGTACTAGATTGTAATAGATTGAAATCCGTGGCGTGTCCTCATTCCCATTGCCAATTTTTAACCACCTGATTAGTAATCCATCATTTTTTCGATGAACAAATAGCTTTACTAAATACGTTTAATTATAATTAACAAAAAATGATACTTTCAAATGACATAATCAACAAAAAATCGAAACATGAATAGTATAACATAAATCAATAATTAAACATTATAAGTAAACAAACAAAACATTCTTAACAGTCTTAACAAATAAATATATTATGATTGCTATATTCAGCTAACATAACTTCTAAAATGTTAATATAAATAAAAACAAATGCAATTCTTCAAAAACATATTTCTGAGAATTTAAAATGTAATATCATCAGGTTCTTGATCCTGCAAGTTTGGATTCATGTTAGGGTTGCTACCTTTTAAGAGTCTCCCGGGAGGACATTTTTGACATAATTAACCAAACAATCAGAGAAATGTTAGTTTATTATCTAATAATAACTATAACTACACATAATTATAATCAGTCAGAATATAGAAAATATTTTAAATGATTTACAATTCTGTTATTACCTTATTATATACTTTAAAAATATTATTCATTTAATTTCGCTGTATTCAATAATCTACGAACTGTTTTTATAATATCGTAAACTTCGTTAGATTTAACAGGCTCATCAAAATAAATTACCAAGTTACTATTAAGAAGTGCATTACTACATCTATTTCTATAATCTGCCCACTTTGCCCACCCAAGTATTTTAATTGTTGAAAATAAGGAGTGATTTCTCGGGAGGACATTGGGGATGCTGGGGAGGACGGAGGACATTTTGGGCCAAGGGAGGACTGTCCTCCCGAGGGGAGGACGGGTGGCAACCCTAATTCATGTTTAGGCTCAACAGATGTTGAGCATGGTTCAAAATTATAACACTCACTGTGGTTATAAGCGACTTTGTATGTAACAGAGCATCACATGCATTTTAAAAAGAGAAGAATAGCAATAGTTTGACATGTCCATTATCCGCTATACGCGCCACAGTTTGGTCATGGGAATCCCAAGCGTAATAAGAAAATTACAAACCTACCGTCAATGGCTGTCTCCTTCTCTTACATTACTTTTATTTAGAGAATGCGCTACTCGGTTGTCGGATGTCGGTTAGCCAGACGTCGGACACGAGGCACGACACCATAGAGTTCAAGGTTGTGCATGAAGTTCAGAATGTACTAGATTATTGGGGTTTTTGGTAATGTAGTAATAGGGTAATATTGAATGTTAAATTGTAATAGATCTAGTACAATTGTAATAGCAAGCACAACGCTGGTGGACGGACACCGAAGTGATTCGATAAGTGTTCCGTTTTGCTAATTTTAGTACAGAAAACTAACCCAACCTGAGCAAAATGGAACACTTATCGAATCACTTCGGTGTCCGTCCACCCGCCTGTAACAGACGATTTTCTCTGAAACTAATCTACGTAAAAAATTGAAATTTAGCACAGAGATAGAGTGAGGTGGCCCAACTATAGATTTATTGCTGGTTTAAATTAGGAACTTTGAGTTGATCAGTTAGGTTTTTGAACAACTTTTGTTCTCACTGTTAATTAAGTCGTTAAACACTCTAAGTTGTTGTATTATTTTAGAGAGTTACTTGATTTCCAAACAATGTTTAGTATCTGGAGCCTTTTGCTGAAATGAATTTAGAGCTATTATTGTTGAAAATACGTATTTAAATTGTCATTTTATGTATAAGGACTCAGAAACAAATTCATAATACAAAACTTAGTTATCTTATTCTTACCCTTGTCGGTTTAAAACCTTAATTGTCATATTGGACTGGTCTTAGCGATGGTGCATTCCACTTTAAATGGTTAAAATCCAAGTTAAATTTATCGGGCGGATTCATTATTGCCCAGAAGGGTCTAATTCGGCAATTACTGTTTTAAATTGACACATGTAAGAATAAGCCAACTAAGTTTTATACTATGAACTTTTTTTTGAGGCAATCAAAACTTGTCGAAAACTGATCAACTATAGAAGTCCTCAATATTTCAACAATATTCATGGAAGGGTGGTTGAGAGCACTTAGCAGGGAGGGATTTTCCACCGTGGGATACGCAGACGCCCTGGTCATTATAACTGAAGGTAAATTCAACCTAACGGAAAGAATGAGTGCAAAGGGCTCTCAGAATCGTGGAAAAGTGATTAGGACAAGAAGGACTCAACATTAGTCCACAAAAGACTGTCATGACCTGCTTCACAAATCGTTGGAAAAGGCGAGCTTGGGTCCTCTAATCTTTCGAGGTGAAACCTTTCCGCTGTCAAAAGAGGTCTAATATCTGGTGTTACCTTGAACTCCAAGAACTTAAACAACAAGCATGTGGAAAGAATAACCCGGAAGTTGGAAGTAGAAGACCACAATACAAAAACTGTAGTCTGTAAAGACTGGCCTGCATAAGCATCACAGGGGCCATGAAATTGACCCCACATCCTGATCAGACCTTCCTACATCTTCCCTCATTTCACCTTGTTATCAAGGGAGAGGCAAGAATGAGACTTCATCATTTGCAAAGTTCACTGATATCAGCCGACAGGCAGATAACGGGATATTAATTACATAATGAAGTTGAGAGACTTGAGCTACAAAAAATGTGGTCGGATCATATGGACCTATAAGGTTTCGTTATGACCTACCCTTCGAGATCGTAATTAAATATCGAAGCGTGCGGAATAAAAAGAAACCGGACACTACTCCTGGTCTACGGACGGTTCAAGACGGTACTGAAGCTGGGGTACACAGTGTTTCAGGCTGAAATATACATTTTACAGTGTGCATATAAAACCAACAGAAGGACTTCCGATAAATGAATCTATATACACTTAGACAGTCAAGCAACCATTAGGATACTAAAGTTTCATAAAGTCAAAACTGATCTGAGACTGTCAAAAGGAATTGGTGGCCTTGGCAAAAAACAATCCCAATTGTAGCACGCCCTAAAAAACCTCGCCCTAAAATGTGCAGCGACTACAGGCTGATAAGCCTAAGGAGTCACATATTGAAGACACTTCTTCGTATCATATATTCTAGAATACGCTTAAATAGATGATGGCCAAATGGGTTTCAGAAATCCTTTTTGAACACGAGAGGCTCTATTCGGAATTAACGTTTTTCTTCAAAAATCTCGTGATGAGCGAAAATACATATTTGCCTGTTTTATTGACTATGAGAAGGCGTTTGACAGAGTACGGCATTCTAAACTAATAAAAATCCTACGTCAGACACAGCTAGACAGCAGATATCCGAATTATAGAAAACCTCTACTGGGGACAAACAGCAGAAATCCGAGCAGGCTTGGCAAAAACATCAAACTTAAAAATACAAAATACTGGTACACCAGGAATGTATTCTTTCACAACTGTTATTCAATCTTTACTACGACAAAATCTTTAAAGAAGAGCTGGAGGATAACGAACTTGGAGTTAGGGTCAATGATGTACTTCTGAATACAATTAGGTATGCTGAAGATAGAGCGTATTCTGAGCGACAGCTTGGAGGGTCTCCAGCAACTATTAAATAAAATCAGTTTAACCGGAGCAGAGCTGGGGCTTACAATAAATGTCAACAAAACCAAGTTTATGATATTCACTTGACAAGGTCATGAGAATGCACAGTTGAGCCTTAATGACGCTGTCATCGAGCCAGTAAACCAATTTAAATATCTGGGCTGTATTATATCGGAAAACCTAGATCCCGGTATTGAAATTAAATGTTGAATCGAAGCCGTACGAGCAACCTTCAAAAAAATGAGAGCACTTTTTTATAACGACGATCTTAACTTAAAATTACGATAACGCATGGTAAAGTGCTATATTTGATCGGTTTTGCTATGTGGGGTGGAAAGCTGGACCTTAAAGATTGGCTCACTGAACTGACTGGAGGCACTCGGAAGGTGGATCAATCGAAGGATGTTACGAATTTCGTGGACCGAGCTTTTAATCAACGAAGACGATTTGCGGCGTGCCTGAACTGAAAGGCAACTAATATCAACAATCGTGCCGTAAAATTGCTTATCTCGGCCATGTTCTGCGTGGAGGAAAATATCGTGTTTTTCGGCTTATTATGAAGGGTAAGAAAGAGGGAAAACGCGGTATTGATCGAAGACACATGTCACGGCTAAGAAACATTAGAGAATGGACTAGTATACATCGAGTCAGTAACCTTTTCAGAGTAGCAGAAGACAGAGACGCCCTCTCCACAGTAATAACCAACGTTCGGGGGACCGGTCAGAGCACATAAAGAAGCAGAAGAAGAAGGCAAAAAATACAATTGAGTTGCAATGTATACGAAAAAGAGCGACGAACTTGCGAGAAAATGATCGGAAAAGCCATACATTGGTCCAGAACTAGCTCTTTGATTATACCAAGGTGCGCAATATGAGATGACGTAAGGCGATGGATCAGGAAAGGGCACAAAAGCTACTAAAACGACAGGGATTACATTATAGTAAATTTTTGAGGCAACAGCTTATGATGGCCAGAAACCAGCTGAGGATCTGCACAAATATTTTGACTGGACATATGGCTATCAGAAACTACTTATATAAAACGAGACTGTATGAACGAGGCCTAAGTTGCAGGTTCTGAGACAAAAAATGGGAAACGGTGCATCACAGTGTCACTGCCAGTAATTAGATCGGAGAAGACAACATATTTTCGGGCAACCAAAATTAGAACCGGAAGAAATCCTTACCCATTCCCAAACTGACATGCACAAGTTAGTGCAAGGGACTGGGATAATCGAGTGGGTGCAATAAAAATCTAGGGTGAACATAATGGACCAACACTGGCAGAAGTGCATCCGGAATCGGACTGACCCTCGCGAAAAAAATCTTGTTTTTGAGAGGATCAAAACTTGTCAAAAACTGATCAACTATAGAAGATTTAAAGTCGTCAACATTTTTAGTGAATTCAATAGCATAAGTTTAACATTATTTCTTGCCAACACTGTGTAAAGGTTTCTTGTGTCTGTACTCATTTTTATCTAAAAACAAAATTTAGCAAAATTGAGGTAACTCGATATCAGCCACAATCCACACTAAGAAAAGTCCTTTAGTCGATTAACCAAAACGATTTCTTCCAATAAAAATATTGAGTGGAAAGCGAGCAACCAACTATTTTTTCCCGCTTTAAAATATTTTATTGGGAAAGTCAATTTAGGTTTTACTGGAAGAATATATCACTGCATTTTATTTTTATTTAATTGCCGGTAGCAAAGTGTCATTAAAAAATAATACTTCGGAATCTTCTTCAAAATTTATGTTTTACCTAGCAATCATGACTAAATGAGCAACGCTCGAGGCCAAAAACTTAATAAAAACAAATTAAGTTTGATTCGGACAAATTTGTCAATAATTCTAGTTGTTTCATCGAAAAAGATAAAACTTTCTTAATTTTATTATTATTGTAGGTATTAAGATAAAACAGGCTATTCACGGGCATAATATAATTTTTTTTTAAATATGTAGGGTACTGAAAAATTCAGATTCAAATTAAAATTTCTTTATTCATATATCAAATTCGGAAATTTTCTTATATAAGTCACACATATAATTATGGGTTGGATATGCTACCGACTGCACATACCTAGGGAGAAATGTAATACCACTTGAGAAAACAATTATTCATCTTTACAAAACTACTGACATTATAAAATTAAAATCAGAGTAGACAGAATGCAACACATTAAAATAGTTTATAGGTTCACCGATCAGGAAGGAAAGGGAACATCAAGCACGATTGCATGGTCGCAGGACTTAAAAACTTTCACGTCTAGGTTCCTTATAGTGAGTGGCAGTTTGTTGAGGAAGCTGTGAGCATAATGGAGCGTTGCATTTCACGATCTTTTCAGTCTAAAAAATCAATATATAAGTCATTTCTATTTCGTGTGTTATGGTCATGACCAGTTAAGACTGGTGGGTAGTTGCCCAAGCTTCTGGCTTCCAACAAACACTTAAGAATGTAACAGGATGGAATGGTAAGGATCTTTCAGTCTCCATGGACATCTCTCGCGAATCCCGATAACCCAGTCCTGCCAATATCCATACTGCCTTACACTGAAGCGCAAAAACCCTAGTCATATGGGCGAAATGGCCCCACGTTACGATGGCATAAGAACATAGGGACAGTACAAGAGCGTAGAAAGCCATCGCGTACACACTGGAGTCAACGGCCCAGGCCAATTGCTTTAGCATATATACGGACTTAGAAATTCTGGCGCAGATGGAGTCGACGTAAATGTCCAACCTCATAGTGGGGTTCGTATGAACCCCACTATGAGGAGGGTTCTCAATGTCATGTGGTCTTGAACTGAACACGATAGTCTCGGTATTGTCAACGTCCAGGCTCATTCGGTTTGTAGAAGTGAAGCAGCATCAATCTCGTCAATACTGGCTGTGATGTCGCCAGCAAACAGAATCAGCTTATCTTCTGTTAGAGTTGCCGGTATAGGTCGTTGATGTATACCAGGAACAGTAAACGCCCCAGGACTGAGCCTTGGGGGGACCTCAGGCCTAAGAGTTTTCTGGTTCGATTTGGCCTTGTTAAACGAGGTCACCTGCAGCCGCTCGAACAGGTAACTCTGCACCAGACTGATGTTTCGCTGGTCCAGTCCGTAGAATCTCAACTTATTGAGAAGGACAGAGTGAAAGATGCAATCGAATGCCTTCGAAAGATCGTAATTTGTTGAGCCCACATGCTTTCCCTCCTCATAGTCAGATTTACCACAATGTTATATTTTTCTTTGATGGAACAATCTATCAAAGTCTTAAATGTTTGTTGATTTCGAAATATTGACCATTTTTAATTGTTGATAGTTTAAGACCAATGATTTTAGGTATAGAAAACCTCACAGCAACTTACCCTGGTTTCTAAATTTTAAAAATCAAATAAAACAAGGTGTTCATTTCAAAAATATAACTTGGCGGATCATTCTTTTTATTTAACTATCGCATCTATTTAAAAATAATTTTAACTTGTGCCCATAAAGATCTCTTAGTCAACTAAACAAAAATAAATTTAAAGTATGCCGTGGAATCAATCACGCATGTCTTGAATTATTACTCTTAAAAGGTAACAAGGTGAAAGGTATAGATGAATGAAAAATAGAACTGTCAAGTTATACAGTTTTTATTTTCAAGAAAATTAAATATGGCTATTACGGCAGAACAAAAAGCTTTTATGATAGAAAGCTACTTTAGAAATGGTAGAAGAGTTGATGGCCAGTGGGTTTATTCAACAAGGGAAGCCATTCAGGATTTTCAAACATAATTTCCACACATAGTTATGGATTTCGACCAGTTTCGCCAAATTTTGACTATACCTGTGGCTTTGTTGAAAGAAACAGAAAGTGTGAATAGAAAGGAAGGTAGTGGGAGACCCAACGTTCGTACTGCACAAAATGTAGAAAAATTGAGGGAAATTGTTAATGAACAACCCCTATTCGGCGTTTAAGCCAGCAAATAAATGTATCCTACGGAACCTGCAATACAATCCTGAAATATGACCTCGTAGGCAAGCTTATCGTCTAAGCTCAGTCCAAGAATTGTTACCAAACGACAAGCCGCAGCGAATGCAATTTTCAGAGTGGTTTATGGGTAATTTACATAATAACTAAAACGTATTTGAAAAAACCCTTTTTTACTGACTGACTGTACGGTTTTACCTCTCTGATTATGTAAATTCTCAACATATAAGAATGCGGAGTTCTCAAAATCCACATTTCTTTATAGAGAAGCCTCTGCATTCACAGAACGTTGGCCCGTAATGGAATTTTAGAAAATTTTGTAAACGCATTAGACGATGAAGAGATGTGACAAGGCGACTTCCAGCAGAACGACGTACCAGTTCACGTAACTCTTGATAATTTAAATATTTTGGAAGAATTTTTCGAAGACCGAAGCATTAGTCGGAATAAGCCAGTTTGGTGGCCACCTGCGATCTCACGCCGTGCGACATTTTTCTATAACCACACATTAAAAACTCGGTTTTCAAAACCCTTTGTGAAAATTTAGAAGGCCTACGGACTAGAATTACAAATAAATTTCGGAGATTAATATCTCCTCCCAAGTGCTCACCAACGTTTTTGATGCTGTAAAAAGAAGAACGAGAACATATCTGGAAGTGGGAGGTGGACACGTCTCTCATTTAGTTTAAAGTTATAATTTTTAGGTTTTTTGACAATAATGTAATTCTCTTAAAAATAAAAACTTCAGAACTTAACAGTTTTATTTTTCATTCACCTACACCTTTCACCTATGTATGTTACCTTCCAGAAGTAATAATTCAAGATATGCGTGATTGAGTCCACGGCATACTTTGAGGACTCTTTTTTTATCTTTTTGAACTTTTATCTACTTACGATAGACGGACAAATTAACAATAACTGTGGATGTATCCGATGACGCCGAACAACTAATATGAAAGCACCCTTGTCATCGTATATAGAAAGATATTCTAAAATAGTCTGGTTGCTTCTTTGAAATTACTGGCATTTCTTACAATCGGTCGTAAAGCATTCAAGCGTAATGGAAACTATAACCCGCGATTGGCTCAGACAGCATCAATCGAGCGCTACAGGCTTAGGCGAGAGGCGAGGAAAGGCGCGCAAAGGCAGCAATTGCAAAACATGCCGGCATTTTCGCGAACTTCAAAGAAGTGAGTAGACTATTTAGAATATCTTTTGATGATGCCCTTGTACTCGATTCGGGTAGTGAAATATTTAAATATCCCACATCGAGAGCAGTCAAGATCGACAATGGCCAAGATGCCAAGAGCTAAGTGACCAAATCAACAACAAAATTTTTATTAGGGAAAATAAATTACAGTTATGAAAACGGTAAACTACTGATATAGCAAAGGACACTACAGTTTATTAATATAATCTTTGCCGATAATATTTGATGAAACTAAAGGGGAGTTTGCACATTAGGGTGGATCGAAAAAATCTTTTTTTTGATTTTCAGTTGACCTTACCTGGCGAAAGTTGTCAGTAGATATCATGATTGTTTAAGCCAAATCTCAGAATTTTCGAACATCATCTTCAGGTTCCCCGCGAGTGTCAAAGTTTAGGGAAAATGTCAATTTTTTACCTTTACCAAAAAAATAACGGAATGTATTTCTTTAATTATTTTACTTGGGCTGATATGCCCAATCAATGTTGTATTGTTAAAAAAAAACTCGGAATTTTTGATAAGCATCTAGAGGTTCCCCTGCTGTATACAAATTAAGAAAAAAATTAAAATAAAAAACTTTTTTAAAAAATATATTTTGTGTAATTTTTGTTAAGCAAATGATTTTTGTTTTGCTTGACAGACGAAACAAAATCATTTTGTGGTATTAAAATATGGAAGCTTGTTCCTAGTCTATTTTGGCCCTAATGAATCCGTCTCTAGCTTCTTGGCCTGAAACAGCTAGAGAAGCCTCTGTTACAAGCTTAATACTCCTCTCCACAGCTTGGGTGTGGCAAGGAAATGTAGGAAGAGGCATATTTTAAAATTTATGCCACACCCAAGCTGTGGAGAGGAGTATTAAGCTTGTAACAGAGGCTTCTCTAGCTGTTTCAGGCCAAGAAGCTAGAGACCGATTCATTAGGGCCAAAATAGACTCTAGGAACAAGCTTCCATATTTTAATACCAAAAAATGATTTTGTTTCGTCTGTCAAGCAAAACAAAAATCATTTGCTTAACAAAAATTACACAAAATATATTTTTTTTAAAAGTTTTTTATTTTAATTTTTTTCTTAATTTGTATACAGCAGTGGAACCTCTAGATGTTTATCAAAAATTCCGAGCTTTTTTTTAATAATAATAATAATAATAATAATAATAATAATAATAAAGTGCCTTTTATTTGTGTTATAATAAATTACAAAACATAATTTTGAAACCGGGTGGCGAGATCTAGCATAGCTATTCTATCTAACCACCCCAATTATTTTAAATAATAAATAGAGCTACAGTAAACATAGATAATTAACCTGTCCAAAACCCAACATAAAATGAAAATGATTTAAAGAATAGGGTTAGTATATTGAAGTACATAATAGTAGAGAGGAGAACTATATAATATACAATATTACTATTGGAATAAGATTAGCTTAAAAACTATATATAAATATTTAAAAATGTAATGCAACACGCAGAAGATTAACCCCAGTGCGTTTAGATAGGACATATTTTTTTAAATAATTCTTAAAAGTAGTAACTGATGAGCAGCCCCTAATGTACTCGGGCAAAGTGTTGTAAACCCTGATTGCCGTGTACGTGAAGGAGCGTTGGAAAATAGCCGTACTGTGCCTGGGAACCTGATAAAGATTTCTATGACGGGTGTGTCTTTGATGCACGTCGCTACCTCTGATTAGTTTATTAAATAAGTAGTCAGGTTGTCTAGCTTGAGAAATTTTAAAAACCAGAGTCGCTAGGTGAAGATAATATCTTTCCGAAAGATTTAACCATTTCGAAGATATAAAGTGAGGTGAAAGATGATCATATTTTCGTAATCCATAACTAAATCTGAGGCAGCTATTTTGGATTTTTTGCAAACTATATTTGCTTTGAACAGTCAAAGCAGGCCAATAAAGTATGTCACAATACGTCAAGTAAGAAAGTATCAGAGAATCGCTCAGTCTCAGTTTGATGTCAGTGGTAAGGTAATCTTTATACATGTATAGGATCCTAAGTTTATTATAAGATTTTTGTAATAAGTGGGAGACGTGTTTATCAAAACGTAAGTGATTATCAAAGAAAACGCCAAGATTTTTACCAGAATCAGATACAGTGAGGGTAGAATTATTTAGACATATTTTAAAAGTGTTATGTAATAGAATTTCATTTCTTTTGGAACCAAAGAGCATTAACTGAGTTTTTGATTTGTTCAGAATAAGACCGTGTGCTTGCGATAAATTGAAAATATTTATAAGGTCGTTGTTAATTAAGGTTGCTGCTCTATCAACCTCGGCCGGAGAAAAAGAAAGATATAATTGAAAGTCATCCGCGAACTGGTGAGTACTACAATTTAGCCTTTTCGAAAAATCAGCCGTGTAAATTGAAAACAATAGAGGGCCTAAAATGCTTCCCTGCGGAACTCCTTTATTTGTTGACAGAAAATTTGACGTGAGCTGAGACTCTAATAAAACTCTCTGGCTTCTTCCACTTAAATAACATTCCATAAACTCAATAGCGGATTGGCTAAGACCGAAATAGTTTAACTTTTTTAAAAGAATGGAGTGGCTTATTGTGTCAAAAGCCTTGCTATAGTCCAGAAGAATCAGACAACAACAATTGTTGTCTTCAACGCTCCGGAAAATATCAGCAACTGTTAAAAGAGCAGTAGTTGTGCTATGGGCTGGCCGGAAGCCAGATTGGGTAGAAGGTAACACCTTACTTTCGATAATATGAGCCGACAGTTGCTCGAACATAACTTTCTCCAAAACCTTCGAGAGAGTGCAAAGAATACTAATGGGCCGCAAGTCGGACATTTCGGAGGGATTATTGGTTTTTGGGACTGGGATTATATTGGATTTCTTCCATAGAGCAGGAAATGTATTAGTGGAAATGCATTGATTAATTAGGAAAGTTATATGAGGAATAAGGTAAGGGATCAATAAATTTACTATTTTGAGATTGAAGCCATCAATCCCTGTTGCATTTGATTTAAGGGAATATATTATTTTTGCAATTTGTTCTTCTGTTACCTCTGTAAAGCGAAAAAGACTTACCACACCATCATGTATTTTGTTAGCATAGAGATTCTGAATCAAATTACTATTGATAGCATTGGCAGATGGTACACTGTTAACAAAAAATGTATTTAGACTTCAACAGTCCAGCCAGGAAGTATCGAAACTATATGACGAAGAGTTAATATTGAGTTGTTTTAATGCTTGCCAAAAATTCTTGGGATCCACTCGAAATTTGTGATTGAGATATGCTTTTTTCTCATTTTTAACTGCAACTGTTATGTAATTTCGCAACTGTTTATATTCATTTCTCGCTGCTACTGTTTTGGTTCGTCTAAACTTAGTCAATGCTCTCCTTCTAAGCCTGATCATATATTTAAGATTATCTGTTAACCAGGGCGCTGGTGGTTTCGTAAATTTAGAGGTTTTAAGTGGCACATGCCTGTCAAGCAGCGACTCAACGCGGCTATTAAAGAATTCAATCATCTCATCCACCCCATCCAGTACAAACATTTCGTTCCAATCTATACTATACAAGTCAAACAAAAAGAGATTATAATCAAATTTGCTGTAGTCACGGTAGGTAGAAATCTTAATTTTTGGTTTGGTCTTTTCTATTTTTAAGGTGCATTCGATCAGGCGATGATCAGACAGGTCATCCATATCTATATTACATATGTTATGTAAAATTTGATCTGAAGATGATATAATAATATCAATTAGCGTCTCAGAATTATTTGTAATCCTAGTCGGTTCGGACACCAACTGGTACAGACTATATTTATTTATAAAATTGTTTACCAAACGTAATCCACTGCTACCCGGTTTCATGAAATCTACATTCAAATCGCCCCCAAATAAAATGTAGTCATACTGAGGCAAAAAATCTGAAATTATGTTTTCTAGATCAGTTAGGCATAAATTTAAGTTAGTGTTAGGCGGTCTATATAAAGTTCCCAGACAAAGGCTCTTACCATTTAATTTTACATTAATCCATATGCTCTCCAACGCACCCACCCCAGGGTTGGTTTCTAACAATTGAAATTTCAACGAGTCATGAATATAGAAGGCTACCCCGCCTCCCCTGCCATCTCGATCCCTTCTTATTAACTTGTAATCAGGAATAACTAAATATGAATTAGAAATATCCGAGTTTAACCATGTTTCACAGAGGCCGGCCACATCAGGCTGTTGCTCATTTATAAAATCTGAAAATACAGCAAAACTGGGGCATAAGGAACGAATATTAAAATAATATAGGCTAATCTTATCGCGTGTTGATTGTTCACGTTGCATAATTATTTTTATAGTGTTAGTTTTTTCCTATTTAGGCTCCGCGAGAAACCCTAAAAATAAAAATAAAAACTAGTACGGTAACTTGTAACATCATTCCGACAAAATCAAGAGAGTGTCAAAAGATTTGTAGGCAAGTAAAAGATCAACGAATCAAGAGTAATTCACCTACACTGCTTCAATTTGGTCCCTAACAAAACGCAGTTAGTATAACATTAATAATAATAATATTTATCCCAACAAAAACCACTTTCTATATATGTATGTATTGAAGCAATGTTAGAATAGTTTAACAAATAAACGAAACAAAAATAAAAAAATAGACGAGTACTTTCATAGGCAAAATGTACTTTCACGGGCAAAGTGTACTTTCATGGGAAAAAGTACCTCTGCCAAGCAAGTACCTCCTATAATACAGGATAAAAAATGTATAAAAATAAAAAAGGTAAGGTGGTATTTAGTAGTATGACGACGATAAAGTCGCAAGTAAGCAAATACAAAAATATACAAATATCAATAAATCAAATTATTTAATGTCCTTTAGAGCACTAATAAGTTTCTTATTCCCAGACCGATTTAAAGTGTAGACTTTACCCCCAGAGGACCAGGCTTTATTCTTTCCAAACTTCTTTTTTGCGGCAGATAATAGTTCATAGCGATTGTGTGTTAGGTCTTCGTAAATAACATAGGACGAGTCTTTAAGTTTATTTTTGGAAAAAAATACTTCATTTCGCTTCAGATTTCTGACGAAGTTTACAATAACTGTACGCACCGATTCATCAGAATCCTTTCCAATCCGAAATGCGCAATCGATCTCCGCTGGAGAACAAGAAATGTTAAGTTTGTCTTCAATAAAGGCAGAAATAACCTTTGATAGATCCTCATTCTCGGCTTCATCAATACCACAAATTCTTAAGTTGTTACGTCGGGAACGCTGATCAAGGGCATCAACTTGATCTTCCATGTCTGAAATGGCTTTTGTGTGGCTGATTACAGTCTGGTTCATAGTATTTAACGTTGAAAGCACGTCGGTCAGTTGTTTCTCAATGTTATATAATACAACATTGATTGGGCATATCAGCCCAAGTAAAATAATTAAAGAAAAACATTCCGATATTTTTTTGGTAAAGGTAAAAAATTGACATTTTCCCCAAACTTTGACACTCGCGGGGAACCTGAAGATGATGTTCGAAAATTCTGAGATTTGGCTAAAGCAATCATGATATCTACTGACAACTTTCGCCAGGTAAGGTCAACTGAAAATCCAAAAAAAGATTTTTTCGATCCACCCTATTGCACATGCAAAGATTTATTGGCGCCAGTCCTAGCGCCAGTTGGACTTTCACGCCACTGAACGTTTACACGTATTTTCTATCTTGCGTGCCTGTACCGTGAAAAAATAATATACAATTGATATGCATGAAGGTGTTTACATTTGCAAATTTTATTTTACTGGCGTTTGAAACATTAACTGGCGCATAAAAGTTGGAAGGCTACCAACTTTTTTAATTTGTGCATGCATGCATGAAGGCTTGCACGCCAGTAAGTGTTTACATATGCATTTTATCAATCAATCAATCAAAATGCGCTTTATTGCTAAAAGAAATACATATTCTTGTTAACAAAGCCGTAATAGTAACAGTAGTAGTAAAAGTTCCTTGAATGTAAACGTTAAGAATGCATTTTACATAAAATAGATAAAATGAAATACAATAATAAAAATAAAAAGACAGTAAATACAACAGAAAACAAACGACGAGATATAGTTTTTGTCAAATATTTAAGATAAAAATTAAATCACACAATTATATAACATAATAATAATTGAATTAAAAATTAAATATAAAAAGAGTATAAATCAAAATCTTATACTTAAGCAGAGCTAGTAAACGGTCTTAAAACAAGTAAACCCATTAATGACTTCTTAAAAGTCTTATTGCTAAAGATTTGACAAAACCTGAGTGGTATATTATTATAAATTTTGCTACTTTCAAGTATCACAGAATGCAGTATGCATAAAAAATCCAGGTACATAAGCAGAATAGCATTAAAAGAGACAAACTCATCTAGGTGCACAACGATAGTTATATACATAAGTTAAAATTCGGCAAATAATAAGAAGCGTAATTTTTTTTTTTTATTTTTTATTTTTATTTAAAATGAGTCGTCATAAAACTCGGCCACAGAATAGTAGGCCCCGTCAGTCAGTAATTGTCTGACTTTTCGCTTGAATACTTTTAGATTATTCAGGGACTTTACATCGTTTGGAAGGTGGTTGTATAATTTCAAGCCCTCGTATATGATTGAGTTCCTCACCAGACTGGAAGCGGGGATTGGCAGACGCAGATTTGCGTGCTGTCTGGTAACATATGCCGCGTCAACGGAAGTGAATCTATCGCGATTCAAGAACACGAGCGAGACAGTTTCCAGGATGTAAAGACATGCAACAGTGAGGAGATGCAGGTTAATAAAAAAGGGACGGCACGATTCCCGAGGCCTCGCTCTAGCGAGGTATCTCACAGCTCGCTTCTGAATTACAAAAAGCATCTGGATTAGGTAGCCACTCGCACTTCCCCAGAAGGCTATTCCATATCGAAGGCGGGACTCGATCAGTGCGTAGTAGACCGACCTTCCAATGTCGCTCCCCAGTTCATCAACGGTGGTCCTCACCGCAAAGCATCCCATCCATTATTAGGTTTCATATATCACCGGCGCCAATAAATCATTGCATGTGTAAACCCCCTTAATGTTTTATTTAACTGACGAGGTCTTAATAAACAAAAAACCGAACAAAAGTAAATTAAAAAAGTTCTATTGACTCAATAAAATTTCGCTTGTAGTAAGTAAATATTCACCAATAGTTAAACTATTTAATGAAATCAACATTATTTTTCCTGAAAATATCTTACCTACACTATATAAAAAAAACTTGTATTGCCACAATTATTAAAAAATTAACTAAACGGTTTGACACAAAAAGTTTTTCTCAGTTGCTCTATGTAGTGACCTAAAAGCTTTGGACCACCCAGTCTAAAAACTTTTTAATTTTAAGATTTACGACGACATTGTTCCCTTTTAGGGCAAAATTAGTAGATGTCATTCTTGGAGCTCACGACATACGCAAAAATGAAACCTCTCAGCTTCGTGTGACCTGTGAAGAAATTACCGTGCATCCTGAGTGGAATTACCAGAATTTGCAAAATGACATTGCTTTAATTAAACTTCCTCAGTCAGTTTCGCTTAATAAATATATCAGCACTGTAAGCTTGGCGACGAGCGGTGAGTATATTTATTATATTCAACAGTTTTAAACTGCTGTTATTAAAATACTTTTATAATTAGTTTCGAAACTTAGAGAATGTTTTTCATTAGCTATGTCTAACAAGAAAACTTGTTAAAACATATTGTCGCTGTTACTGCAGATACTGCAGCAGCTATTACGTCAAGAAATCAATTTTTAAGGAGACCAAAAACATATTTTAGATTTACTGATGTTTAAAACCGGTCTATTTTGACAATAGGGTATTTGATAACTTTTTAGAAAGAGTCTTTCATAGTTCACGTCGTTAATCTTCGATAAGTATTTTTATTTTTGTATTTTCATATTTGGATTCTAAGTTTTGGCGCTAAAATGCTTGCTTGCTGCAGCGCCATTTTGCTTGTAATGCCACTATAATAATAAACAAACGAGTAAACTATTTAAGTGCAGCTTATTTTTTGATATTTCGCCATAATGTCCAAAACAATGATTGGTGTGTAGTACCAAAAAATACTAATACAAATACAAAGACACCCACAAATCTACTTACTAAAGTACCAAACGATGACAAAATCAAAACACTTGAACCTTGCAAGAAGAAATCCATAATTGTAATCGATCCAATGTCGACTTTTCTTTGTGACGATCATTTTGATGTAAGTATGAATTGAATTTGAACATAAATGATATTCCTTAGGAATACGTCTTTGGTTTCTACACAGTTAGGTATTTTTTAATTAAATAGTTAGCCTTTTAAGTTGTGAGAAGGGAATGTATACGTATCCACTATCCAGTAGTAATGATTAATGGCGTTTCGAGGTCTACCTCCTTGATGATATTTCGGGTCGTGATAAAATTTTTGTTAGTCTAAGGAAATCGCGGGCATGTGCCATTCTTCAAGCCTTTTGTACTAAAATAGTGGAGGAGTGTGCTCCCTAAAGAATATCTTTCTGTTTGGAAACGACTCTTGGTGTTTCAGAGTTCGAGTATTAAAAGACATCACCACTAAGCTAAGTACCTATTTTATAATCGTGAAGAAAAGCCAAATACCAAAAGCCACTTTTTTATAGAGAAAACTGTTTTAAGGTAGAGTCCTAGCCCTGTAAAGGCGTCACAACCCCTAAAGCTAGTAGTAATATTGTCACTTTCTTTTCCAGTACATTCCCTTTTTATTACATTCAACGATGCCTTTCCTTTTAATTCTCTAAATTAGACATATTTAATTTACTTTTATTATATGCACTTTTTGAGTTTATTTACAGGAGCTCTAATTATTTGGACAGTGGATTATTTGATAGGTTTATATTACTGTAAGTGGCGCGAAATTAGATCCGTTTAGTGACCCACACCGATAATATTAAGGAGTGTAGTTTCTTTTGGTAAGAACATTGATAGGTCATTAGCATGCGACATTAAGAAACTAAAATTAATAAACTCCCCCTCAAGTATAATGTCCCGTAGCCCGTAGCATTCGAGCTAGCAGATGGCTTATTGACATTATCTCAGCCTTTGCCATAACAACTGATTTATTGATAACAACAACTATCGTTATTCCCTTTTCACACTGAAATGCATCATCCTAGTTCTGACCATTCAGTTGTTATTTACTATCAGCCGAGAGAAATCGTGAGTGCGCGTGCCTTCATGACACCAGCTTTAAAACACTCCAATATTCATTTTCCCAGACAAGTTTCGAATCAGGAGTTGGATAATAGTCGCAGATCTATGTACCTATCCCTTTCCCAAGATCTTCAATTAATCTTAGACTGGGGTGCAAAGAACCTTATTCAGTTCAACGCCTCCAAAACCCAGTCTTGGTTCCTGTCACGCAAAAAATCTGGCAACGCTTACCCCATCCACATGAATGGCCAAGCATTACAAAACAACGATACATTCGATATTGTTGGCGCCGCTTTCGAACATGATTTCAGCTGGCACAAACACATTACTTCAGTAGCCACATCGGCAGCTAAAAAGCTTGGTTTGGTTTCTCTTTCGAGCCAGAAAATACTTCTCCCCTTCCAACTTATACACTCTCTATGTTTCCCAAATAAGACCTAACCTAGAGTACTGCTCCCACATCTGGGGAGCGGCATCACCTTCGACACTTAAGATCCTTGATTCTATCCAAAAGATCGACTTATCAGTGACCCAGCCCTCACGAGAAAACTCCCTTCTCTCGCTCATCGCCGCGCTGTAGGGGATTTATCCCTTTTCTACCACCACTTCCACGGATTTTGCTCTGAAGAACTAGCCGGTATGCATATTTACAGATGCTAGCATGTGTTGACACCAGGGTGTTGAAATCAGCGCGGGTTTGGAAAAACAGTACATTTACAAATGCTAGCAGATTTGGACACCAGAGGCGATCATAGTGTTGAAACCAGTTTTAGATAACCTGAGCAGTAGATAACCTTTTTCCACGATTGTGCCTGTACGGAAAATAACAATAAAATGTTGTTGGAATATTGAAAAAAAATATTTATTAAAGCAAACGAACAAAATAAAAATAAAATATTAGGTTAATGAGCAGATCCATGCCCTTCAGCATTAGGCTGGTTTTGTGAGATGTTAAGATGAATAAGAAATAAAAGCTAACCCAGATCGGCCCTACAAGGTGCAGAAATTAAAATTGCATAATAGTCGTGCAATACGCTCTCGGACAGGTTTGCTCAGTTTTAGGATTCATCAGTATCTTTTTTAATAAAATGTCAGGTGTATGCGGTGCTGCCAAAATTTTATACCAATACGAATCGCGCAGTCGCAGTAAAAAACTCGGCAAAGATAAAAAATTAAAAAAATATGTTGATGAAACCTAAAACTGAACAAACCTGTCCGAGAACGTATTTTACAACTCTATGGCCACAAGAAGAAATTATATTATTTCTAAGAACAGCTTTAATGCCAAAATTTCACAAAAAATAATTAAATAGTAACAGAGCCCTAACCCGTTGCCAATACACCTTTTTTGTTTCTCTACAGAAATATTGTTAAAAAAATATAAATTGTTATGCGCGGGGGGCTCTAAATTCGAGACTTTCTTGAGACCAGTACCCAGTACCTGACATGCTGGGGTTCTATTAACATTTCCACTTAAAATTTGATCGCCCCCCATAAACAAAATGTAGTCTTTTCGCTGCATCTCCCTCTTCCTATGTTTGGCTAAAGTAGGGTTTGAACAGAAATAATTTATTTTCTTTTAAGATCATCTGAATAATGATATTTTCACAGCTTCTAGAAGATATTTAGCAATTCTTAGGGACATCACAGGAGTTCTCTAACAGACTGAAGAACTAAAACTGTGGCAGCATCTTTTTGGTCATATTTCTTCTTCTTCTTGATGAAACCTAAAACTGAGCAAACCTGTCCGAGAGCGTATTTCACGACTATTATGCAATTTTAATTTCTGCACCTTGTAGGGCCGATCTGGGTTAGCTTTTATTTCTTATTCATCTTAACATCTCACACAACCAGCCTAATGCTGAAGGGCATGGATCTGCTCATTAACCTAATATTTTATTTTTATTTTGTTCGTTTGCTTTAATAAATATTTTGTTTCAATATTCCAACAACGTTTTATTGTTATTTTCCGTACAGGCACAATCATGGAAAAAGTAGATAACCTGCTCAGGTTATCTAAAACTGGTTTCAACACTATGATCGCCTCTGGTGTCCAAATCTGCTAGCATTTGTAAATGTACTGTTTTTCCAAACCCTCGCTGATTTCAACACCCTGGTGTCAACACATGCTAGCATCTGTAAATATGCAGCCGGTATTATTCCCCCCTTGACTGCTCCTAACAGAACAAAGAGAGGCGCGTTACGTATGCATCCCGTTACAGTCCAGCTTCAAAGGCCTGGAACAGATCATTTCTCTCTCTCATTCATACCTAGGGTCTCCAGATTATGGCCCAAATTGCCTGCCGATGTTTTCCCTTCCCGTCCCAACCTCCAATCCTTCAAATCCCGTGTAAATAGACTACATTTCCCTTCTCTTCAGACACCCACGGTACGTTAGTACTTAGGCTTGACGTCTACGAGGGATGGTTTAGATACAAAAAAAGTCTTACTGGCGGTAAATGCATCCAAAATCGCCCATGAATTGGACACTTTCAGCTGGTGGAGGCAATAAGCTGACAGCTGAAAGCTGTGCTTGTCCATAGATATAATATGTCAATGGTTTAGAGCGATTTTTTCGACTACATGGCTTTAAGACTGTTAAAATGGAACGCATATAAAAATACTGGTAAAAATGTCAAATCGCAGGTAGCAAAAGTGCCTAAAACCAACAAAAATCTACAAAAGTAATTAGCTACTTTTTTTTAAAGTAGTTGTGTTCATACTACTTTTTTCTCCTAGTAGTTATACTCCATTATTTTAAGTCTGCATTGAATATTCGCAAAACGTAGTTTAAAAAGTAGCTCACTACTCGGTGCAAACTACTTAAGGTATTTTAAGTACTTTTGTGTAATTTAACTACTTTTAAAAATATTGAACTACTTTCCTATATTACGTCATTACATTACGTGTACGTCGACGCGTGCCAAAAATCTCGTTAGAACAAGTTTTGAAAATCAAAATTTATTATTTTTTTAAATACCTCCTATTCCCATTACCTAATAGGGTTGCCAACTATTCTGATTTAGGCGGGATTGTCCCGATTTTAGTTGAGGTGTCCCGATTTGTTCCGCGTCCCGAATTCATGGCTCAAAATCTCGATTTGTTAAGGCTTAATGTGAAAATGTCCCTTATTTTAAATGACGAGAAAATCGTCACAATTTCCGGTCAGTCGTGCCAATAGTACGCCACCATTCGAGTGATACCGCCATGAATCATGATACACCACACGGTGTTTGCGAATAAATATATATTTTTTCCTATTTTGTGGATGTTACTAAAGACTGAATAATATATAAAAAAGACATTTTTAAAATAAAATGGCAAATGGCGAACCGTCAACGTGTCCCGATTTTCAAAAATTCAGATCAGGCGACCCTATTACCTAATATGTTTTAGTTTTGTATTTTGTATCAAAAGGGAACGGTGTTAATAATTTATGTTTAAATTATTAACAATATAAAAGTTTACAGCTAACTTTAAAATAAAGTTGAAATACTAACAAGTTTTTTATTTTATTTTGAATTTTTTTATTTGATGTTAAGGTTCAAGTCCCTTTTTTTAATCATTTTTGTAAGTACGGCTTCAGCACTGTTTTTTGGAGCCACAACGGTACATATTTGGTTTGGTTTGTATTTGTAAAAGTAGTTAATCATTTACGTTCAGATTCACTAAGAAAGTTTAAGATTTAGTAGTGGCTTAAATAATATTAAGATCTTATAGTTGACCAGTTATGTTTTGACAGGTTTTTGTCGTGTCACTGTTAATAAGTCGTCATTAAAAACTTATGAAGTATTCTGATATTTCAGCCATTTGCTGGGTTTTCAAATGATTTTCATCTTGGAACGAGGTGCTGTAATCATATTAGTTCTATTATTGTCGAAAGTACATACTAAAATTGCCCTTTTCTTTATAAATTTGCGAAAAAGCTCAGAAATAAATTCATAGTATCAAACTTAAATGTCTTATTCTTAAACTTGTCAGTTTAAAACTTTTGGTTGTCAAATTAGACCGGACTAGCGTTGGAGAATCTGGCTGTTAACTTCTAAATATTTAGTAGTGAGTAGTCTAACTACTCTTTTGAAGAAGTAATTTAACTACCAAGTAGTTAACCTACTTTTTTAATGAAGTAGTTAGTAGTTATACTCCACTACTTTTTTCAAGTAGTAACACAGCAAAATAGGCTAAGGAAGTTTAAAATTTCCGCGAAATATTTTCGAAAAAAAAAAGAAATCCCAACGGTAGTCTTTTAGCGTGAAAGAGACAATAACATAATCTTTTCAGGTACCTTCGCCGATTCAGCCGCATTGTTGACCGGATGGGGTAAAACTTCAGATACTTCAAAAGTTTCGAATGTCCTAAATCAAGTAAACTTGGCTGTCCTTGAAAACTCTGAATGTGGAAACTTTTACGAGGGGATGATTCAATCTACCCACATATGTACATCGGGAGCTGAAATTAAAGGTAATTTTAAAAAGAAAATTTTCTAACTTTATAAATATATTTAGTATTTTTCAAAGGCGAAGATAATTTATTTTTATTAAAGGGATAATACAGACTTTTCTCAATAAGAGTGCTTTAAATAAAGTTGCTTTTCTGATGCCATTTTTTTTCTTATTTCATCAAAAGGGAAATAGGAATATAACATTTTATACCTTTGGTGAAAATAAGGTAATTAAGGTCGAACTTAGGAAATCAGACTTAAAAGATCGAAATATTTTCAGAGATCCTTTTTATAAAAAGCTGACTGTGCAGCAAAAAATATTAAAATTGTGAGATTCCTACTGCGACTGTAGGGACTTAATCACGAAAATATTAAAAACCGTTTAAAAAGGTTTTTAATTCAGTCAGATTATTTAATCTTATCAAATTTTGGCGAACGGTAATTTGCGGCAAATAACAGGCGCATTTTATTAAGAAAACACTGTTTTTTGTTAGGGTCGACAAAACAATTAGGAAGTGACTCCGCTGCCGGCGCCGGCTGCCGTCATGGATGCCGGCGCCGGCAGCCATCATGGATGCCGGCGCCGGCAGCCGAGCTGTTTGCCGGGGAAGTGGCTCCGATGCCGGCGCCGACAGCAATCATGGATGCCGGCAGCATTAGAAAATTAGTGTCAAAATAAGATGAGAATCAAAATACCTTAATTCAATCAAAAAATGTTAATTTATTATAATGTAAACTTTAACGAAACTTAAATCTTCCTACAAAAATATAACAATTGTTATTCTGCGAATTTAAGGGTAGAAATAAGAAAAATAAACCCATATAATATACCTTCAATAAGAGTGTTCAATTTGTCTGATATCAATTTGATTGGAATTCTTGCCTTCTATGGATATATTGCCATTTTTTGAGGTAGAAATAACTAGCAGAGCCTGTAACTCTGTGTCTCTGTTTTGCTATAAAATTGAAATAAGCTTTGGATGAAGTATGATTGTGATTTCGTTCAATCCCCAGGATGCATAGAAATTGTTTACACTCAATTACTTTCAAGAAAATGCTAGCCTGGCAGCCTTTCTTACATGTGGAACACTTCCTTGTTGACTTTTTATTTTTTGTCTTGAATGGTCTTCCACCTTTAACACAGGCTAACCGCAGATAATAGTATTTCTGCTACCACACAACCAAAACTCATTGTTTGTGGCTTACTTGTATTCCACCAAAACACAATTAAAATTTTCATATGAAGAAAATTTATCACACACTCATATTTTATAGTTTTTACGCAAAATTAAAACAACACAATGTTTACATATCATTTAAAATACGTAACTATAATTATTTTAGGTTAGAACTGCCGGCATTTCGTTTTGGCCGTATCTGAACCGGCGCCGGCATCCGAGAAATTGTACTCGGGTGCCGGCGCCGGTATCCATGCATCAACATTTTGGGAACCGGCGCCGGCTGCGGAGTCACTTCCAAACAATTAATTATATGTACAGGGTGTCCGAGATAAGACGCCCTATCAATATGAAAAACTGCAAGAGATACTTTAAAATGTTTAAGATAAAAGTTTCTTAATTTCACCTGACGTGTTAATTTATTTGGATTTTATTTATACAGGGTGTTTTATTTTTCCTAGGCAGGTACGCACTTTATTATTTCCAATGGCACACCCTATATATTATTACAGATTTGAATAGTGCCTTTAAAGGCGAGTTCAATAATATATAGTATGGGTCTATGATCTGTTATTTTATGCTTGGCAATAGTCAGCCCGAATTTCGTAAACATAACAATTTCCTTTAAAATGTATTCAGAAGAAGAGCGTTTAGATTTCTATTTGTGTTATGTTAAAAACAATCGCGCTCAGATTCACTAAGAAGGTTTAAGATTTAGTACTGGTTTAAATTAAGATCCTATAGTTGATCAGTTATATTTTGACAGGTTTTTGTCTTGTCATTGGTGATAAATCGTCATTAAAAACTTATGACATTTCAGCGATTTGCTTGATTTCCAAATGATTTTAATCTTGGAACGAGTTGCTGTAATGAATTTAGTTCCATTATTCTCGAAAGTACGTACTTAAATTTCCCTTTTCTTTATAAATTTTCAGAAAAGCTCAGAAATAAATTTATAGTATAAAACTTAGTTGTTTTATTCTTACACTTGCCAGTTTAAAACTTTTGGTTGTCAAATTAGACCGGACTAGTGTTAGAGAATCTAGACGTGGGAGTTTTGCGTTAAGAATAAGACAAAATTATGACAGATATTCACAACAAAGAATTCCTGATAGCAAAATTATTCAAAGAATTGAGCACGACTTAAGAAATCATGGTGGTTTGAAATACAAGAAAAACTATAAGTCAAGGAGCACATTAACAGGAGAGATACAATTAAACATATTACTTTATTTTGAAGAAAGGGGAGAAAATTCCCTAAATGATGCAAAGAGAATTTGGCAATTGCTAGATCAACAATTTAGGATTCCATCGTGATAAACAAATATAAGCTCTTCAAATTTGCAAAGCTGCAATACTTAGAACTAGATGACAAACCTCGATGACTGAAATTTTGTATGGATATAATGAATCGCCATTTCGAAAACAATATATTTGAAAGGATTGGACTTGGTGTTGGACTAAAGAAGACATTTTTACTACTGCGGGAATATATAATAGAAAAAACGTTCACTATTGGTCCCAGGAAAACAAAAAAACGATAAAAACCATACAATATCAAGGGAGAAAAAGTGTTCATGTCTGGTATGGCATTTAGAGAACCGTCTTAGAAAGACATTTAAATCGTCATAGTTACCTAAATCTATTACAAGAGCATATTGCCTATGTTAGAAGCTGATCAAATTATTTTCCAAATTGATGGGGCTTCGTGCCATAATAATGCGGAGGTAAGGGAATTTTTCTGTAACAGTTTTGCGGGGATAATTATTGGACCCAATGGAACTGTGCTCTGGCCTCCCAGAAACCCCGATCTCACCCCACTGGACTATTTTTATGGGGTGCTTTAAAGGATATGGTATACAAAAATAGATGTCAAGAGCTAGAAGAACTGAGTGAGGCAAAGAATAAGAGAAGGAGTTCATTTTCTAAACCAGACCGGCTCAGTAGGAAGGGCAATAAGAAAACTTCCAAGAAATATATACTACATATTGTATAGCTCAGGAGGAGGGACATGTAGCAAATTTACTCTGAGTTAATTTAAAATTATTTTGAAGTTGGTTGTTTGTAGTTAGAGTATTGTATTGCTATTTGTAAAATAAATACAAGATAAAAATTCCTTTATTTTTTATTGAAATATAAGTTACGTGCTAAAGATAATCATCAATATATCGGAAACAGAGACTAATAGACCCATGTTGTTGTACACCAATGAACTCGTCTTTTAATTCCCTATTTAGAATGGACATAATATATAGGGGTTCCATTTAAAAAACTCGAGTAATTTCCCAACACGCGAAACATGATAAAACTGTAACATCTCTTTATTTTTAAATTTTTTCTTTAGGCTGTAAATGAGGTACGTTTTAGTATTTTCTTTTGGCGCAAGCAGAATTTTAAAAAAACATGTTAATAACCTAATTATGTTAATTTAAGGATCTCACAAACTGAAGATAATTGCCAATAAATTCGAAACGTTGCATCATAGACCCATACTACTATATATTATTGAACTCGCCTTTAAAGACACTATTCAAATCTGTAATCATATATAGGGTGTATCACTGAAAATAATAAAGTGCGTATCTGCCAAGGAAAAATAAAACACCATGTGTAAATAAAATTCAAATAAATTAAAACATCGGGTAAAATTTAGAATCTTTTATTTTAAACATTTTAAAGTATCTCTTACAGTTTTCCATATAAGGGGATAGGGCCTCTAATCTGTACACCCTGTACATTGTACATGTAATCCTATAATTATTAGGTAGGAAAGACTAATTTTATTATAAGATAACTGATGTATAGAAAAGAATACCAGAATGCATTATCAGATTCTTTACGAACGATTAACCTGCCAATTTTAAGACCAGAACATACATTAATATGCTGATTATTTTTAAAAATAAACAAAGTACTGATATTCTTGCATTTTAGAATCGCTAATCGGTGGCAAAACTCACTAATTTTACTCTGGAGATATCAAAATTTTAAAATATTGTAAGACTACGACATCATCCCGTGTGCAATACTATACAGGGAGTTTAAAAAAGTGTAAAAACAACATTTTCCCTCCTCTGTCTAGATCGACGGAGAACTAATTTATAAAGCATTAGATAATATGGCTTTCGTCTAACTTGCAAAAGCGTTTGAGATTGTTGATCGCATCCATTTGTTGAGTTTCCTTACCTTAGTTTTCGGGGAATTTCCTAATTCTTATGAAATCTTATCTCAAAACTAAAGTATTAAAATAATTATTAATTTAAAACGTCTACAGTACCAATAACACAATCGAATGTGGAGTTCCTCAAGGTACAGTCTGTGGGCCTTTTATTATTTCAGATTTATTTACAAGATTTATACAGGGTGTTCGGAAAATGCATCAGGATACTTGGACAGGTGATTCTAAATGGCAAAATAAAGGTAGTAAGTCATATACCAAAAATTAGAAATCTCAATATTTTCCGAGTTACAGCCTATGAAAGTTAATTTTTTTCCTTATTTTTTACATATTTTGGATATTCCTTAACTAATTAAATTGATATTTGGCACAGAGACTCAGCTTGGAAATTTATATCATTCTGTTGTAAAAATGTTTCTCTACTGTGCCACCAGAGGGCACTTTACCTGAAACTCAAATTTTAGTTTTCCCATATCTTTTTTTTTGACACATATTGCAAATACGAACATGGTATGGTAAAGAAAATAAAATACTAGACAAAAATGGTACTCTTCATCTGAGTCGACAAACCTCACCGTTTAGCCGCAAATTAGAATTAAGATTTTATTATCATTAAATCAGTTTTTCAAATGGACGCAAATGCAAAAAATCAAGTTATCATGTTAAAAAATCCAATCGAATTATTATTTGACAGAAGAATAAATAATAAGTAAAACTTTCTTCAGTGTTGGTAAAGTTTTGAAATTAGTGACAATATTCTTGATATTAAAACGGTATTTAATTTCAACAATATTTTCACTAATTTCAAGAGTTCACTGACACCCAAGAAAGTTATAGTTATTATTTATAATATATGGTTTTATTTTTCCATGGGGTTGCGGTCAAAATGTTTACATTAAAACAATAGTCATCTTTGACGTTTCGGTTTATTGACTGACTAAACCATCATCAGAAAGTTAACTACAAATTTTTAAAAAGAACTTATTTTATCAGGTTTACTAATAATAACACAAATAGACATACCTTTTAACTATGATGAACAAACTTAGCACTAATACTACTACATTTTAACAACCATGTACTCTCTACGAGACACAGAGTTAAACTATTATTTACTAACTTGCCTTAACAACCAAATTTGCATCGTACCTTTTAGAAGGTATAATGGATGGAAAGTCCACTATAGGTACAAAATGTTTTGTGAATAATGCAAAAATTTTATTTTTATGACATAATTAGGCCTCCATAAACTGAACTTAAATTTTCGGTATCTGACCTGAAATTGATGGTGTTATTGGTTTTTTTAATATGAATCATTTCTTTAATATTCCTTTTTTTGTTATTCGATTCAAACTCTAATATTTGAACATTATTGAAATTGAAATTATGTAGTTCGTCAAGAGCATGTTTAGATAGGGCCCTATCTAAACATGCTCTTGACGAACTACATAATTTCAATTTCAATAATGTTCAAATATTAGAGTTTGAATCGAATAACAAAAAAAGGAATATTAAAGAAATGATTCATATTAAAAAAACCAGTAACACCATCAGTTTCAGGTCAGATACCGAAAATTTAAGTTCAGTTTATGGAGGCCTAATTATGTCATAAAAATAAAATGTTTGCATTATTCACAAAACATTTTGTACCTATAGTGGACTTTCCATCCATTATACCTTCTAAAAGGTACGATGCAAATTTGGTTGTTAAGGCAAGTTAGTAAATAATAGTTTAACTCTGTGTCTCGTAGAGAGTACATGGTTGTTAAAATGTAGTAGTATTAGTGCTAAGTTTGTTCATCATAGTTAAAAGGTATGTCTATTTGTGTTATTATTAGTAAACCTGATAAAATAAGTTCTTTTTAAAAATTTGTAGTTAACTTTCTGATGATGGTTTAGTCAGTCAATAAACCGAAACGTCAAAGATGACTATTGTTTTAATGTAAACATTTTGACCGCAACCCCATGGAAAAATAAAACCACATATTATAATTTAAACGGTCAGGAAAAACAATACTGTTATTATTTATCTGTCAAATAACAATTCGATTGTTTTTTTTTTTATTATGGTAACTTGATTTTTGCTTCCATTTGAAAAACTGATGTAATGATAATAAAATCTTTAATTCTAATTTGCGACTTAAAGGTGTGGTTTATCGACTCGGATGAAGAGTGCCTTTTTTATTAAGTATTTTATTATCTTTAAAACAGCATGTTTGTGTTTGCAATATCTGCCAAAAGAAAAAAGATATATACTAAAAATAAAATTTGGTTTTCAGGTAAATTGCCCTCTGGTGGCACAATAGAGAAACATTTTTGTAACAGAATGATATAAATCACCAAGCTGAGTCTCTGTGCCAAAAATCAATTTGATTGGTTAAGAAGTAATCGAAATATGTAAAAATTATAAAAAAAATTGAACATTGATAGGCTGTAACTTGGAAAATATTGATATTTCAAATTTTTCTTACATGGTATACTACCTTTATTTTCCCGCGTAAAATCACCTGTCCAAGTATCCTGACGCATTTTCCGAACACCCTGTATAATATTCTACAAACTCTAGAAATATCGTGAGGTTTGCTGGTGATACTCAAACTTCTCCCAGAGTATAGACAGGTTACTTAAATTTTTCACTTACTAAGATAGAAAACACTCTATGGGCTTTTTAATACTAAATAACTCTCTTTTGCCCGTTTCTGAGATACAGGGGTTTGAAACTGTTGCATAATTAGATCCGTCATAATGATAGAATATCTCTGAAAAAATTCGGCTCTCAAAAAATCAAAACTTCCATTTTTTAAAGCGTTTTTTTTTCATAGATGTGCAAGTCAGCGACAGGTAACACACAGAGTCGTATATGCAGCAATTTTAAAACCCCGTATCTAGGAAAGGGTCGACAATAAGTACCTATTAGGTCTTATATGTTTTTGAAACCTAGATAAAAACATTTACAGCCCGATTCTCCAACGCTAATCCGGTCTAATTTGACAACCAAAAGTTTTAAACTACCACTTGTAAGAATAAGACATGTAAGTTTTATACTATGAATCTAGTTCTGAAGTTTTTCGCAAAGTTATAAATAACACTAAAAAAAATCATTGAAGCAACTCGTTCCAAGATAAAAATCATTCGGAAACCTAGCAAATCCCTTAAATATCAGAACAATAAAATTCATAAGTTTTTAATGACGACCTATTATAATGATAGGACAAAGCCTGTCAAAACATAACTGATCAACTATAAGATCTTAATTTAAACCAATACTAAACCATTTTAGTAAATCTGAACGTTGGTATCTATCAAAAAACTGTATACAGGTACAGGAACGACGCAAAACAAGTGAGACATTTAACATAATGTCCCTATACATACATTATGTACGTGTATATGTAGTAGAAATTACATTGAGACGGTTGAATCGACTGTTGCAATTTTTTCTTGGGAGCTTCTAGGGACCTAAAAAAAGCTGAACCGGCAAAAAATTGCCTAAAATCAGTTCATCGGTCGTTGGATGGGTCCCATCTTGATTCTTTTTAAATGAAAAGGGTGTCGAATCACGCCTTTTTTCCAAGATTTTTCAATTCTAGAGTTTTAATAAATAAGCTTGACTCTATATACAATGGTGACGAATTGAACTTTTCACTGGGTAATGTGGTAAATAATTTTTAAAATATAATTTTTGGAATTTACTGAGTTAATATTATCTGATGTATAAATAAATTAAAACATTTCTAACAATTGCCACTTTCTATAGGAGGTTGTAACGGGGATTCTGGAGGACCTCTGGTTGTTGACGGAAAACAAATTGGACTAGTTTCGTTCGGTTCAAATCAATGTACTAAAGGCTACCCTACCGTATTTACCAGAATAACTGCATTTAAAGACTGGATATCCAAGAACTCTGATGTTGATGTCAAATAACCGTTATAATCTCAATACATTCTCTAATGAAATTTAGTACTGAATCCTTAAAGTGGTGTAAGAATAAAATATTTTAGTTTAGTTATCGCTTTATTTTCTTTATAAATATAGGCCAAGCAATAGAGCGATTTGTCGTGACATTAATATTATCAGAAAATCGTCTGTGCCATCATCTAAAAGACGATCCGTAGATGATTGCCGTTATATTTCCAACTCTGAAGTTTTTTTCTTTAATTTGTTATAAACATTTTTAAGCAAAAAACGCGATGTTTTTAGTTTTTTGCTTATAAAATGGAAAGTAATGAAGCAATCTTAATGGTGTAAATGGACGATTTGTAGAGAACAAAAATACGAACAAAACGTCCGATAGGATAAGTAGCAACGGAGAAAATCAGGAAAAACCGGAAAATTAACAGTTTTTTAATTCATAAATCGGCCATTTTTAAACGTAGAGGGCTCAAAATTTGGGAAAAAGTAGTAATTTATAGCTACTTTATGTGTGCAAAACCCCGACGCTGTCCGACGATTAGTTTTGCCACAATCGTCATTTTAATTTTTCATTACACTATTTTGCAACAGGTCTGGATGCTCTATGCATCGTCCGATTTTAATTATTGAAACGTATATGAAAAGTAGAAGTTTAATTGAACAAAATGTATATTTTAATTTTTCCTTAAAATGCTACGAAACCAGTTGAAAATGCAGGTAAAGATGCGTGAAAATGGCCGAGCGCGCAAAAGCGGTTGAGGAGCGGGAAGGCAGCGCAGCGGAGCGAAGGGGAGCCAATATTCGCACGATCCGCCATTTTCACGCATCTTTACGTGCATTTTCAACCGGTTTCGTAGCATTTTATGGAAAAATTAACATATACATTTTGTTCAATTAAACTTGTACTTTTCAAATCCGTTTCAATAATTAAAATCGGACGATCCATAGAGCATCCAGACCTGCTGCAAAATAGTGCATTGAAAAATTTAAATGACGATTGTGGCAAAACTAATCGTCGGACACCGTCGGGGTTTTGCACACATAAAGTAGCTATAAATTACTTCTGTTTCCCAAAGTTTGAGCCCTCTACGTTTAAAAATGGCCCCTTTATGAATTTTTTTAAAAACTCGTAATTTTCCGTTTTTTTCCGGATTTTCTGCGTGACTACTCATCCTATAAGGACAGTCGCCCTCTCACTTTGTTCGTATTTTTATTCTCTACAAATCGTATATTTACACCATTAAGATTGCTTCATTAGTTTTCATTTTATATGGAAAAAACTAAAAAAATCGCGTTTTTTTGCTTAAAAATGTTTATAACAAATTAACGGAAAAAATTTCAGAGTTGGAAATATAACAGGGATCATCTACGGATTGTCTTTCAGATGATGGCACAGGCGGTTTTCTGATAGGATTAATGTCAAAAAATCGCTAATATTTTGCTCTGTTGCTTGGCCTAATAAGTAATTTACGCAATCCTACACTAATTTGCATACCTACTAGTATAGTTAGGTTACTCTTTGTAATTGAACATGTTAACTCGCACTATATATGTCATTATTCAACATTAATTGTATCTTGATCTGATGATGATAAAGAATATATTATAGAGTTTAGTAAAATGTCTATTTTTCGCATCTCCAATTAAATGAAATATTTAAAACTACGCTAATTAATGAAACATTGTTGAATTTATTTTTCAACCTGTTGTAATTCAGACGAAAAAGTAGTGCTGTTACTCTTTTGTAATCGAATTTTTATGTTTCTTTTAGGACCACGGGCGACTTCTCCAAGGTGGTCGTTTTTTAAGAGACGACCAAATTTAGCAAAAGTATTTCACAATTAGAGATTTAGTAGCAATTGGTGAAAACGTTGTCTCTGAGGGTATTAGTTTAAAAGTGTGGTGCTCACGAACATTACCGCTGCATTGTAAGTTCATCTGGATTTGTTGTTATACGACCAGCAAATCTTAAAATCGCCGCAATGTAGAAAAATAATCTGTAAATAAACCAGAGAACAGGCAATATTAAAAAACAATCTTTAATAGAGAATATCAGTTCAGGCGCGGATTAAGGGAGGAGCGCAGGGGGCGCCCCCCTAGAGTCATGCACAAAAAGATTTCAATAGCGAATTTTATAAAAATAAATATTGTAACATACATAAATATTAACCATTCGTACATGTTCTACAAAATATTACAAACAACAACAAACATTTGCCGTTTATAATATATAAATTACACAACAAAAATATGAATAACAGATCTATAATACGACTATTATGTTATATAAAAAATACAAGCCTTTTTCGGCATTTTTGATTTACATGCTCTTAGGTGGTTTCTGAAAATATTCCTTGCTAAAGGATACAAATAACCAAATAAGGTTTTTTTTTCGAAAATCATATTTTTGGAGAGCAATTTTCTTGGAAAAACTGCTCTTTCGAAAACGGATTTACGAAATTTTGCGGAAATATTTTCCCGAAAACCTATTTTGAAAGTAGCTTTTTCAAAAATATCCTAAAAGCTTTTTCAAAAAATGCGTTATTCAAAAACGGATTTATGAGATTCTCCAAAACACATATTTCGAAAGTACATTTATTTGAAAAGGTCTTTAAAAAAACACTTTTTCAGAAATAGGCATACAGTTTTCGAAAATGAATTTTTTTGGAGGACGGTATTAGGCTATGAACTCTAGCTTAGAAAATGTTAAATAAAAAAAAACGATTCTGAAAAAAACCAAAACGAACTCTTTTCAAGTGGGATTAGGTTTCCTTAGGTTTGGTACCTTACTTTCTCGTAAATTACTCTTTTCCAAAACCGTTAATTTAAAAAATTAATATTCGAGACGAAATTTCGAAAAAATTTAATTTAGGAAAAGATGTTCTCTGAAAAAATGTATTTTTGAAAACTGCCTCAAAAAGATTTGAAAAACTGGTTTTCGAAAAATTGTACTTACGTATGTACATCTCTCCAAGTGAGCAGACGGCATAAATAAAAATATGCTGGAGTACTTACACTTTCATATTAATCAAACAATAATAGGTCCTATCGCATGTACTGTTTCTTGTTCAAAAAACATTTTCTCGATGTTAAATTAAGTAAATGTTGTCGAAAAACAGCTTTCTCCAAATATGCTTTATTCGGAAACGGATCTACAAAATTAAAAAAAAAATTTTTAAAGAGAATTTTTCAAAACTACATTTTCCGAAAACAGTTTTTCAAAAATTACATTATGAACTCTACTAGCGTAAAAAATGTCAATAAAAAACGACAGAAAAAATCCTGAACTAATATCAACGAACCGTTTTTGTGCTCGGTCAGGTTTGTTTCGTTGTGTCTGCTGCGTTACTCTGTAGTACATTCCTTCTTCAAAAAGGCATTTTGAATGAAATAATATGTCTTCTTAGCCATTCTTGTATTTCGGCCTTTCTTATTCCGGTGTTCGAAGCTTTATCAATACGCCTACTGTGGTATGAAGCATTATCCATAACAATGACAGCGTTCTCTTCTAGATGGCTTAGAATATTTTTGAACCAATTTTCAAATAAATCAGCATTCATGTCTGCGTGGTAGTCCACGAAGCCGCCATCGGATCCGATATGTAAAATAATCAGGCGTTTCCCTTTACCTGAAGGATTTTTTAATCCTGTCGAAAGACCTTCCAGAAAGGCTTGCCTGGGATGCTCTATTGAAGCATCCACCCATACTTTACTAACAGTGTGTCCCGCATTGACCCAAGTCTCATCTCGGTAATATATCTTCCTATATACCTTCCCGCCTTATTTGCCTGATTTCGCGTAAGTAGCTACGTCTCCAGTTTATAATTTCGTCTTTTTCCTTGAATATGCTATTTCTCTGTCTCCCTACAAAACTAAAATGCAAAATGCATGTTAATATATTAAGACCCGTTACTTATTAAATTTTAAAACATCAATTGCTATATTGAATTCATGTAGCCTTTAATTGATGAAGATCCATTATAAAACTATTTAATAATAACAACAAACGTGTTTAAATCTTCACTAAATTTTTATTCTTAAAACATTCAAATATTCTTAAAGGGCCTTACCTAATCCTAATGATATTGTAAACATAATCACCAGGTTGTAAAAATTTAGGTAGAATTTGTTGAGTAGTTGATCCACGTAATAAGACCAACCATCCGACGAAGACACCGTGTGTCGAAACAATTGTCATGATTTAAGAATAAAAATTTAGTGAAGATTTAAACACGTTTGTTGTTATTATTAAATAGTTGTAAAATGCTATTTCTCTGTCTCTCTACAAAACTAAAATGCAAAATGCATATTAATATATTAAGACCAGTAACTTATTAAATTTTAAAACATAGAATGCTATTTCACTGGCTCCCTACAAAACTAAAATGCAAAATGCATATTAATACATTAAGACCCGTTTTATGAAATTATAAAACATAAACTTACCGAAAATTAATCTCCTTTATTAATTTAGCCAGCGTGCTTCTTTTAAAATCTTGTAAGTCGTTATCGATATTTATTGCTGATAAAATTTTATCCAAGGTTGGGGGTTCATTCCGGAAAACGAATTCATGGATTTTCCGACGTATTGATGCCTTAGTTTCTTGTGAAACTTTGTCTAAAACTCCTCTGGCTCTATGGTAATTTTTTGGAGCAGAAAGACCATTGCCTGTTTCGTATTCTGCCAGAACTTTATAAACACTGCTAATGGATGCTCCTACAACAAAGAAATATGTAGATTTTGTTTGTCATACAATATTACATACTGCTCTTTTTACGTTAAATTGTGAACTTTAACTTAATACCAAATCATTACCTGTTGCTCTTGAAACAAAGTTAACACGTTTCTTTTCAGTTCCATTGGGCTGGCTTTCTCGACAAGTTTTGTAAATGTTTATGATACTCTCTTTTTCATAAACGGACAAAGATCGTTTTATCCGTTTCTTGGGTGGAGATTGTCCAGGTAATTGACGCTCATTCAATACGATATTCATAGGGAATGTTAGTTATTCAAATAGCGCTGCCAGATATCCCGATTTTAAACAAAGCACACCGAAAAAAGAAGCAACACAATATTTTTAAAAAGCACTCAACCAACAAATAAAATTATAGACCGTACGCCACAGAACTCAGAATATAAATGAAACACCCGCACCCTTTGAATATTGTAGGGTGAAAAGAGGACCGCTTAAATTCCGAAAATTGACCAATAGGAATAAACCACCTGAATATCAGGTAGTTTTGTTACTTCGTACGTTCGGTGTACAGACTTATAATATCCTGATGAAATATTTCCGCTTGTACGTCACTGGCTGCGCCCAGATTTGTAGAAGAAAACTGCAGTGTGAGTGCAAAAAATGAATTTTTAAGGAGATGAGACATCCTAGTGGTAGGCTTTTAAAAGTTCTTTTACGAGAGTTTCGTAGTTTCCATGTGTCTTGTTGTCCAAAAATATTTTTACTACATTTACAAAACAATTATTCCAAGCCACTAGTTCTTTTTCATTTAGTTTTTTCTTAGAAAGAGGATCGTTTACAAGTTTCTTAATTTGAGGTCCAATAAAGACACCTTCTTTTAGTTTTGCATCACTTAATTGTGGAAAAACTTCTTTTATTTACTTGAATCCACCACCTGGCTTGTCCATAATAATATTCCGAGTTTAAAGTCGGAATTTAATTAAATTTCGACATTAAACTCGGAATTTAAGAACAAAATACGTTGCCCCTCTCTACGCCTTAATAGAAGTGAATTATAAAAATATCATTTTCGTTCATGTCACCAAAACCATGTCTATTAGTGCCTTGTTTTAAAGGTCTTCAAAAAGAAACATTTTACCGTAAACCCGAGGTCCGTATCTTAATTCGTTTTTAAATGGAAAGCCCTTAAAAATGTAAAATCGTAAAAAAATTAAAAGAGTAAATAATTTTATCTACTCCTATTAAATTATATATTAATTATTCAACTACTTTTGAATAATTAATAGTATCTATAAACAAACAGCGTGAGTTATAATAACTCACTGCTATAACTCACTATAATAAATCGGAAAAGCTTTACGAACCGAATATCATGGTGGCTCTGTACAAGCCGATTGGCTGAAAGGAAACAGTCCATTATTGTTACTGAGGGAAGTAATGTCACTCGAATAATTTTGACGTTTTCAAATTAAGTTAATAAAGTTAATAAAGTTCTTTCTCTGTACTTGTATCTTAGTATTTATTGTTATAGTCGTAGATAAAGTATAGTATTCAACTTGCGGTAATGGTCATAACTCACTTGATGAATTACATCACTCGCCTGCGGCTCGTGCTGCAAACTTCATCTGCGTGAGTTATGACCTACATTACCGCTCGTTAAATAATATACTATTATTTCTCTTATTACTTTAAAAGTTGTTCAAAATGACCACCATGATCTTCTTGGCACTAATAAAGTCGATTTTGGAACTCACTTCTCACATTTTCGAGAATGGCAGGTGTTACTCCTTGGTAGAGTTCCAAAATCGACTTTACTACCGCCAAGGAGTTCACAGTGGTTATTTTGAACAACTTTTAAAGTAATAAAAAAAAGGTATTTAATTTTTAGTTTTTTTTTTCACGATTGTTAATATTTATGAACGTGTCATTTTAAATCGAATTAAGATACGCAACTCGGGTTTGCGGTAAAATGTTTCTTTTTTGACGACCTTTAAAATGAGGTACCACACGGAGAGTTGCATTGAAAATTTTTGACCTCAACTCCCTAGCGTCTCCTCTCAAGGGGGTTGAAAAAGTTAAACTGAATAAAAAAGTAGATTTGTTAACCTATAAAATTCACTTAAAATCTGGTGTCTCTATCTTTACTAATAGAAAAGATATTTGCTCATACTAAGACTTTTCGGACACCCTGTATATGGTGGTTCTCTTTTGTAGATGTTTTATAATTTGACCATGGAGCCCACCTGAGACGGCGCTTATCAGGTTTTGTGCATACCTATCGGTCATTTATATTCTGAGTAGTCGTGATTTCTTTTAGAGCAGACTAAAATTCAGCATTTAAGCAACAAAAACAATACCGAGAAAATTGTTTTCTTTATGATTATGGCTGCTTGTTTAGTGAACAATTTTAATGTGCAGAGCCCCAGGAAAGGCTACATTTACATTCAGGTGAACGACAGGGTTTAGATAATGTTTCCCAAGTGTAAAATAATAATGATTGGAAAACAGTTTTGTGTGCCCAGTTTCGACATACTCGCTTAACAGCTTTTGGTTATAGGACTATTCGTTGTTTTAAAACACTTTTTATTTAACCTACTTTCGGTTTTTACCTAAAACGATTATATTTTTTACGGTTTGGCTTTTAGAAAGGATAGATTTTATAAGCAAATTTTATTTTATGAAAAAAGGTTTAAAATGGATATATAAAAGGTTTGGCCCCAAAAAAGTTTAAAAAGAAAATGGGTCTCAGAACCCTTTATCTAAGTAATCGTCAGTTAACATTTCTATTATTTTAGTTTTTTTAACATTGTTGGTGCTCTTTTATTTGCTATAAAATCAAATGACTTTCCGGGCACATAATAAAGGCACAAGAATAACTAAATAACCAGAAGAATAACTCTTCCTTGGCACGTTTGTTCTAAGCCTCTAACGCCGAGAGACCTTGAGTCCGTGTTCAAGCATGATATTGCCATAGGCGTACAGGGTTATTCATTATATTTTGACTCCCACCTACAGCTCTTATTACGAGTTATAGAAAAAAACTTTAAATACAAAAGTTTTAGGTTTTTTCACGTAGTATCTTTTGGTAATAGCGGAAATAAAAAATCGACTTTAGAACAATGAAAAAATTAATTGAGACATTTTTTTAAATGGAACACCCTGTATATTATCAGCTCAAATGAAAGATCTCTTTGTTCTGATTTCAAATATATATAATTTGTTGGCATTTGGTTCAGCCACTTTTGAAATATTTGAATTTAAAAAAATACTTTATTTAAACTACAACAATACGTTTTCGAGGCAACTTGATTATATTAAAGCAACAAACTTTAATGACTGATGATCTCCAATTGTGGAAAAATAAGTTATAAACTCAAATATTTCAAAAGTGGCTGAACCAAATCCCAACAAATTATATATATTTGAAATTAGAACAAAGAGATCTTTCATTTGAGCTAATAATATACAGGATGTTCCATTTAAAAAAATAAGACTCAATTAATTTTTTCAATGTTGTAAAGTCGATTTTTTATTTCCGCTATTACCAAAAGATAATACGTGAAAAAACCTACAACTTTTGTATTTAATGTTTTTTTCTGTGTTTCTGGTGTCAAAATATAATGAATAACCCTGTACCTAGGAGATAATATGTTGTCATGTTAAATTAGTAAAACAAATATGATTTATTTAACAATGTGATTAGTGGGTTGTCTTAGGTAGTGCGCTATGCCTTAAAATATACTTAAATATTCCACGTTATTTTGACGTATTTCACACGAATTGCTCTTTTCACGGAGAAATTGTTTACTTGCAGCTAAATGGGGAATGAGCAAAAAATAAGAACTCTGATTTTTAGAGATTAAATTAACAAAAGCGGATGGATTGGAAAATCGGGAAATAAAGTGTACTTTTAAATTTTATTTTGAGTTATGCAGGAGTAAACAATGATAAAGTAATTTTAATAGAAAAAGTATTTAAAGTTAGGTGAATAAAATAGGTGTTAAGGTAATAAAATAATTTTGTTGGTGTCTCCAAATCAGCATCTTACTATTTTTTATAGTCTTAAATTTCTATTTATAAATTTAATTAATTAATGATTAAATCAACACTGGGGATACAGGGTCAATAAATAAAACTGTTGGCGGGTAAACAACTGTTTATCAAAATTTCCAAAATAAAGTTTAACAGGTCTACCTTAAAATTTAGTATGAAAAATCTACTCGACCATGTATCGAGCGCGGAATATCATTATTTCCCCCAGACAAGGAATATCACAATATCATATGAATTAAAAGTAATTAAAGAAAATGACAATTTTGTAACTAGCCCGTAACTTGCTGTCAAAGGAACATCGTGCAAAGATGCATTGAGATAATTAAGCTGGGTCATCCCTAAAAAGAACAAAAATCATATTCCGATACGTGAAATTATAGATTAGAATTTACGTTCATGCAAAATATATAATAAAAATTTGAAAAATCGACACTACTCACCATTTTAGAGTCCCTAACAAAGAATCATCTGTTTTAACAGGGGGGTGAAACTAAATTTTGATTTCCTTTAGAAAAGGGCTCTTTGTCCACTCCAGCCTTTCTGAATGTCATTGGGAAAATGACTCCTTACAAATGTCAAACATCCACGTCAAACTGTATTACTGACGTTTCTACTTCGCTCTCGCGATTTCACGCGTTTCATTCGCTCATGTTTCAAATTAGCCAACACTTAATCAGCTTTTGAATTAGGTACTTGAAAATATAACAGTAACGAGTATTACAAGCTGTAGGCATCTATAAATATATGTGTATGTGTATGATCAGGACCGATTTATTAAGGGGTTATATACAGTTAGAATTTTCAAAAAAATCATTTTTTTTAAATTTCATTTTCGTAATGTACATACATATATTCAAGTACACACACAGAAAATTTCAAGGTAATTCGGCGATTATTTTCGAAGTTACACGCATATTTGTAAAGACGTGTCAGAGCGATTGTATGCTATGTAAAGTGCTTTTGAAACTTTAAACGCGTTTTTCTCAAAACTGTGTTTTTAAAGTCGGTGACGAAGATTTCTCGGAAACAGCTGAACCGATCAGTCTCAAATTTTAACCCAAGCTTCTTAAGTATATTTTTTACTAATTAACGGAAGGTTTTTTCTCACCGATAAATATTTTTTTATAAACACTTTAAGGCCAAAATTGTGGTCAAAACGGTTTTTTTTTTGAGAAGCCGCCATTTTGTCAAAAAATTTTATTTTGCTTATTCCTTCCGTTAATTAGAAGATTGTACATTACTTTAACGAAATCCGTTTGGTTTTTTCATATTAGATGATCCAGTCCAGAGATATCGTTGTCACCGCAAGATGCCTTTTTTGAGAGGAACTTCTGGAGATCAGCTATAGCAGCTTTCAAAATTATTATTTTTACAAATACAAAAATCTTAAAATACAGCTAAAAGTTACCATAATATGTGTACAAATTTTTACATTAATAAATTTAAAAGTCTTCTCAGGACCAATTCTTGAAAAATCGCATTTTTTAGGCCTCCTGACTGTATATAACCCCTTAATATAAATACGGAATCAATCTGATTAATCAGCCAGCAGTTTATTGTTTACTGAAATCACAGTGTTCAGTGGATTTTTTTAAAGCGGTCTATACGGTTTTCCTCGTTAAATTTTTACCCCATGGTAGGTCCTGATTTATAAGAAGTACAGAGATAAAACTTGGTACAGAAAAATTTCAGAATCTTTATATTATATGAATTTGCCAGTTCTGTCAAGAAGGCCCAAAAAATAATTTAAAATGCATTGATTTTTTGAAAACAATAATTTTTTACGCTCATCGTAATTATTGTTTTTTATCTTTGCATACCAGGTCAAAATGACAAACTTACTGGATGATCTGGATTAGCGATGGGATATCTCGAATGAAAAATAATCGATCATTCGATTATTCAAATCACTCGAGATATCTCGAGAAGTCAGCGCGATCATTCGAATGATTTACCCGAGAGATTATAATATAATAATAATCGCCTTTCGCCGCTTCGAATGACGAGACGAAATACGAAATGATGCCGCCGCCGCCGACTCGGCACTCGACGTTGCGTTACGATGCGATTGTCTCGGATGTGTTTTTCATTCGAATGATTATTTATTTCGAATGATCCTTCGATATCGCTCGAGCATTATTTCATCTCTCGACAACGCATAGCATGTTTTTAATATTGTCTGGGTCTCGGATGATTTTTTCATTCGAATGATTGTTTATTTCGAATGATCCTTCGATATCGATCGAGCATTATTTCATCTCTCGACAACGCATAGTGTTATTGCATGTTTTTATGACGTATACAGTATGTTAGTAAAGTATGTGGCCAAACTTGAGGGTATTATTCCTTACTTAATTTTAAGACAAAACATAGGTTCTAAAAGACTTTGTTTTTAATACACAGGGTGTTGAATTTTTGTAAAAGGGTTTTCCTAAATAACTAGAGGACGCAAATTTGTATAAAGTTGAAATTTGGTGACAATTTTTAATGCATAAAGGGGAATCATGCTAGTTGCCAAATTTGTTTAAAGAAGTGTTTTTGTTTTCATGGATCTCTTACTTTTTTGTTTTTTTTAACAAATTATACTAATAAATAATGTTATGTATAACTTTACATTTTTTTGTTTTTATCGAAAACGGCCAATCCCAGCAAAAAAAAATTCAAGAGATGATTTTTGTGTAGTTTTATTTGCTATATTTTTTGATTCGAATGATTATTTCGAATGATCATTCGATTTTTAAAATCATTCGAGAGCTAATATTTCGATTATTTAATTCATTCGATTATTCCCAACACTAATCTGGATAAGCTGCTGCAAAGTTATCGTACTGTGCTTCTTAATAAGAATGGGATTGCGAGTAAATATTTTTAGGGAATATATTAGTTTAAAGAAATTATAGCGATAAATTAATTCCACAGATACGTTTTTATTATAATTGGCAATACGATAAAAATAGCTATTTTTTTCTTGTATTCAAGTTTCTAATAGTGTCGATATATCTACGACCTACCCCAACATGGGTATTAAAATGGTTTACTTGACCATGTGGCTTTAGCCAGCCTACTTACTTCACGATGATTTTAACGCGTATTGCTACGTGTCCCATATTCTGTTAACAATGACTGATGAGGACAATCACCGAGACTGAATTGATAAAGTTATCATTTTTAGCTTACCTATATGTTACTATGTTCTTTATATAAAGGTGAAGCAAGGATTTTTTTTTGTGATTGCGTCTATTCTAGGTACATATAAGAAAAAAATATAAAAGTAAAATAGCACTTTGTTAACAAGGGCTATCGACTATCGACCTACACACCCGTTGGTGTACAGATGGGACTAGAACTACGGTCCTTTGTCTATCCAAAGATTACCAGCGCCTGGTTATACACGACAATAAAATTATAAGACACCATCGCGTGGTCTACTGATCAAGGAGTGTGAAAATCGAAGCCACAGTAACTTAAATCTTACATTAGCAGACTGATTGAGCCCAACGTACCTGTTATTTAGGTTTCATTTACAATTGCCATGAATATATTGTGTAAAAAGATAAAGTTTTTGCACAAAGAAATGAAATTGCCGTTTAAGCAAGCTATTCACGTCATATTTTGTAGGAAAATTATTAAAATTTAATATCACTAAGGTGCATTGTTTGTTACCCTGGGAAAATTTATTAAGGGTGAAATTTATAAATACTGAATGCGAACGCCTGAAATGGTGTCACCGTCGTGAAATTTATATTTCTTAAAACTTTTGGTTTCTTCCGTATTGAATAAGCAGCACAAAAGGCGTTTCTTTTCGTCTAAGCAAAATGTTAATAATTCTGATTTACGATGTCATCTGGGTAAGTAACGTTATTGTGTTGCACAGTTTCAACAGACAGTAGTAACTTTTGTGCTTCTTTTTTGTAAATTATGTAAGTATGTGGAGTCCAATAATACCAACGCTCAGATTCACTAAACAGTTTCAGATTTAGTACTGGTTTAAACTAAGATCATCTAGTTGGTGAATTAGCTTTTGACAGGGTTTTGTCATGGCATTGGTACTAAGTCGTCATTAAAAACTTATGAGCTATTCTAATATTTCTGCGGTTTGCTTGGTATAAAAATGATTTTCATCTTGGAACGTGTTACTAAAATTAATTTAGTCCTATTATTGTGGAAAGTGCATAATGCAATTGCCGTTTTCTGTATAAATTTTCGAAAAAACCGAAACAAATTTATAGTATAAAACTTAGTTGTCTTATTCTCACACATGTCAGTTTAAAACTTTTCGCTGTCAAATTAGATCGGTATAGCCTTGGAGATCTGGTCACAAGTATATTGAAAATATAGGATTTGTATATTTTATGAACGGGTCAAAAGTGATATAGACTTGCATCAGTTTACTTTTGTTGACAGTATAGTAAATAAAACAAAACTTTTTTTGTCTAAAGAAGATTTAGTTGTTACATATTAAAAATTATGACTGGAAACTAATGGAGGTTAACTGTAACATGTTACGTTTACACCAGTTTTACCGTCAATCTAAAAAACATAACATTTTTGTTAGCGAACACTAATAACGCACAAATGTTAATAAAAACGGTTATGAGAATTTAGTTTGTCGAAAACAATCTTATTGAACATTGATAGCAAACAAGATTAACTCAGGTGTCGCAATGCTCATAACGGCCTGGACTTAGAGGTACTTGCATAAAATCCCTTTAAAATACACTTCTTTTGAAAATGTTTAAGATTGACAAATACCAATAAGTCTACCGAAAAACACTGATAACCCAGTCCAGTCATTAATTTAATCCAAGACACCAACGCTTGACAAATAATTAACAAAAGTTCCCATAACACATTAAACACCATACTGACAAGGATTTCACGGTATTTTGTCACTACTCGCACTATTAAAAACTGAAAACTAATATTTTTGTTACTATTAAAGTACAATTTCTGTAAAAATTACTTCCGCTAGAAAGGAAGACACTTAAAGCAACAAAACTGCAGGTATAGGAATTAATGAAAAGAACCGTTCCACTAACTAGTTAAATGCAATGCTTAAAAGAACCCACGGTATTTTTTCACCATCAGTACTATTGTAAAAGAGAAAACTAACAATTTATTTATTTATTACCAATCACAACTCTTTTAGGATACCCTTGGATTTCATAAACGTATTTTATTTAATTTATTGAACAGGTTGTTAGACTTTCGTGACAAGGCATAGGCAACCCATAATAACACTTATGGAATTGTGTTCCATAAGGTAAAGGGGTTCTTTGTGTCGCGATAATAGTGAGATTATGCGAGTCGAATTTGCAGGCACGCTAACTCATAAGGATAAAATTTCAAGAGGGTTTTCTCACATTGTTTATAAAAACCTTAAAATTAAGAAAAAATCAAATCCTTCCTCATCCTTGGTAGGCTTATAAATTCATATAGGAAATGAGGCGACCTCTGATAAAAATAGGTCTTTAAATTTGATCGGTTATGGGCTACCCTGTCTGAAATTACATTTTGAAAAATCTCCCTAGTAGCTTCCTTTCTTGACGTTTGGTAAACGTCACTAATTTTTTTTTTGCTGTAACGAACTTGTTTTGGCATTCGTTGGTAAATAAATATTAGCGTCATAAATAGTGACGACAGACGAAACCGATCGTAGGGATCGCACACGCAATCCCATCGGAAAGCAATATAGCACACCAGTGTGATTGTGTGTGCGATCCCTAGTGTAATCCACAAAACTGTGGAGACCTGGTGTGATGCTCAAAAATCGATTCCGATACCGGGTGTCATGCTCCCGCAGTGTTTTCTCTTTACTAGCTACCTATATATCAGTAGCAGCTTTACTCGAGTGAGATATGTTCTTGCAATGAAGTGGTTTCCTATAGATGGCGCTCTCGTGTGTTCTGTACCGTCGTTGTTTAAAACGATAGACTTAGGAGAAGTGGCTAGTGGGGAAGCTGCCTAAAGGCTACGTCAGTCTGATGATCCCCAACAAGTGTGAAAGCTTACTGCCTGCCTGCCCGGGGTTGTCCATTAGATCTTGGACTCCCCGTACTTTGATGCAAAAACATAACTTACCGTCTTTCAGTCCCATTAGCCATTGTTTTTCCTTTTAGTTTCTTAGTGCGACGGACGTTGAAACCTTTTTATGATTCAATCGTTATACTATTAATCTGCACCTGTAAGTAATCTACTTTTTCACAAGAGGGGTAAGACTCCGGCGTATGAAACGGTAGGAATTATTTGAGTAGCAGCCGAGTGGCCTAAACCTAGAGATTGAGATGAGAATCTGTGAGCGAGTTCAATTTTCGTTGCGTTTCTGAGCGTACATTGATAGATCGTCGAATATAAAACCACAAGTCGCTTATAAATGTACTTATGTATAACTAACGCAATTAAAGTACGAACATCATCTATCGCTAGAAATTGAAAAAAAAAAATCCCTCTACTAATTGTATTCACAGGGCAGTATATTTAAACCAATCGTTTGAAGTATGAGAAAAGTCCCATTATATTGATTTTCACGTATAAAATTATAAAAACTTCTAATATCGATACCTCGGCAAAATGAGCGACTTAGATTTCTATTCAAGAATTTTCGGAAACTACAGAAGTTCCTCTAAAACATCCTATTTTCAGTTTTTTTCGTTATTTTTTTTTTCAAACTATCGGCGCTTTAAGCCCACTGTATACATTACGCATATAAATGGAATTTTGTTAGAAAAACTTGGAAAAATTGCGCTTTCAGCAATTATCGACCTTTTTATAGATGGTAAAGACATGAATACGAAAAACACCAAATTTACCAGAAATATCGTAAAAATTGATGGCCTGCCTTACCGGGATCACAGAACTTTTAAAATAAAGTTTTCTTGCTACTCGGCAAACAAATATTTGTAAAGTTACTTTGTTATATTTGCTTTCTACACTGGTTTCTTCGTTCACTGTTCATCTACAAGGTGTTTTAGAAAGTTTTCAAAATCTCAGCGAATTGGTTCTACTACTAAAATTCAAGAAAAGTTTGTATGTATGTACGAGTACATAAATCCAAAATACTAAGCACAACAAGGAGCGGATGGGCCACTGCACCTCGGCTCTGGGATTTATCTTTAGAGTTACAACGTTGCGAGTGAGAGCACACGCGTCGCGTCGAGGTCGATATTTAAAAATCTTTAAAATAAAGGTATTTTATTGTTAATAGAATAATATAACAACAGTTCAAGACCTACCAGAAGTGTGCTGGTTTATAAAGTAACAATGCTTGATCACGCTTGATCAGTTTGCGACTTGACAGCAACGACTAAGCATTGATAATGCCAAGTGGGACCTTGACGAAACGTCTGTCAGATTCCAATAGGAATTTAACAGACGAACGAATGTACTCCCGGATCAACATTTCTTCATTATACATATATATTTATATATATATATATATATATATATATATATATATATATATATATATATATATATATATATATATATATATATATATATATATACAACACTCTCTTATAAAGGGATAATCACACTGTAAAATGAATACCGAATGGGTCATCCAGGAGCGTATTTAATCCGTACAATTCGGATTTTTTTTTCCGACAAAACCTATTTTTAACCGACATTATTACACACTATTTACCCTATTTAGTAATTCTTTTTGGGTTTATTTTATGCGTTAATTATCTAGGAATACCTCCCACTAATTTAAATCGCTTATTTTTTCGGTAAAGTTATAAATAAATATATAGGTTTATTTGCATCGGGGACATCTATAATTTGAAAATTTTTGAATTTTCGAAGATTGTCATGAAAATAAAGAATTGCAGTTTATTTACTCCAAATTATTAAGATGATATGTCAAAATTTCGCAGAAATGCCAATTTTTGTTGCAATATTGAAAGGTTTCTGGACCGATCTCGGCTTGAAGTATACATGAATAAGATTTTAGGAACCTTCTACTTTAACTGCAGTGATATTTCATTGGACGAGATAGGCATTAAATGCCATTTTTATTGAGTTGTCGATGACTCTACAACACTGGAACTCGCTATACACGGTGTCCCATATAAGAATGCATACTACAGGGATCTCGTAAACCAGAAGAGATACAAAGATGATTAAATTAGAGAAAAGTTGCGCTTTGCTGAACCTTTCAAAGTCGCGATTGGAAATCTAAAAAAATCCGATTACTTCCGAAGATATTTGGGAAAAACCGAATTTTCCCGATTTCGTTTTTATTTTTTTCTGACTCTATTTAAAAAGATATGACAAAATAAATTTCACATTCTCATTGCCACTTTTTCTGCTCTACAAGCCGGCGTTCTTAGATTTTCAATACGACGTTTCGTTTCTTCGCAACCATCATCAACTTCATTTTTTTAAATAGTCGAAAAATTTTGTTTTATTCCTAAAAAATTCTAATTTAAATTATAAATCCCACGAGATATCGCTTCTTACATTTATCCGACGTTTCGGACGAAAAAATCATCATCAATATTATTTGATGATTATTACGAAGGAACGGAACGTCGGATCAAAAATCTAATTACGTTGCCAAGTAGAGGAGAAAAAACTACATGGGAATGTGGATTTTATTTTGACCTGTCTTCTTTTGTGAAATCAGAAAAAAATTAATTGCCAAAATTTATGTTTAAAATTTCAACAATTTGTAGATTTTTTTTTGATTCTACTGTAAGAGATAGATTAAAATAAATTTTACATTTGTATTTTCGTTTTTCTCCTCTACAACATGACGTCATTCAATTTTTGATTCTACGTTTTGGCTTTTCTCGACCATTATCAACTTTTTTTTAACTGTTTTAAAATAAAATTTTCCGATTATTTAAAAAAAAGTTGATAATGGTCGAGAAAAGCCAAAACGTAGAATCAAAAATTGAATGACGTCATGTTGTAGACGAGAAAAACGACAATAAAAATGTAAAATTTATTTTAATCTATCTCTTACAGTAGAATCAGAAAAAATCTACGAATTCTTGAAATTTTAAACATAAATTTTGGCAATTAATTTTTTTCTGATTTCACAAAAGAAGACAGGTCAAAATAAAATCCACATTCCCATGTAATTTTTTCTCCTCTACATGATAACGTAATTCGATTTTTGATCTGACGTTTCGTTCCTTCGTAATAATCATCAAATGATATTGATGATGATTTTTTCGTCCGAAACGTCGGATAAATGTAAGAAGCGGTATGTCGTGGGATTTAGAATTAAAATTAGAATTTTTTAGGAATAAAACAAAATTTTTCGACTATTTAAAAAAATTAAGTTGATGATGGTTGCCAAGAAACGAAACGTCGCATTGAAAATCTAAGAACGTCGGCTTGTAGCGCAGAAAAAGTGGCAATGAGAATGTGAAATTTATTTTGTAATATCTTTTTAAATAGAGTCAGAAAAAAATAAAAACGAAATCGGGAAAATTCGGTTTTTCCCAAATATCTTCGGAAGTAATCGGATTTTTTTAGATTTCGAATCGTGACTTTGAAGGGTTCAGCAAAGCGCAACTTTTCTCTAATTTAATCATCTTTGTATCTCTTCTGGTTTACGAGATCCCTGTAGTGTGCATTCTTATATGGGACACCGTGTATACTCATGATGAGTCATACGTTCAGTTTTGACGACACAGCCAATCACGTCTTACAAGTTTCGAAATTAGCGCGAAAATTTACAGTTTTAAATCCTTTGTTTTTAATAAAGACCAAAATAAATGAATAACAGCAACCGCCATAAACATTTAATTTATGTAGAGAATATAAAAAAATATTTCAGATTTATTTGGGTTATATGCATATTCCCTATTGTTTCTTCGCTTTCATTTTGACATTTTTCTAATAGTCTAGGAAACGAATTCGCATTTTTGTGCCATTTTTGCCATCATTACATTTATTTGTAATAATAAATCCACACACTATTGTTTACAGAAAAATCCATAGTGTGTTAAATATTCCAGATTTTTAACTCTATTTTGCCGTTGCAAAATTATAAAGAAAGTGTTAAAAGTATGAAAACAGCTTATATTTCGTCTATATTTTATTTCAAATAAACCAAAACATCTTGGGCTAACGCTCACAATAGGTTGGAATCTCGTGTCCTTTAAATGAAAAGGACCTAACGTACCCCAAACAGGTAGTAAATCTTTAAAAGAGTCATCAAATAAGCAATGAAATTGTTGTGACTGCGGCAACGTCGCTATGGTTCAGGATAATTATATAACAACATATACAAATTTTTGTTTATAATAAAATTACTATATATTACAGAATAGGTTCTCCCACCCCCTATATACGCTTATCTATGACATTAACTTCTTCCTATCTACTCTAGAAATGGGTGGTTCAGGATGGTATGGAATAACTATGGTTCAGGATTGGTAGAAAGACGTATATATATATATATATATATATATATATATATATATATATATATATATATATATATATATATATATATATATATATATATATATAATATATATATATATATATATATATATATATATATATATATATATATATATATATATATATATATATATATATATATATATATATATATATATATATATATATATATATATACAGTGACCGGCAAAAAGTTCGCAACATATGGGAAAAATTTTTATTAGGAGAGTATCGGAAAAACTTTCCCAGGGGATCGGTTCTGCATGTCCGATAACCTAAAAATCGATTTTGACAAGATTTTATTTAAAAAAATTGGAAAACTCAATTTTTTTTAAATATTTTTTTATCGATTTACAAATTTCCGGTTTTTTTCGTTTAGATAGCTTGGCTAATGTAAAGCCCATGTATCTGGATGAAAATAAACGAATGTAGTAGTTTTTTCTACAATTGACAGGACAAAATTAAAAAAAACAGGGTTTCGCCGGACGCTAGCTGTTGCAATGATTTGTATCTAGCTGCAGTGTCAAAATTTTAGAGACATTTCAATGAGATTACATTGAGAAAACCTTAATCGTCTTAAATATATCTGAAGTTCGACTTTTTGTAAAGTTAAGGGGATTAAAATAGATAATAAACAAAAAATTACCTGTTTATTTAATCGAAATTTTATAAACGAAAACCAATGTAAGAAAAACTTAAAAGTAGTCAAATTCTGTACTAACAACACAAAAAATCATTGTTTTTCCTTGGGTGCACAAAATTTAAAACTCAGTATGACCACCATTTCTCTCCATACATACTGTTGTTCTCGAGCGCAACTCTCGATTAACATTTCGGAGCATTTTACGATTTATTTGCAATACACAATTTATAATGACATTCTCTAAATTTTGTATATTCCTAAAGGGTCGATGTTTGTACACAGGGTTCTTTAGTATCCCCACATAAAAAAATCTAACTGAGTCAGATCTACAATTCTACAATTGACAGGACAAAATCGAAAAAATAGGTGTTCGCCGGACGCTCGCTGTTGCAATGGTTTGAATCTAATGAAATGACTGTATCAAGATTTTATTAAGATTTTTCGCACATAAATTTAACAACCAGGTCTATTTAGTTGTACTTAAAACTACCAAAGCAGGCTCTGAAATTAAAACAACCAAATAATCTAGTAGGTTAAAAACAACAGAAAAATGTCAAACAAATTATAATTTGTTTGATTTCAACCTATGTCATTGGTTTATGTCTCGCATCTTACTAAGTTTGATATTTTACATAAGTTTATTAATATTTTATTCCTTAAAATGGCACCCACACTACTTCTTCAGGAAAAGATAGAAATTATTTTAATTTCTGGAGATAATTACAAAAGCCATAGAGAAACAGCAGCAATTTTTAATGAGAGGCACCCCGATAAATCCCTCCATTATTCCACAGTATCTCGTCTAGTCAATAAATTTAAAGAAACGGGATCGGTAGAAAATCAGTATAAAGTTTCCCATGAAAAACCGGTAACAGGTAACGAAGGTTCTCTGGATGTGTGTTTGTCGATCACAGAAACACCCCAATTAGCAGTTAGTCAAATATCGGAGATCACTAACATTCACGAAAGATCTGTGCGGAGGATATTAAAAAGAAACAAATTTCATCCGTACAAACCTAAATTTGTACAAGTATTAAAAGATAGGGATTATGACGCCCGCTTCGATTTTTGTGCCTGGTTCCAGGGTATGATTGAGGAAGATTTTAATTTCCCAAAGAACGTTCTTTTCTCGGATGAAGCTACATTTACCTCTAACGGAACCGTCAGTTCACAAAACTGTAGATGGTGGGCCACCGAAAACCCAGACTTTGTAATTCAGAGTAAAGACCAATATAGTTTTAAGGTTAATGTGTGGTGCGGAATTTTCAACCTCAGAACAGTGGGACCTTTTTTCTTTAGAGACAATTTAAATTCAGAACGATATTTAGAATTTCTACAAACTGAGATATCTGACTTTTTAGACAATTTGTCATTAGCCGAAAGAAGAAATTTATACTTTCAACAAGACGGAGCTAGCATTCATTCCACAAATGAGGTGAAGAGATGGCTGGATCAAGAATTTGGAAACCAGTGGATAGGACGGTTTTCTGAAAATCCGTGGCCTGCGAGATCACCAGATGTGACTCCGATAGATTTCTTTATGTGGGGATACCTAAAGAACTCTGTGTACAAACATCGACCCTTTAGGAATATACAAAATTTAGAGAATGTCATTAGAAATTGTGTATTGCAAATAAATCGTAAAATGCTCCGAAATGTTAATCGAGAGTTGCGCTCGAGAACAATAGTATGTATGGAGAGAAATGGTGGTCATACTGAGTTTTAAATTTTGTGCACCCAAGGAAAAACAATGATTTTTTATGTTGTTAGTACAGAATTTGACTACTTTTAAGTTTTTCTTACATTGGTTTTCGTTTATGAAATTTCGATTAAATAAACAGGTAATTTTTTGTTTATTATCTATTTTACTCCCCTTAACTTTACAAAAAGTCGAACTTCAGATATATTTAAGACGATTAAGGTTTTCTCAATGTAATCTCATTGAAATGTCTCTAAAATTTTGACACTGCTGCTAGATACAAATCATTGCAACAGCTAGCGTCCGGCGAAACCCTGTTTTTTTTAATTTTGTCCTGTCAATTGTAGAAAAAACTACTACATTCGTTTATTTTCATCCAGATACATGGGCTTTACATTAGCCAAGCTATCTAAACGAAAAACACCGGAAATTTGTAAATCGATAAAAAAATATTTAAAAAAAATTGAGTTTTCCAATTTTTTTAAATAAAATCTTAAAATTTTGCACAAGGACCTAGAATTTAATTCTAAGCAATTTTTTCAAATAACTTTTTTTGATATCTCGTCAACTAACCTCACTTTTTGTAAATTAACAATTTTTTTTTAATTTGACGCTATACCAGTGGTCACGTGACGTATGTCAAAATCGATTTTTAAGTTATCGGACATGCAGAACCGATCCCCCGGAAAAGTTTTTCCAATACTCACCTAATAAAAATTTTTCCCATATGTTGCGAACTTTTTGCCGGTCACTGTATATATATATATATATATATATATATATATATATATATATATATATATATAACTTCTACCTTTCAAAACTTTCAGGTTGTCTTTTATAGGCAAGAACTGTGGAATTATAAGGGAGCAGAAATGCTCATGCTACTGTAAGGCCTCTGATGAGTCGATGTGGTGTCTTTTAACAACTTAGACACCGAGGAAGACGAAACAGTAGTTCTCCAGATAATTCCAAACATACTTAACTATATATATATATATATATATACATTCATATAAACACACAGCATTGTTGAGCCAAGCATTCTAAATGAGCATTCGCTACGCCTAGGAAACGATCTTTGTAATGTAATGCTCGCCTTGAGCATTACATCAGAAAGATCGGCTGAAGTCATTCGCCGCCTTTACGATTAGTGAACGTCGGTGACGACAAACCTGATCACGAGCCCTGGCCAGTCCGCGTTGCGGTACTTGCAATGTCTCGTCGCCCAGCGGAGCTCTCTATGGGATTATGTGAAGTAGCCCAAAAACAAGTTTGAATGATTTCCTAAATCACCAGAAGTAAATTTGGCTATGGTATTTATTGTGAAATGGAAAACATATTTTAATTTACATTACAGTTTACTTGCATTATTAATTAACTTAATTAGCATTTTCTCCAAGTTCACTTCAGTGAAAGACGTTCTTTTATAGTTAAATATATCTCTAAGTCCCGAAAAGCTTCTTTCTACGTCGCAGCTTGTCACCGGACCGAAACGAAAATGTGGATACATATCAGCACTATCTTTTAGGGTTTCAGAAATATACTTTAGTTGGACAAATCCGGGATTTCTTTCTAGTATTCGCGATATAAACAATTTTAGTTTCACACTAATTTCATAGAAACTTCTTAAAGCTTATCGAGGGTCGTTTCAAACAAGTGGAAAAGATGTTAAATGGGGTACATTTTCTGTCTCTAACTGATTACTAATATGTGGAAGATATCCGAAATTGTCACAAATAAAGTCTAAATCATTTTTGAGGTCTGGTATATTTCTAACTTCTTAACATTTTGTTACACTATGCGCATCGTCCTTTAAGCTGGTAATAACACTTTTGACTTGTTCAAAACGAGTTCTGTAACATGTAACTGCGGTCAGTCATTTTTACATCGCGTTATCACAGGTTGTGGAGGAAATGCTATATTAGGGCACATTTCTTTGAACGTTGCAGTTCTGGCGGGTGACTTAAGAAAGACTTTTTTAACTTCGCTGACTAGAGTATCGATTAGTGGGTAAAACCAACACCCCCTGAAACAATGCCTAAGTGCTGCCGAGCGACGTCATCACATCTAGGCCATTTATTAAATATAGGTTAATAGAATAATTATGAGTTATAGGTGGTAATATTATGTAGTAAAAAGCTTAAAAAACATTTTTCTTTAAATTTATATGTACAGAGGGTTTAAAAATAGATAATCTAATCTATACTTGCTATTAGTGGCGGCTCGCCGGTTAACAGGTAGGGTTGGGAAATATTTTTTTGGTCTCCTCAGACAGCATATAAGTATCTTATAAACATATAAGTACCTGTATGCAATTCATCACAGGAGGTTTTTTTGTTTTTTTAACCCTATAAGCATTGTATGTTATATATAAAAAAAATATAGACATGACATACAATCTTAAAGTTGGCGTAAAGTAGGTCCCACAACTTGTCATTGGATAAAAGTATGACTATGCAATTTGTTAATTAATTAAATAAAGGTCACTATCGGGATATTATGTCACTTTTTGGTAAATTTAGGGGTAATTATTTAGTAAGAGCATCTAGTTTTCTTTTCGTATTTTTACCCAAGGGATCATTTTTTTTTCATAGTAATTTCTTATTAATGTATTTGAAATACTGCGAAGTATAATTTTTGCAATACTTAGTTCTGAATGTTCATTACATTCTGCAAAAGGAACTAGACGTTTTTGTTCAATAAGGAATTTAATAAGTAAATTACACAGAAAGGCTTTTTTCTACGAATGTCAATAAAAACCTTTATTGTATGTTCAATAGTAATTTCGGAACATGGTGCATTGTGTTTTACACATTTTCATTGTGCTTCAATCACCATAGTGATTGAACTACAAAGTTCCCATTGTGCACGGGTATTTTTTACAAAGGTGGCGTTGACATCCAAAATCTTTATAATTTTTATTTGTGGAATGTCAGATTGACATTTTTTGACATCTTAAAAGGAAAAATATTACTAATCCCATTTTATGTAACAGTAACATTCGTAGAAAAAGTATAGTGTAAAACTCGCATGGAATGACCATTTCCTACTCGTATGATTTGCAGCATTCGCCTGCGGCTCATGCTGCAAACGTCATACTCGTAGGAAATGCATGTCATTCCATGCTCGTTGTACAATATACTATTTTACTAAAAGTATCCAAAAAAATATCTTCGAAGTCTTGAATTAATTTCTTAAAAATAATGTAAGCCGTTGACACTATATCTACTACTGATTCGCGAGGGTACAATAACCCCCCACGATCTAGATTATTAATAAGTTTGTAATTGTCTTCAACTATACAGGGTTCATCATAAACTAGTAGTCTTTTACATATTTCACACTTTAGTTTTTTTAAAGCAATGTGACAGCAGTATCCGCTTAAATAGGTTATTATGACCATTTCGTTCTTCACTGCTTCAATATCGCAATTTTCTATAGTTATTTTAGGGAATAAGGTTTCAGCCATACCATCAATACCATACCATCAATCATAATATGGTATTCATCGATTTGAATTTCGGTAAAGATCTTAGATACTGAGTTAGATATCTATCAGCAATGTGAAGTTGGTACCTAGACCCAAAACATGCCTACATACATAAAGAGGTTACCTTCTTAAACTGCTACCTGCACCAAGTAACTAGTATAATTCAACGGTATTCTACCCTACTTTTAATTTTACTGTAGAGGTGATACGTAGACCCAAAACATGACTTTGTATAAGCTTACCTTCCTAAATTGGTACCTACACCTACTTAAGCTAAATAGAACAATTCCCATTTTACCAGTTATTAGTGATGTGACTTATGTATATGTGATACGTAGACCCAAAACATGCCTACCAAGAAAGTTACCTTCCTAAACATCTACCTACACCGAGACCTACACCCACTTAAGCTTAATAGAAGAATTACCATTTTATCAATTTTTAGTTACCCTATGTATATAAAATGCGACTCTTGCAGAGTTAATACGTAGAAAATAGCCCCAAAACATGCCAAATCAACTAGGACTGTAATTGACCGTCAACTTTTTGGTTATGTGGGTACATACAGGAAGTAAAAAGACGTAAAATATGCCCTTATAGTTAATATAGTGCCAAGAAATACTCATTCTACCAGAAATATTAAAGAATTTGCATGATTTTTAGGGCAATAAATTTATCAAAACCAAATATTAACCCAAAACACTAATTTACTTACAATCATTTCTAGTCGCCCGGAGTTCTCGAATTAAATAGTTCTCATCAAAATGTTTAATGCATAGATGTATTTTTGGTTACTTGTCAATTATCTCTAGGGATCTTTTTCAGCCACAATCCACACCTCTGTTTGTCTTTTGGGAAAGAAAAACTTGCAACATATTCGCCGGTATAATAGTTTGATTTACATCCCAGAGCACAACTTTGTGGCATTTTTTAAAACAGAAATCACAAAATTATTAACACAAAAACTAATATATAGGCACAACGTAACTTTTAGGTCATTAAATATTACCGCAAACACAAAATTTAATACAAATAACCCCAAACTAAATACAACGACGCGCCGGTAAACGTTTATAGAATAAACCTAACCTGACCGCTCTAATAATACGATTAGCTGATCACGGAAAATGGATGCGCACCTTATCGACGGCAGCGCCACCACTGACCCATGGTTGTTCATCCTTATACGCTTTCCAAATGTAAAAAGAGAAAGAGATAATTACTAATTTGCGAGAGCAGTTTCACTTCAGCAGATCGGGACCAACAGTGTTGTCAAGCGCACCGATTTAACAGGACACACTCGATTGGTTTTGACAAAATTGAACACAGTGATTCAATATTATAATTTTTCTCATTTGTTTTTAAGTTTTGATTTCTTTTTTATTACAAGTAATCTTTCTCTGGTTGACAGTTTCTTCAGACAGTTTCTTAAGACATTTTTAAATTTTTTTACCCTATTGCTAAAAGTTTCTGTTTTTTCAGGTGTAAATCTGGCAACCTCACACTCGAAAGGCGACAAAAATAATTAATGCTTTTAAGACGACTATAGTGCAATATTCATTAATTGACTGGCGAACCTTTTAATACATTTCTTATGGAGGCCTAAGCTTGGCCTAGATTGTGTGACGTCACGGAAATTTTAAATTAAGCACTTAGGCATTGTTTCAGGGGGTGTTGGTAAAACTCCCGCAGAAATTCACATATTCTATGCAGGGCGTGCGCAAAACATGTAAGATGGATTAAAATGAGAAAATGTTCTTTTAGTTGTCTTCCGGCTTTCAGCATATACGCTGCACTATCCGACAGAAGCAAAACAATATTTACACTAATATTTGTATCGGAAAAAAGTGTACTGATACTTCCTACTGCAGCGTGGGTTATTGGATGGCCACTGGCTTTAGAAAGAAATTTGCTGGCGATCACATATGATTGTTCAGACTGAATTGGATTTAAAAGACGAACTATAATATTGGCAATGTATCGTCCTTTGATGTCGGTAGTTTCGTCGATACTGAACCATAACTTTTTTCCTGTAAGATTTTTTTTGATTCTGTTGATAGTCTTGCAGAACACTTTGTCAACATAAGTCTTGCGAAGTGTTGTTGCATCTGGTACTGTGTGGGTACAGTATTTCTCTAAAAATGTTTTCACAAAAGGATCGCTTATTTTATGAAGTGGGATATTAGCTGCAACAAAGGCTTCACACAAATCCATGTAGAATTATTTTTGCGTTACATCCTGTTCCCTTGGTTTGGATGGCCCAGGAAGAGATTGTCTTTTCTAAATGCTGTGCACCGGTTACATGGCGCTCTATGTTATACTTTGTGCACAGAAACTCAGTTTTACATACTGAATACCATACGCCTTGTTCACTTTCAAATATCAGAATATGGAATAAGCCACACAAACTTAATTTTTTTACTTGTACTTATTTTAATTACTTTCAAATCACTATTTACAACGCAACTGCTTTGACTAGCGGCTATAGATTGTCTGTACTGCGTAGTGCACACAAAAAAAGGCAATTCGTTTTTGCCTTATAACGTAGGTAGTGTGCATGCAATAAAAGAAAATAATTCATAACGACGAAGTTCAAAGAATTCTGTAATGTTATTTGAGCGGCAAGTAATCAACCATTGGCCTTCCATGTCAAATGTTCTTAGAAAATTTTACCTCTCAAAATTCCCACCTTTGTTTTCTTTCATCCCAAAATCTGTCTAACCTATGTACCTAGAGCTGTTACGACTACCTAGGTAGGTATACAGGTATTTACGATACCACTGTTCAATGGAATATTGCCATTTCCAGGCCTTAATTCATTACACAACACAAGACAAACATTTTATTAATTATTGTCACTATAATATATTGTGTCGAGGATTTATATTTCAGTGGAAAATTTTAAATTCCGAGCTCTACTTACCACTATCAGTCACCGGCCTAAGCATATTTATTTTTAGTTTATTATTTTTAGAGATATTTTATAGCAATACATATATATTTCCATGCACAACTTTGTGGCATTTTTTAAAACAGAAATCACAAAATTATTAACACAAAAACTAATATATAGGCACAACGTAACTTTTAGGTCATTAAATATTACCGCAAACACAAAATTTAATACAAATAACCCCAAACTAAATACAACGACGCGCCGGTAAACGTTTATAGAATAAACCTAACCTGACCGCTCTAATAATACGATTAGCTGCTCACGGAAAATGGATGCGCACCTTATCGACGGCAGCGCCACCACTGACCCATGGTTGTTCATCCTTATACGCTTTCCAAATGTAAAAAGAGAAAGAGATAATTACTAATTTGCGAGAGCAGTTTCACTTCAGCAGATCGGGACCAACAGTGTTGTCAAGCGCACCGATTTAACAGGACACACTCGATTGGTTTTGACAAAATTGAACACAGTGATTCAATATTATAATTTTTCTCATTTGTTTTTAAGTTTTGATTTCTTTTTTATTACAAGTAATCTTTCTCTGGTTGACAGTTTCTTCAGACAGTTTCTTAAGACATTTTTAAATTTTTTTACCCTATTGCTAAAAGTTTCTGTTTTTTCAGGTGTAAATCTGGCAACCTCACACTCGAAAGGCGACAAAAATAATTAATGCTTTTAAGACGACTATAGTGCAATATTCATTAATTGACTGGCGAACCTTTTAATACATTTCTTATGGAGGCCTAAGCTTGGCCTAGATTGTGTGACGTCACGGAAATTTTAAATTAAGCACTTAGGCATTGTTTCAGGGGGTGTTGGTAAAACTCCCGCAGAAATTCACATATTCTATGCAGGGCGTGCGCAAAACATGTAAGATGGATTAAAATGAGAAAATGTTCTTTTAGTTGTCTTCCGGCTTTCAGCATATACGCTGCACTATCCGACAGAAGCAAAACAATATTTACACTAATATTTGTATCGGAAAAAAGTGTACTGATACTTCCTACTGCAGCGTGGGTTATTGGATGGCCACTGGCTTTAGAAAGAAATTTGCTGGCGATCACATATGATTGTTCAGACTGAATTGGATTTAAAAGACGAACTATAATATTGGCAATGTATCGTCCTTTGATGTCGGTAGTTTCGTCGATACTGAACCATAACTTTTTTCCTGTAAGATTTTTTTTGATTCTGTTGATAGTCTTGCAGAACACTTTGTCAACATAAGTCTTGCGAAGTGTTGTTGCATCTGGTACTGTGTGGGTACAGTATTTCTCTAAAAATGTTTTCACAAAAGGATCGCTTATTTTATGAAGTGGGATATTAGCTGCAACAAAGGCTTCACACAAATCCATGTAGAATTATTTTTGCGTTACATCCTGTTCCCTTGGTTTGGATGGCCCAGGAAGAGATTGTCTTTTCTAAATGCTGTGCACCGGTTACATGGCGCTCTATGTTATACTTTGTGCACAGAAACTCAGTTTTACATACTGAATACCATACGCCTTGTTCACTTTCAAATATCAGAATATGGAATAAGCCACACAAACTTAATTTTTTTACTTGTACTTATTTTAATTACTTTCAAATCACTATTTACAACGCAACTGCTTTGACTAGCGGCTATAGATTGTCTGTACTGCGTAGTGCACACAAAAAAAGGCAATTCGTTTTTGCCTTATAACGTAGGTAGTGTGCATGCAATAAAAGAAAATAATTCATAACGACGAAGTTCAAAGAATTCTGTAATGTTATTTGAGCGGCAAGTAATCAACCATTGGCCTTCCATGTCAAATGTTCTTAGAAAATTTTTCCTCTCAAAATTCCCACCTTTGTTTTCTTTCATCCCAAAATCTGTCTAACCTATGTACCTAGAGCTGTTACGACTACCTAGGTAGGTATACAGGTATTTACGATACCACTGTTCAATGGAATATTGCCATTTCCAGGCCTTAATTCATTACACAACACAAGACAAACATTTTATTAATTATTGTCACTATAATATATTGTGTCGAGGATTTATATTTCAGTGGAAAATTTTAAATTCCGAGCTCTACTTACCACTATCAGTCACCGGCCTAAGCATATTTATTTTTAGTTTATTATTTTTAGAGATATTTTATAGCAATACATATATATTTACGTAGAGTCGTAGCCATTAAAATCGCACCTGTAAATCACATACTAAATATTACTAAGTGAAATTTCTTATGGACCTGGCACTTAGATTGTGAATTAGATGTACGATCTTTTTCTCTATGGGTGGATTTATTTATATATTAGGTACTTCAGAGCAAAAATCTTCTGAGGCAAAAATTTCATTGAGGTATATTTGTTGCTTTTTTTATGAAAAATATATAAATATACACAAGTACATCGCATCGTTGGAAAAACTAAGTGCACGTTAGTATTAATTTATTAGAGAATATTTTGCTGTAGTTTTGTGATAGGTGCGTTAATTTTTATAGTTTTATTTTACGAGGAAAGTTCCGTGCCAAGGATTTAATAGTTTTTTGCAACTTTTAGGAACAAATAGCCCTCTGATAGACCTAGTCTAAAAACAAATACGTTTGGTGTTTTCTTAATATAATGTTGTTAGATGCTGCATCTGTTTTCTTTATACAAATTATTTAAGTGTTAAAAATATTTAAGCCAAAGGAAACTGTATCTTTAAATTTCATTTTACTTAAAATATATTATCTGCGTTTTACCAATTGCGAGAAAAATCTTTACAGTTGTTAAAAACAGAATTTTTAAAAATGACAAATTTGAAATAAATAATTACATTTACCTCTCAATGTGTACCGATTATTGTCAATCAATTTAAGCAGCATTACTTTTACGTTTTTGTGCTTATTTCATTTGATGTTTTTCTTTGACTTATCTTTTTTATTAGAGTTTCAACCGACCGGTTTCTTAAAGTCCAGACAAAATCTAAGAGGCCAGACGTAAACATCGTGATCTCCGCTCGCCGCGCTTCCCATTGGCCAAATCGTTACAAAATTACAGCTTCCTGTCGAGCGCCTGCACTGATTAGGTGAATTATTATTATTATTTGTTTGTCTACATCTTTGGCCTCTTGGTTTTAATTTTACTTTAGGGTAACTGGCCAAATATGCCTTTTGACGACCGGCTCACCAGGCATCTGGTGGCCCTAATTAACCCTAAGTAAAGCATTATTAAAGACACACCACAAATTTTAGCACTATTTGAAATTTAGTTCTTCTGGTGGTCTAGTGCCACTGAAAAAAGAGCTCCATTTGTGTCAAGATATTCAGTGAACTTAACAAATTGAGTCTTATAATACAAGCAAAGTCATTGAATTAACAGAATTGCTTTTCCCATAAGAACATGAAGGCTATTGAAGTATTTTACAAATTTTCTTGAATAGTTATTACTTTAAGACAAGAATATTTTTCTTAACACATGAACCTTTTTATCAAAGATATGGTTACAAAGTCTCAGCTACTTAAACAAGATACTGCGAATTTGGCGGAAGACCCTGTACTCTACGTATCACTTGCGTTCTTAATAATTCGCGTAATTTAGTCGCCCAACAAACCCTAATGGGGGAAGATTTGTGTTGTGTTCTTAGCGATAATTATGGTAATAAGGCAATTCACCAGCTACTGGAAGATTGGAATCTGGGCCACTTAGTGGTGAAATTCGAAGGTATGTATATCTTCATTATTTCAGTTCATATTATATGTAGGTAATGGAGCTAAAATTAGTATAGTGACAGTATCAAATTAAAATTTATCGACTCAGTTACTGTGTTATTTCAGTCCTTTTACCAACGAAGACACAAACAATTAAAAACTTGACTCAAAAAAAGTTTATATAGTTTTTACTAGGCATTATAATATTTTTGTTTAAGCTTTTATCACTCTCCTGTATAAAGCACGAGGTTGTAAAAATGACGTCCGCCTTTTAGGGTCCATCGTGACAAAATAATTATCTTATAAAAAGTTATGTTGCCCTTAAAACTAAAACCAGTTACTTGTTTGAAGATCCACCTTGTGCTTAAAATAAAAGACTTATTTCTTAGTTTAAGCTTATAAATCTTTGTTAAAGGCTCTTCCTGTTTTGTAATAAAAATCGTGATTTGTGTTACCTTTCTAAACAAGCTGTCAGAGTCTGCCTGCACACAATAAGGAGTGTAATTAACAAAAATTAGTTAAGTTCCTTATCAGAATTATTTAATCGTATTAGTAACAAATAATTGCTATTATGCTACATCAAATTAACATTCTATAATTTTTAGGTGGCTGGAACTTAGACTGTGAATTATATATACGTGCGTTTTTTGTCCACTGGTGAAGGCGAAACGTTTGAAAATTTCTACATTCGGACCAAAGTACCAATCAACTAAATCAAATTAGAGACGGTCTTCAACGAAGAAACCGAGGACCTAGCACCAAATATAATTTAGTTTCTATTATGAACTTTACAATTTTGCTTGAAAATAATTTTATTTGCCTTAAAGCATGATGCTTTTAAAGAAAGAAACCACGATTTTCAACCAATAACATAAAAAATAGGGAAACTACAATTAAGAAATCAGTCATTTCATTTAAATTCCTGTATTAATAATAATTTAAGATGTTCAAAAAATGCTACTCTTTAATTAAGAACCTAACCTCTTAAAATAATAAATTATTATTTTCAATTATGTCTATTGATTCCTTAGGCAAAGATAATTGAGAAATCTTGTATTTTGTAAATCGACCGTTACACCTAGGCCACACCCATATATTCAGAATCATATAATGGTTTGATAATAAGAGAATAAATACATTTGTTAAGAGAATATTCATTTGACCCTATTAAAAATCGCGGTTTCATTAAGTAAAGTGCAAATGCGTTTCAATAAAGGTATCCTTTTTTTCGGGGTGGAACTTATCAGTCACCTAAGAATATATATTTTTGGTTTATTATTTTTAGAGATATTTAATATATTTACGCACAGTCGTAGTCATTAAAATCACACCTGTAATTCACATACTAAAGATTAGTTAGTGAAATTTCTTATGGAACTGGCATTTAGAATGTGGAATAGATGTACGATCTTTTTCTTTACGGGTGAATATATTTATATATTAGGTACTACAGAAAAAAATCTGAGGCAAAAAATGTACGTTTAAATCAATAGGTTATTGGTGCAAAGCTTCTGGTTGGTCTGCTGGTCTGTCTGTTGATGCAACAATTTTAAACTGCTTAACAGAAAAGTCAGTTCTTGGGATTGGGATTCAATTAGGCTCTTGTGAGTTCTTTAAAACAACATTCGATCCTTTTTTCGTTTGAGTTAAAAATGTTTTATTTCATAGAAATAGTATTTTGCATAATAATATAGCTAAGGCTAAGACAAACATAAACATAAACAAGAATAATTTTGAACGTATAGATACTGGAGTGGGCAACTTGAAGAATTTAAATTTAATCCATTTTTTCGCTATCTCAGGTACTATGCGTGAAGACTGATAAGAGAAAACTATAACTACACTTAGTTCTTCATATACAGGGTGTCCGAAAAGTCTTAGTATGGGCAAATATCTTTGCTATTAGTAAAGATAGATACACCTACAATTTATCTATCTTTTGTTTTATTAATGGTTAATAAATCTAGTTTTGTATGTAAGTTAACCTCTTCAACCCCCCTGAGGGGCGACGCTAGGGATTTGAGGTAAAAAATTTTAAATGAAACCCTATTATGCCATGTGGTACCCCTTTCTAGAGGTTTTCAAAAATAAACATTCTACCGCAAACCCGAGGTTAAGAGGTTAGATCGTTTTAAATGGCAAGCCTATAAAAATTAAAAATATTGAAAACAAAAGAAAAAATTTAAGTACCTTTATTTCTCTTGTTACTTTAAAAGTCATTCAAAATGACTACCATAAACTTCTTGGTAGTAATAAAGTCGATTTTGGAACTCTGTCAAGAAGTAACACCTGCCATTCTCGAAAATGTGAGAAGCGAGGTCCAAAATTCCCTTTATTCTTGCCAAGAAGTTCATGGTGGTCATTTTGAACAACTTTTTTCTTTAGTCAGAATCATATAATGGTTGGATAATAAGAAAATAAATCCATTTTTTAAGACAATATTCATTTGGCCCTATTCTAAGTCGCGGTTTCATTGAATAAAATGCAAATGCGTTTCAACCAAGGTATCCGTTTTTTCAGATTGGGCTTGTTAACTTTTTACAATTATTGTAAAATTGTTTAAATGTATCACTTAGGACTTGTGTTTTCTATTATTTCCCTGATTGTATTGTTTCATAAAAAACACACCTAACAAATTTGAGTAAAAATTTCAAAAATAAATTAAGAGTACAAAACTTAGTTGTCTAATTAGTTAAAAACGACTCAAATTTCAGAATTGCCCCTTATGGTCATAACATTCCTATGTTAAATTTATGTCTTGGAGTAATTTTTTATCACTATTTAACCTTTGGTATTATGTAAAAGATAACTCAAAAGTTAACTTTAAATCACTTGATCACAATGATATAAAATTAAAGATTATACATTCAATGATTCCCAGTTGTCTATATTACTGTCTTATTGTTAATCCTAAAATAGTATGTAATAAATACAATACGAAATTGAAAATTTTACATAAGTCTTCTATTCGATTTTCAGCTAATCTTAAAAAATATGATTATTTCATCAATTTTTCTGCAATATATTCCAATACATCTAGAATATAGATGAGAAATTCACCTGAATTATTTTAAGGGATTATATACAGTTAGAATGTTCAAAAAATCGATTTATTTTTAATTTCATTTTCGTAATGTACATATATTCAAGTATACACACAGAAAATTTCAAGGCAATCCGGCGATTATTTTCGAAGTTACACGCATATTTGTAAAGACGTGTCATAGAAATTGTACGTTATGTAAAGTGCTTTTGAAACTTTAAACGCGTTTTTCTCAAAACTGTGTTTTTAAAGTCGGTGACGAAGATTTCTCGGAAACGGCTGAACCGATCAGTCTCAAGTTTTAACACAAGCTTCTTAAGTATATTTTTTACTAATTAAGGCCAAAATTTTGGCCTTAAATCAAGCAGTCAAGAATGGTTTTTTTTTTGAAAAGCCGCCGTTTTGTCAAAAAATTTTATTTTGCTTATTCCTTCGATTAATTTATTAGAAGATTATATATTTCTTTAACGAAATCCGTTTGGTTTTTTCATATTAGATGATCCAGTCGAGAGATATCGTTCTCACCGCAAGATGCCTCTTTTGAGAGGAATTTCTGGAGATCAGCTATAGCAGCTTTCAAAATTATTATTTTTACAAATGCAACAATCTTAAAATACAGCTAAAAGTTTCCGTAATATGTGTACAAATTTTTACATTAATAAATTTAAAAGTCTTCTCAGGAAAAATTCTTGAAAAATCGCTTTTTTAGGCCTCCTGACTGTATATAACCCCTTAAATAGTAATCAATTATTTTTTCTAGATTATCTGTATGTCTGCCCAAGAAACTGAGTACAGTTACAGTAAAGATTGCTGGTCGACGCGCCAGCCGAGACACAGATTACATAAGTAGACTAGTAACAGTTCTAATGCTGTAAGTTAAACACCGCAACGTCGCCATACGACCACGGCAGTAAGTTCTCGGCTGATGAAATTGCGGTGTTTAACTTACAGCGTTACTAGTCTACTTTTGTCGAGCCTATCATTCAAAAATTGAAAGAAAGTATTAAAACTCAGTTTAAGTTTGATTCCTTCAAATTTCTAATAAAAATTGTTGTTGTAACCATGGAAACGTATTAATTATTTATTTATTGTTTAGTTATTAATAAAAAACTGCAAAATAATGAGTGCCGGTCAATTTTTCCATCCTGGAACTCCTTCAGAACTGGCGTGTTTTGAATAACTTTTGCAGTACACTAACAACTGTAAGGAATTATTAGGTCCTTACAGTACACAAATAAATATTTCCTGGCAGTTATTTTTTGTTGCATACCAACGACAAAGTATACTATGATATTGACCTTCTCTACAAGAAATCTTGTCAGCAAAGTCAAAATTTTTGAACGATGGGCTGAAAAAATCAATTTTTGTACTGACTGGTATGTTATCATCATTAGTTGCTTGTTGTTGCTGAGTTATTTCACTGTTTCCAGCCATTATTTTGTATAGATTTTTATGTTTTAAAAAGACGCCCATCTCATATTTGTGTTTTTTAATCTTGCAAGGGGTAAAAGAAGCTTGCGCCTAAACCGTTTAGAAATCTCGAAGTTAACGAGCGGGCGGGGTGATCCACCATTACCAACAAATTATATGTAAAAGCAAACGGTTGCTTGATTGCTGATTTCTATCCTACTAGCAAGCGCGCAATTTAATGTCATTAGGGGCGCTATCTTTTTCCTTTGCAGGAAGTAACATAGTCGTAAGATTGCGACAGCGAGAGCCTACTGCTCTGTAACGATTTCGTAAGATTAATTTCTAGAGATAATCATTCTCTTGTAACAAGCTGATCTTTTAAACTATACGGTACATGCTGACAAAGGAACTGTTTAACCTTGTCCTACTTAGCAGAAGAAACTAATAATTTGAAAAATATAATTAACTTTTAAAAATTCCATGGAAATTATTGTGTGTTACAGTAAAGAAAAAGAAAAAATTTAGCGTGCGTAGCCATAAAAGCACAAAATGAAAAAAGGTACGGTCATTACCCGTCAGTAACGTGTTTCTGCTTATTGGCTTCACCAGGGCCACATACAAGTCCACCCACACATGTAGTAACAGGTACAATCTAAAAAAATAAATAAAAATAGGAATGCGCTCAATTGCGGTCTCAGGTCTAGTTTGCTGTCTTTCTTTTTTTGGCTTATGTTGAGTTGCACCATCACGGCCTGATGACTGAAACCTGTATCGGGTGTCACAATCTTACTTTCTTTCATTTTATGATACTCTTCTGTGGATATGCCCACGAAATTTTCATTTTTATTTAACAGTTCACAATAATTCCTGTCTAACAGGGACGTATCAAAAGCATCATATTTGGATGACGAGGAAGTGGGGCAAAAATTTCCAACTATGTGAAGATCATAGACTAAGAACTCGGGACGTCAAAATCTATGTACCTAATTTTTTAATGCAAATTTCGATTCCTTATGTGTCGCAAATCCGACATCGATCACTAATATCAGAATCTGTCTGGCAAACTCCGTTGCGCATCTACAGTGTAGTCCAAAAAGTTTTCATCAAATGTGAAATTATCTTACTGATTAATTATCGAAATGTATTTATTTCGAGAACTTGGTGAATATGTAAAAACAACAGAGTTGTGAAAGTAACAATGCAAAAAGTGAAAAATTGAAATGCAAAAAGCATACAGGGAAGAAAAAAAAAATTAAATCTCTTAAAAGTTAAAGTACCTACGTACACTAAAAAAATTGTATTGTTATAGTTAAAAGAAGAATTTATTGTATAGAATATAGTATTGTGCAGAAAAGTTACGATTACAACCGTTATTGTTAGTAATGTAAAGGTGCGTTTCCTATGGGGCGGCTGACGCTCGCGGCTGCCGCACAGCGTCTGCTGACGCCAGTATAGCCATTGACGTTGACGCTCGAAAAGAAACGGATAAATTAAATTGTCACATGAGCAGTACTAGGCGTCAGACGCTGTGCGGCAGCGGCGAGCGTCAGCCGCCCCATAGGAAACGCACCTTCCTATGGGGCGGCTGACGCTCGCGGCTGCCGCTTAGCGTCTGCTGACGCCAGTATATCCATTGACGTTGACGCTTGCGTCTGACACTCGAAAAGAAACGGATACATTAAATTGTCATATGAACAGTACTAGGCGTCAGCCGCTGTGCGGCAGCCGCGAGCGTCAGCCGCCCCATATGAAACGCACCTTTATAGTATGTCCTAATCCCAGAAATAATTTTCGGGAGTTTCCACTTTCTGGACTGGAAACCCATATTTGAAATAAGTCCCTATTTTTAACTTGGGTGTTTATTTATGAAGAATATGGATTTATCACATAAAGCAGATGCTGCTTTAAAGTTCATGTTGAAGAAATTATCCAGAATTAAAACACCACTCAGTACCTACGTAAGTACAAGAGTTATTGAGAACTAGAATTAAGCAACCCAGAACCATTTATTCTGATATTCTCTGTTATCTTAAAAATCCCGACATTTTAAACTCTGAACAAGATGACTTCTTCAAAACATCAAATATTTCCCCTTAATTAAATCTAAATTGTAAACTCTTTTAATCAGGCTAGACACAGACAACGAAAGTGAAACAGAAATCAGCGGCAAAGAAGACATTTCCATTGCAAACCCGTACTAAGACCCGAATGTCCGCAATCCTTTCTCAACAAATTGATTTATTTGCAAATGATGGCAGTCATGGACGTAATCTTCAAAAAACCTTTGAATTCCTACTAACCATTCAGTCCACAAGCATAGAACCCGAGAGATGTTCCTCTGTCGCAGGCGTTTTCTGCAACAAAATGCATTCAGCCTGAAAGACGGAACATTGGACACCCTAATATTTTTGGGAATTTTTTTTTAAATAAGTATAAATTTATACCTATATTTTTTAAATTTAGAATCGTTTAGGTGCCTTTAGTATATCTGTATGTTTAAACTTAATAAATAAAAATTTTAATACTTAAATAATAAATTTTTCTCCGGACTAATCCCGGGATCCCGGGATTGGACAACAAAATCTCGAAAATTTCGGGATTAAGAAGATCAGTCGAGATTGACACCCTGACGCATCATTCCACAAAGTTTATGGATAAAGTTCTGTCAAGAAAAAACAAAAATCACGTAAAATATCCCAATGCACGTATATTTCGACGTGCCTTGAAAATACAAACAAAGTTACGTGTTTCAGATTCATCAGATTTCTCAGTGAAGCAAATGATGCCCATGAAGCGACGTTGCCACTCCCACTCTAATTTTCGGTACCATGCAATGGAAATAAATTACTAAAACATTTTATCATGAAAAGTAATGCTATATTGATATATTTTATTTATTCTTAGTCATATGCTTTAGCCTGTGGTATTTATGGTTGTAGATAAGTATTGACCCATGGCAATTTGGTCATTTTAGTAGACTAATAATCTGAAAATATTCTACATACCTGAAAGAACGGCAACAGCCGTTTTCAAAAAGTACGTGGGGCATATCGTTTGGCGGGTTATAAATATCTTGGGAATCCCTGATTGCCGTAAAATGAAAATAATGGTATCTATACTTGATTCAAAATCAATGGTTTTTCTAATTTTTTTAGTTAGATTGGAATTTAGACAGAAGAGGTACAGAATAAATAATAGATGGATTACCAGACAAACATTTTTGCAGGTCGATTTTATTTTTGTTACTTTAAAACGAGGGGGCTTCTAAATGCTTTAACCATTTTGATGACTTAAATCGAATTTAATTCACATATTTCTGAAGGTAATTAACTTTGCTTTTGCTGCTTTATAGCAGGTTGCCCTAGTTAAATGTTAGAAAAAAAATTCTTCTTGACTCAAACGAAAGTGAATACTCGGTTTTAAGTAACTTATAGCGAAGAGAGTTTGCCAAACAAACACCTTTTTAGTTTTATTATTTTACTCGATTTTAAAAAAATATATTATTAAAACAG